>NW_010586757.1:50055-74688 GCF_000705375.1 Tinamus guttatus
TAAAGTACAATAAATTGAATTAATTCTCTATCCATAGGGATACAGGGTATCTCTAGACACTGCGGCAAACCTGGGCCCTCTCAGTCAACTGGAAGGAGACAGGTCTCAAAACTCAAAGTCTTCCCCAGTAACATTCTGTCTCCGGGAACAAGTTGTCCAAGTTTCAGACCTGCTGGCAAGAACATGCTTAGCTGTTTCAGGCTCTGTGCTAGCATGTGGGGAAAGAGAGTTATGTCTAAATTAGCTAAGGCATGACATTTTTAGATGTATGCGGATCACATGCAGCTCTGGACTGTATCTGGACTACAGAACTGCACAGAGCACAGGGAGCAGATGCACTGTGTTCCCTCCGGGTGCTACTGTCTTGACACTGAGCCTTGCCAACTGTTGATACAAATAGCATTCACATTTGGTGGTGATGTGAAAAAGGGACTCCCACTGGCCTTTCCCTCCTAATTTCACTGATTGATTATTCTAGGCAAACACCGAGAAGAAAAGCTTTGGTACCATGAGAACTATTAGTCAAACCCTGAAGCCTGCATACCAGAAAGTTTTATAGAAATACCTATTTCAGCAATTGCATACCACTGAAAACTCACTTTGCGCAGCACAACCATAACACATTCAGTCACACATATGGACATCTCCAGACATTCATGGGTGGACCTGCCAAACTCCTGTCCCATCAGCTAGCACTTGACACTCTGTGGAGAGATACCTTGAAATCAGAACCCCTAGACAACTTGGCTTGCTGAAAACTGATCTATATGAGTTAGCATGACAAAATGTGAACAATATTGCTCGACATCGCACATGTTATCACATGCCAGATGTTCAGATGGTGGAACAGAATGACATAAAAAGAAATTATATGGAGCATTCTTTTCATGCTAGGCAAGTGACATTGTTTTGGCAGCGCAGTCTGACACAGTAAGTGCGGTATCCTATGTACTTTCTAATTGAAGAGATACGCAAATCTGACAGAGAAAAATATTAATTTCATTTCAGATGGAGTTGCATATATTTAAATGCAAAGTACACATAATTTAGGTGTCTCTGCTTATAAATAATCCCATATACTAAGCCTCAGACTGTCATACTTCTTTTTTTTTAAATAAGTAGAAGACTTCGTTTCTTCCACCTGAATTTTCTCAGTGGCTCTAAGATCAGCAATAAATGAAGCAAAAAAATGCAAAGCTATGGTTTCTGACAAAAACATCACCTGATAAATATAGAGATATTTCTGAATCAAGGATGGATAGCGCTCTGAGGCCTCTCAAACAAGTTGCTAAAGCATGGAAATTGCAGAGTTTCATTTGCCAGTGTTCAATAGCACTGGGATGTAGCTTATGCACAGGAAAAGCTTTACTTCCCTCTCCATTAGGTACCTGCATCCTCTAGAAATTAGGGCACAGAAAGCAGTGGAGGGGAGTCTTCATTTGCCCCTGAGAAGAAAGTTTACTTTACTTAGCTGAGCTGGGTTCTCTCTTTCCTACATTTCTCTATTTCTTTATTTTATTTTATTTTATTTTATTTTATTTTATTTTATTTTATTTTATTTTATTTTATTCTTTGAGTTATGTTCTTTCTTTGCCTTTTTGGGGATTAGGAGGGTTTCCACTTCTCTTGCAACTCTACCAACTCTTTCTATCTAAGAAAAGTCTACAATTCCACCCAAATGGCTATTTTGCTCATTGAAACATAGTCAGGCCCCAGATGCTTTTTCTTTGTGACTTTTTGTTTTACTTATTTTTTTCTATGTTTTTCTAAGGAATATCTCTTTCCTTTTGCATCTCACAGGAAGCAACTATTTTAAGATTAACAACAGCACAGGGACTTCTTCTGAGCTGATGCTGTCAATATATAGACCCTATGTCACCACTGACTGAGTCATGATTGTAGTCCTTTGCTCTTTGTCAGCAAAAACAGCAAAAACAACAGCCATTTTATCCCTGCCTTTTTACACACCTGCCTTTTTACATATGTAATATTATGTCCAAAAACATGCTATCTACATTGCAATGGATGAGCTATGCGTGCACTATCTCAGGAAGTCATTTGGTAAAATTAACATTTAGAAGCAGGCACCAGTAGTTATTTCACACATTATTAACTTATATTACAATTCAAATAAGCTTACAGCTGGCAAAAAAAGTCTCTTCTGTAAAGCGATCTCAAACATAATAGGCTTAATCAGAGATAAATTAAATTAGTCAGTCATGCATACTACAGCATATTAGCACTGAGTAGTTATTAAATACATTTTCTGTTATCAGTTTTGCAGGCAATATTGTAGGCAAACAAACTGTATGAGAAACCAGTAAATAAACTCTTTGTTTGGGAGGCTACATGTTTGACATTCCCGGTTTTATTTTTAAATCAAAATGTTACACGATCTTTACTGCCATTACTGGCACCAGGTTAAGTCCCCGTAAATGATCCAACTTCACTCCCAGGCAATTAGCCAAAGGCACAGCAGACAGAACTAATGAATACCTAGACAGCAGATGTTCAGCGTGGTTTTGTGTTTTGGAGGGGATTTCTTCCATGGCTGTTCTCAGAAAGAGAAAAGCACGGACAAATGAGTCATAGCTGGTGTACAACTGGTAAAGAGTAGACAGGCAACATTTCTATTTGTTATAAAGTTAATCCTCAGGTTTGGGGCTTTCAAAATTCATTTTCACCTTCACTTTCACTACTACAGTCTGAAAAGGTCTTTAATTGTGTGAGAACATTGAAAAGCATTGCTCTTGCCTCACTGCTTTTGCAGCTTCCTTTTGTAACGCTGTTAGAGCATCCATCAGTATCACCTTCATTTCCACTAAAAACTTGCATGAAACAGAATAAGACACAAAATCACTCACATTCGCTTTACAAGGGGAATCGTTAATTTTGTGATAGGATCCTATAACTACACCTTGTTCTCTCATCAGTCTTTCAGAAACCCATCAGTACCGTACCTGGAAACATCATAACTTACTGAGCCTGACCCAGAAGACTTTGGAGCACATCTGACATTCTCTTATACTCTGCACATTTAAAACTCAATGTAAGGTGACAAGAACATTAAGCTGCCCACAGAGCAAAATGTGAAACTAATCAGTATCTGCTCTGAGCCACAGGTACAATAATTGGAAAATTAAAGTGTCTGTGAACTGCTAAGGCTGGCTGCATCAAAAAGCAACACCTTGGGATGATTAATGAAGACAAATGTATGCAACTATTTCTATTGACAAGAACTTCAGACAATTGCAGACTGAAGGAATAACACTATAATTCTCATTTGTTTTCCTGTAAAGCTCACTCCTTCTTAGGATTTTCCTGTTAGAAAATGTACAAGCACTCATTGGCTAAAAAGAGCTTTAACTGACAGCTATTTTAATTCAAAGAAACAGAAAATACAGGTCTACTGCTGTGTCCACTGTAACCACAGGCGGTGCCAGCCGTGGTATGGAAAATGTCAGTCATGATGGTTCCATTCAGTGACAGACCCTTCACCTGAAAATCCTAAGGTAACCTGTAAAAGGAAGGTGACTTGACTAATATGTGATGGCAGTCCTCAAGAGACCTCTCAAGAAAGTCACTCACTATAGTAGTGGTTCAAAATGCACCTTCCTCCTTTACTGCTCGCACTGCTTCCATCAGCGCCATGGTCAGGTCACTGTTGCCGTCACAGGTTGTCACAACAGGCATCATCATGGGGCTACTACCCTGAACAGCTCACAGAAAAGGCTCCATTTCTTATGCCTAGGAGAGGGAGTGGGATTCAAAAGGTTCTCTTGAAGAGCAAATGACATACATAATACACACACATATATATTTTTATATACACATATATACATACAACTCAATTTGAATTTTTTTAGTTCATCTCCCTCTTAAAGCACCAACTAAAGGAATACTTTGCATTCTCTGGAACATAAACATTGAGTCCCAAAAAGAAAAGATGAAACAGCATCTATTTCTAAAGAGACCTTATAATACTTTACTGAAGGAATTCTGACCCCCCTGTACCAGCAGGACTTTTTCAGTATCTCTTACGTCAAATCATGTCACTTGCTTGGGAGTCATATTGAAAAGAAAATCAGGCAACGTTTGGCAGGGTTTGGAAAAAAATGGTTTAATCACCTTGAAGACAACCTAAACTACAACAGAAAAGTCCTGCATTCAGAGACTAATATGATTATGCAATTATATATATATAGAGAGAGAGAAGATAGGAAATGCAACTAACCACTGTGCCTTTATCATGCACAAATGTATGCAGTAGTATTATCCATAAAGATGTGCCTACTTCTACATTCTCTCCCCACACATTTTCTACTGCCTTTTCTTAAGAAGATTGTGCTTAATCTGTTCCAGTCAAGTCTTCCTCAGGCAAGGCTTTTAGTGAAAGCCGTAAGAATTGTTTGCAACAGACAAGCAGAACTTTTTTTCACATTTAAGTGTTTATTTCCATTAGAGGTAGTGTTTTGGATGGAAACTCACTTGTGATGATGCAGCTGTCCGAAAGCAGGATGTTCTCACACATTAGATTTTCCATCCCTTACTGATTTCATACGGTGGAAGAACAGGATTTAAAAAGCATGGTTCAGATATTTAAAATTCAGTTTTGAAAAGGAGTATGTGACAAAGAGTTTCCTTATAACTCTCATCAGCATAGGCAGCTAAGAGTGGAAGTTTAATTCAATATCCAAAATAAAGAAAATTTGTTTTTATTATGCAGCTCTATGACAGATTTGTTGCATGATCTTGAACAACAATAACTGAGATAAAACAGACAAAGTTCCCTGTAACTTTGGATGTCCTCACATAAATGAGGAAAAGTCCTAACCACCGTGAGAAACTTTGAAAATGATTTCCCAAGGATGCTGGGAATGGAGCTCATGAGGATCTGGTGGAGAGAAGATTGGATGAACTGTCAAATTGAAAGGGTTGAGATCAGCAGCTGGAGACTCGTCAGTAATGGCGCTCCCCAGGATCAATACTGAGTCCAATATTATCGGGCTGACCAGCTAGGAAGCAGATTTGCAGAGAAGGACTTGGGAGTCCTTGGACATCATGTTGAACATGGGCCACTAAAACACCCTAATAGCAAAGGAGGCCAACAGTATCATAGGCTGTATTAAGAAAATCAATGCCAGAAGCTTGAGGAAGATAGTTCTTCCCCTCTACTTGGCCCTAGTGAGGCCTCATCTGGAGCACTGAGTCCAAGCCTGGACTCCCTGATACAAGACAGACACGGATATACTGGAGAGCGTCCAATCATGAAGATGACAAAGGAACTGGAGAATCTCTCATGTAAGTGGAGACTGAGAGAGGAGGCACTGTTTAGCCTGGAGAAAAGAAAGTTTCTAAATCAGGTGTACAAGTATCTGATGAGAGACAGTAAAGAAGATGGAGCCAGACACTTCTTAAGGTGTACAGTGACAGGAACAGGTTGTGCAGAGAGGCTGTAGAGTCTCCATCCTTGGAGATATTCAAAACCTGCCTGGACACGGCACGGAGCAACCTGCTATAACTCAGTCTACTTTGAGCAGGAGCATTGGACTAGACAATGCTTAGAGATGCCTTCTAACCTCAATGAACCTGTGATTCTGAGATGACCAGCAGGTAACCAAGACCTCTCAAAATGAGGGCCAAGCTACTCCAGCTTAAAAGTATCAAAAATGGATGAACTGTAATTTAGCAAACCTGAGCAACCCATCTATGCTAGAAGAGGTTACACGGACCCTAACAAACCCTCTCCTCTCTCTGCCCTCTGTTGCTCTCTTTAATCTGGCCACACTTCTCCTTGCATGGAACTATGCTTACATTATGTTCACATTAAAACCAAAAAGGTCTTCCTGATTTTGGGGGGTGGTTGCTGCTCTGGTCTGTAAGACATGAAAGAGAAGTCTCATCTTTCTCTTGTTTTCTCTGAACTGCTGGGAGAAAAAGTGACTGAGGAGCTCTTTGCTTTAGGTGGAAATGAAGAGGTCTACCTTCCTCCTTTGCCCAGATGTCTTGTCATACTGACAATAAAGAAGCTTGTGATCTCTATTGTTTAGTTTTATGTCCTGAATCTCTTTGGGCTGCAGATTCAAAAAAGAAGCCACAGACTTTCCCCTCTGCCTAGGATGGAAAGGAAGGGCAATGAGAAATGAGCAGTGGGCAGAGATTTCTCTCATACCCTTTGTGCACTCGTACACATTTGTGTGTGTGTGAAAAGCAAAAAAAAAGATTGTTAGCTGGGGAAAGAAAAGGAGAAATATGGTTGAAGTGGGATAAAAAGAAAAAAAAGCCAACACACTAAAGGTAGGCATGGAAGGAACAACACAGAAAGAACATGTTCAAAGATGAAACATGCACTATGCTATCTGTATCCCTTAAAGAAAACACCAAGAAATGGAAAACTAGCTGATTTTTTTTTTCTAGAACATTCTCATTCCAAATAATTAAGTCTTCTGAGGTGCAGTTCTATGAGGTCTGTCAAATGTGCTAGACTCACAAAATAATGGTGTAGAAAGTTAAAACTATAGGTCCTTGCTTGTTGAAAGCTTTAAAAGAGGGTACATTCACAAGCACACAAACACCACCTTCCAGTCATCACTGCTACATGTTTTTCACAGTAAGTACCATATGTATAAAATATCTCATCATAGAAAAGGAAAAAAATCCTAATGCTCACCTCCCATCATTGCCAGAGCACTGATGGCCTAGTCAGTGTGGAGTACTAAGTAATATGCTAAAAAGGTTTGAATACTTGCTTGATATCCTCCTCTTCTATTATTCTGCTACACTCCCTTTCTCTCTTCACATCTTTAGTCAGATGACAAGATTGACAAGAAGAGATTTTTCTCCCACGCCTATAATGTAATCTAGATAGTCTGATTTCCATTATTCAGTTTGATTTCTGTCACCTCTCTCCATCCACCCTCACTGAAACTTAAATTTCTTAACACTCATTTTCAGAATGTAACTCCCTCATTATGCAAAAGCATATTACTAACTTTATTTTGCACATGTTCTGTTTCTCCTATCTTCACTAAAGCCTTTTCTAAAGAGCATCTTCACTTCTCCCTTGCCATATTTTTTGTTTTCCCTAGGGGAGCATTTCTTGTTATCAACTATGATATATTTTTTTTCCAAAATCATCTGGAGTACTTCTCAAAACATCACGTTTCACATTTCGTATTTTATGTCTGACACGTCCCTACCTCCAGCTTCAAGAATTATAGAGCACCCTAGAGTTCAGATAGGAAGCATTTAGTGAAATATTGTATGAACACGGCAGGATAAAAAATCTAGTATATAAACAGGTTCTGGACAGTTCATTCAAACTGTAACAATCATATACTCAGTCATCACAAACAGTAAGTAATTTCCTATGTATTCATGGAGTTTTTATTGTGCACTTGCAATGACTGTATCTTATTTTCACTATTAATAAAAAATATGGATTTGGGAGGCCTGAAGCAAGTCAGTGGAGAATTTTTAAAACTCTAATAAAATGATGGATCTACTAAACAAATATATTGATTTTGAATGCAGTGAAATACTTAATACCACAGTAATGTCCATGAGCATGTAGGTAGGTAAGATTACACCAGAATTTCCCTTAATAAGCCCTGATTTTCACTGGTTTCAGAATTTGGCCAGCAAACAGTCACTGCAGGCTACATTTGGCACAGAAGATTTCAGCCTGGGAGTGTTTTTCTTCCATAAATAAATTTTCAAAGCAAATTATATCTGGAGTATTTGTATGCAATTAACAGTGCAAGAGGCACTTTAAATGCTTGTTAGTGGCCTTCAAAAAAGGGCTTTGATTTTTAAAATATATGAAACAGCAAATGATAAATTTGTGGAAATGCAGAGTGTAATCACTAAGCATACTCTAAAGGGAAACTCAGCTAAAAATAAATAAGAGTTAGACTTAGTAATTTTCTTTTTTTTTTGAAGAAAAATTATGTTCATGTCAATTAATACTGTACTTTTTACATGTGAGGAATTTCAAAGTTATTCCAGTTCTGCAATTGAAATCTGACGTGTATTTTAGCACAAAGGCTAGCATGCTGTGTTTTACCAATCCAAACGTTGTAAAGGGACACTGAAGTGATGATGCCAGGGAAAAATGACTCTTAAAATCTCAGTCCATTACTTTGCAAATCTACATAGCCAAACTCTGTTTTGACATTTCTTTTTACTATTATTAGAGGAAATGAATGCTTGAACATCTACGTTTAGGATCACATTTGCTGTCCACCTGTGGCTTTAGGTGAATTCTGCTTAGCTTGCATGCAAAAGATGGAGACAGGATTAATTTCCAGCTCTGAGTAATTACATTGGGATCTGAAAAGGAGACAGACATTGCTCCTTATGTAACACAGTGCAAAGCAATGCAATCCTATTAGCTACAAAGGACTGGCAAAAGAAAAAAAAAAAAAAAGGCAAGGCCATTATTTACACACCTGCTACCTTGCTGATTTCAAAACCTGTAGTCTCTTTGACACCTGCACAGCCTTTCTGTCTTCAGCATGTTTGCACAAGTGACAATGATTTAAATGTAATAAACAACTTGGCTGCTGCTGTGTAAGGGGAAAAAGAAAGCAGTTTCCTCTTCCCTTTTTGTACTTATTCAACACACTCTACAAGAACAGAAAGTATGGATTTGCTGTGGACACTGGCCTGGAGCAGATGTGAGTCTATGGGAACAGGGAAAGGCCCCTGGTAAGATCTGTTGTTTTATCTCTGAGAGTGTAAACAAATGGATATCTGAAACTCTAGTTCCTGCATACAGGAGATGGGATTGATTCCATGTCGTTGCTTGTAACTGCCCTCTTTTCTTCCTGGCTCTGTAGCAGAAGCAGCAAAAGGGGACATGTGTCTCTGCCCCCTATACTCAATCCCCTTCCTACCCATAATGATAAAAAAATCACCTCCACTACTGCTATAAGCTAAAATGCTGACTTATGAGGGGAGACTAATTAGGTGGAGGCACACGATCCCTCGTATGCCACTCTTCACTTCAAGGGTAGTGAGTTCAGACAGATGTAGAAATAACTCAGTATTGTACAGCCTTAAACTACTGCAAATTAGACTTACCAGAGCTCTTCTGTCCATGAGACCTGAACTGTAGTGCATTTTGTAAGGGCAGCTTTTAAAGAAGCATAGTAATTCTGCTGTGATGGAACAACTGGGAGTGTATTCAGGTACTGCTTTATTTGCACTTAACTGGACCCAACCAGTGTGTCAGATTGTCATTAATAGAAAAATGTGAAAGGTTCAGAAAGATTTTGAGCAGCTGGAGGACATATGTCTACCATTAGGTACCTACAGTTCTTAAGAAATCTGTATCTCACTTGACTCTATAGAGCTGTTAGACGGACAGATGGATGGATGGATGTGCTGCCTTGTGAGATTTTCATAGAATCCCAGAATCCTTAAGGTTGGAAGAGACCTTCAGAGATCATCTAGTCCAACCCCCCTGCACATGGCAAGAAGAACTGATACACATGGTTAGAGAAAAAGACCCTCAAAAAGGTGTTAGCAGATCAAAGATGATGCTATGGTGGCTAATAGCAAAATATTCAGTTGATGCATTTGAAAATTGCTCAGATTGCTAGGAAAAAATGCTCTTTAGTACTGAAAGGGGGTACATAAGTATTTCTGAGGAGCTGATGAACAAGCTCTTTGAAAAACCCTCTTAGACAATGGCTGTGACTGACTGCTTTTTGATGTTACTTGAAGGAGTAATCTTTCTGGTGAGGTTGGACTGGAATACGTGGTTTGCTCAGGTTTGGCAGGAACATTCTAGCAACCAGTGCCAAGACTGGAATAAATCGGAGCACAGCTATCCTGAGATGAACTAAAATGCTCACGTATTCAGCAGCTGTAGCAGCCTTTTGAGTGTTGTATTATCACAAAAAATACTTCTGTAACATATTTCCTGAGCATTAGGAAAAACAGCTTTGAGAACAGATTTTCCTTAACGTATGTAAAATAAAAGAATTTAAATGTTATGTTTCATCTCTACGTTGTACTGAGTTTTATTTAATACTTGGAATATAACAGAAGGAGGGCCTATTAAGGCCCATTTTATTTCACTATGATGAACTATACAAGCATATGAAGAATCACATGCAATGCGTACAATTGTAAAGATGTAAACCAAAACAGTCATACAGGGACTCTACAGTGTTCTGAGACCATAGTTATTTCTTCAGGTATTCTGTATTTTTCTAAAAAAATAAATTATATTTACATAGTTCTTATACCATTAATGTGTGGCTTAGTGCAGGATATTTGAAGATACATGTGCTATATTCACAGATGCACTCATTAGTGACAATAATTACTTTAGGACATTCATGGAATAAGTAAGTTAGTTGTCTGATCTTTGAGGACTAGCCCTTACTTGTAACTCTCATAAACTTCAGTGTCAGATCTGGAAGTTAAGCATCTGCAGAAGGTGGGGAGTAGAGCTTGGGCACTTGGTTTGAGTGTTTGTAAATTCATACAAACTGCAAAATGAAAAGAGACAACCAAAAGTATCTCAGAATGGCAAAGTGCCAAAAGCCATAAGATCCAAACATTTTTCTTGTGGGACTACTTAGCAGTCATTTAAAATTAATACTTAAAAAAGTAAAAATGAATAAATTAATGCAAGCGATTTATGTTGCAAATGTGTTTTTCCTTAGCAAGCTGTAACTGTGTACAGAGGTGAGATATATACCTACACAAAAAGAAAATACATGCTAATATTTTTAAATATTATGTTCCTGTTCTTATTATATCCTATTTTTCAAATACTATTAAAATTATCTGGCATAAAACTAATATTTATTCGTCTATTATGAGTAGCAAGCTAAACTGCAAAAATAGGACTTACAGCTAGACAAACATATCCTATTTCATGTACCCGCAGAGAAATATGCCTTCTTGATACTTACTGGGAATGCAGTCCAAGTATGTGGTCATTAAGCTTTAAATCACAAACTAACATGAAGCTATATGTAAAACATTTTGTCTTCTATTATTATTTCTTAAAATATTTGTCAGAGGCTTTTTTCTTTTTTTTATTTACTTCAGATACCTGCCACTTGTGGAGGTGGCAGTGTCTTGCTTTTCCCTACTTTTTAAGTAAATAAATAAGCAAATAAATAAAAAGAAAGCTCACTCTAGAAGTGGTGATTTGTTAGGGAGAGACGGAATGTACTCAAGAGAATCAAACTGCAGAACATTTTGCCTTCCCCATAATGAATTTCCAGGTTGTAGGCAATTGCAATTACAGTACCCTTCCACAGCAGGAACTACTGTTGTTATTGATACCTTTTATAGTTCATGTCATGTAGAGAGACTCCCAGAAGGTTTGATATTGTAAGAGCAAAGTAGGCTGGATTGAAAGTGGAACCAGGTTGAAAAGTCTGACATTTCTGCTTGCCTTATCTTACAAAAAACTTGCAGTGCATCAAGTTATGAAGAATGCCATAAAATAAGATTTGACTATTGGCTGGTCAAACTGATAAACAAATCTTATTAGAAAATACGGGTTCCATGGTTGCACCTTGAACTGTAGTGAAACAAAAGTACATACTGAAAATGTATATACAGAACAGTATACAGGTTACAGGTCTGGTATCCTGTGTATTTAAGTTTGGATAATACTGTAGGAGCATATTTGCAGCTTAGAACTTTACCAATGATGCAGGCTCAAATTTTCTATGTTTAGATGTTTGGCTGGGCTATTTTGTCTGGGTGGGCTATTTTCCTTACCCTATTCTTCTTTTGCCTCTCATTCCACCCTTCCCCAACAGCTTAAAAATTTAAAACAACTTCTGCTAGTTCATCTAAACAATTGGCTTGTTTATGAGAACAAAGATTGAGAGGGGGCTTTTTGATTGCTTTTGTTAAAATGTCCTATTGCCACCTGTAAAGCATGTTTATTGAGTAGGGTCAAAAAGGGGCCATGTTTGTTAGTGGCAATCTACTCAAGTTAATCTGCATAGCACTGGGATCTGAAAAATGATCTTCATGCGTTGTCAGATGTCTGTGCTGAGAGTTGTCCATCAAAATGCGGGCTTTCAATTTAATCTTCAAGGAACAAACTAACCTCATCGTATGACTGCTCCTGTTGACCCCAGGCACTAGCTCTGAGATTGTGAATAATATTTTTTTAATTTATGATCACTCTTTTCCTTCTTCTGGTATCCAGTTATCATAGGAGGAAAGGAAGTCCCAGATAGGATTCCTGTTTCTACCTTCAGCTGTCCAAGACTGGAGATTAATTCTACACATCCTGGCTGAGTGCAAGGAAGATGCAGATGGAAAAGAGAGTAAGGCAGATATAAGATGTAAGAGCAGATCAGGTGAGGAAAGGACAAAAAGAAAAAAAAAAGAAAAAAAAAAGATTGAGTGGCAGAATAACCAGTGACTTGCAAGATACAACAATCAAGGGAGCCTGAAAGTTAGGCATCTCTCTTCAGAGCCTGGAATTGATCAAAATAGCTCTAAAATTTGAAAGGAAAATGACCAAATGAGCATCTTTTAATGCCTGGTGTCCAGAGAGGACAGACAGCTTATTATTACCATCAGTTGCGCCATTAACTCAAACAGGAGAGGTATGAACTGTGAAGCTAGATATTTTAGTATACAGTTAGCCTGGAAGTGGTTCTATTTAATGAACCTTCCTTTCAGTTTGCATTTTAAGAGGAGATATATTTAAAAAATCTTAAATCAAGATCTCAGGAGCTATGTAATATCCTAATTTTGGCATTTTATTTTTTTTTACTAGATTCCCTATATTATACCTGAGAATGTCTGCTGTAGATCACTATTTTTTGTTTTTACTAACTAGGTTTAGGCTGCAAAGTGAAAAAAAAGCTTTTTGACTGCAGCACCCAAAACTTGTTAAATTGCAGAAGGCCAAACACACATAGGGATTACAACAAAAAGGTTTTATGATAAAGACAGTGGGATTTCTCAAGGGAGAACCAGTTTCTGCATTTGGCAGCTTTAACTCCTTTCTTGGTTGTTGCATGGACTATGCAAGCCAGGAAACTTCATTTTGAGCTGGTGGCCAAAAAGCAGGAGCACAGCTGCAAACTGGAATCATTAGCCATTGTGATTTGAATAAATAAAACAATATGAAAACATGATGTACTCTGAAATATCAAAAATGCACTGAAAAATCAATAGCTGAACCTAGACATCTATCAATGTATTTGATAACTACTCAACTGGGACAGGTATGTGCTGGAGATCTCAATGTTTTTGTCCCTTGTTAACCTTTGAGTTGGTTTATTTGCAGATGAGTGGAACTGGTCTCAGTCTTATCATGCCTCCATCACCCATTGGTGAAACAGAAACCATTATCTTGCCTTTGTTTCCTTCTTCTGCCTTGTCTCACCTGACCGAGAATTTTAAGACAGGAACTTTGTACCTGTGCAGCACTTAGGACCTCTCCTATTGCTTAACAAGGTCTGACAAACAACAATTGTAAGACAGTATGGGGTTTTTTTTTCTTTTTTTTTTTCTGTTTTTACAAACTCAGAGAGAAGTAAGTGGTTTTAGTTCAGTCAGTTCATCAAAATATTTTAGACAGCTCTGCTGGTATGAGATGGACAGCACTCTGCTAACTCTGCAGAGAACTTCAGGCAAGTAGTTCCATCATAAACATTTGGATTGGAGAGGCCCAGATTCAGGCGAGACAGAACTCATCTGTTATCTACGCTTTTAAATACAGAGATCAAATCCACTCCTGAAAGAACTTCAATAAAATTAAGTTTACACAGAACAGCATTTGCCTCAGAATAGTTAACATTTTCATACACTTTACAATTTTCTACTCCTTTTTCCCTGTTGGCCTTATCTCCATCAGATTTAGGATATTGAACACGCACAGATAAGCTTCCACAACTACCTTCTTTGGCAGATACACAGATAAGAATGTACTGTTAACGTAATTTAGCAAGGTAGAGGTATTTAAGAACAGCTTTAAAGGTGCTTCGAAAGTGGTTTAGTACCACAAAGGCATAATTAAAGCATTTATAGTTACTTATTTATTTATTTTACATCTTAAGTGTCAGAGAAAAAAGAAGAGAGAAAAAAAAAGATCCAACAGAAATTCAGTGCCAACAAAAAGAAATGAGGAGTTGAAGTTAATTATTATTCTTAATTATGCTCTAATTTCTATAATTCTATTTTATTCTTATACTGTCATTTATTTTTTCTCTTTTTTCTTCTTAAATATAACCCCTTAAACTTTCCATTATTTTTGTACACCATGAAATATATAGTTTGTGCAACTCAGAGAATGAAATGTTGAGAAATATCTCATTTTATCCACCCACTTTCCTGAGTCCTTGAATTGTTACCACCAGTACTCTATGAGAAAACAAAACGGAGTTTTTGAGGTGCTTTTAAACATCTTCAAAGAAACGTTTGTATTACTCCGTGGCAATTAAGCCTTCCAGAAAAAAAAAACAGGACTTATAAAGGTCTAAAAATGAGACAGAGCTTTACAGAAAAGAAATGTTATTTTCTTTCTTTAAGGACGAAACTGTTCTGCTTTTGCAGTATCCTGATTTTATTAAACTTTCAAGGACGCACAAACTCTAAATACTCACAGAATGTCAGTTCACCTTCTCCGTGGAGAAGATCTCTCTCTTCCCACTCAGCTACTTCCAGCTAACACGTGGGCCGCTCAAGGCCAAACTTGTGTGGCAGTTTTTCATACACCCTTTAGTGCATTTTATTTTTCCCTAGGCTTAATCATTTCAAACACAAAACACTGTACAATGCAAAACTGATAAGAGCTTTTATCCTACTGCTGCAGAGGAGCACTGCTTCTTCTGCAGTATGACCTCTGCAAACAACTACCATGAAGGATAGCCTGAAAAGAAGTGTATGACTCACCCATGAAATGAATCAACTTAGGGGATGCTGGCATTAACCAAGGAGACTTTATTTCAATGTCTCTTTTTTAAATCTTCTTTATGGCAGAATCTGTTGCCCAAAGAAGACATGAAAGAAGCCTGAGAAACCAGAGCTACTCTAAACTTTCTGATAGTATTTCTAATTTTAATCAAAACCATATTTGTTGCTCAGATGAAGATGAATTAGGTGCTAAATGCCATTACATGCCCATCAGCTGCCTATGTTAAGGATCTTTATTTTATAAGAGAACCCCTTTCAGACTGTAGAAAATAATTTTCCCCAGTTTGTATTTTTTTAATTCTGATAAAATTATTTAACTTATATTTGCTGCCAAACTGCTGTTACTTCTGTGCAAGAGATGAATGCATTTGAAGCAGTAACTTCAAGTAATTGATATGCTGTCACATGTATATAAATTATTATTACAAGTTTGCAGATGTCAAGTTTCTAATCCAACTGCAGTAAGTATCTTAACTACCAAAGACTTGATGAGAATCTGTAATAAAAGCTGAAATCCTTCAAAAATTTAAAAATGTTAGTCCCAGGAGTGAAAAAATAAATCTTGTAGAGTACCATAAGGCTTCCTTGTGCTAATTTATGACTATGCAAACATAATGTACCTACATAAAAGATGCTTACAAGAGAGAGGGAGAATCTTCTGTCATCCCCAAACACTGCTTCAGAGACAGGGAAGGAAGAGGCCTGTGCACTGTGTCTGTATGGTCAAGATCTTCATATTTTATGTGAGACTTGCCTAAATAATTGCAGGCAATGCAAAAGTCAATAAACATTCATTTTTACAGACTTCCAAGTGCCACATGCTGGTACACATACAGGGAACATGAAAGATAATGTTGCTACATGCACTCATCCAATTTATTTTTCCCATCTATGGAAGTTGGCAAAATCTTGGATTTTATTGAATGGAGGAAGGGGGCTATTATTTTTTTTCTGCAGGCTGCAGGAAAAAAACAAAAGCTACTTAGCAGACCCAATATACTCAAAGTTTTATGAATGCTCATAATTAAAGTGCTTAAAAAACAACTTGTGTGGTTCTTTTATTGTTTCTTTGTTTGCAAACTAAAATTATCTGGTTTACAAGTTCTTTCACAAAACTGGAGAAACATAAAAAACCAACATGGAAATGTGTTAAATATTTGCCCCTTTGCTAGGGGAAAAAAAAAAAAAGGTATAATTGAAGAGGATCACAGATCTGCCATATAGTAATGGCATATAGTAATGAGATATGGAGGCAGACTTCAAAATGTGATAAACCTAATCTCCATAATACTGCTGATAGTAAAAGATAGTTATTTACTTATGCAATAGCTGCAGTTCCTAAAGAAATAGTGTGTTAGTAACTCCTTGGTTGCTGGGCTGGTGGTCTCAGCACAAAACCTGTGACTGAGCTGAGTCCTAGAGTCTCCTCCTCGGCTCTCTCCTGTTTCTAAATTGGTGGTTCACAAGGCCTGGAATAACCAACCAGTCCAAAATCCTAATGGCCCATGAGGCACCAGTGTCACGCAGGAGCAGACACCGAAGACACGCTTGAACAGCATGACTCAAGGAACTGAATTTACTGTGCAGATATATCAGTCCATTCCTCTGTGGTATTACTATGCATGTATCTGCATATGTATATTCATATACCAGGGCTTGTAACTTCCCAATAGTAAATCCTTGCTGAATACACTGTTTAAGTGGCACCAGTAGAGCAGCTACACCCAACCTCACATTCTCTATTTTCTCTATTCACATTCTCTATTTTCTATACTCTCCTATTACTAAGGCAATAGGAGCAATAACATAGTAATAGGTAAATGGAGCAACTCTACTACTTCAGTAAGTTTGTTGCTGAGAGGAACATTTCTGGGAGAAGGTAATGAACAGCCTGAATCCATACCAACTTTCTACATGATGGTGACATCTCACCAGCCAGCTCATAGCACACCTTGAATCACGAATAAAGCCACTTTGTATATATTTTTCCATTTCATTCTTAGCCAACATAACAAGAAAGGTTTGGGATATGTCACAAAACATCCAGGGTGCAAGGAAAGCCTGAGAATGAGAAGCAACAATGCGCCAAGGTGGATGTATTTTCATGAAAGGACTAAAAAGGCAAAGGTAGTTGGGCAAGGGATAAATATGGCATAGTTTGTATTTAGTCAAGCAGTCAACTCTGCTGCTCCAAAGCCATAGGGAATAAATGACAGCATGAGGTCTGTTGCCCTGTTAAAGTAATAGTGAGGTTCTAGCCTTTGATGAGGCTCTGGTTTATATTGTTTCTGTAAGGGAACAAATGAATATACTTCAAAAAAAAAAAAAAAAAAAAAACCCTAAAGGCTGCACTTTTAGATGCATTTCACTAACTTACAGGCTTACCACTGAATACTCTGAAAGACCTAAAATTGCTGTTTCTACTTATTTAGGGATTTCAGGCAAGCAAAGCCAAAAAGAGCTGCACTTTGTAATGGATATAGCTAAGGCCTGGGGGCTGCGCTGCATTCCGGGGTGCCCTCAGGGCTATTCTAGCTACAAAGTGACCCTCAGTAGCAAGGGACATGACCTGTTCCTTCAGTCCTGTGGCAATTTTCCAATAGGTTTTGACAAGGAGCCCCAATTAATAAAATCATACCTCATCAGTAAAGCTGGATGGTCCAGCATCTTTGTTTGCAGATTTCAGTGCATTTTTTTCTCCCAATGTGTTCCAGTTTGGAAGTCTCTTTAGGACAACATCCTGAAACCATAGATAAGGAGAACATCCAGCTATAGCTTCAAAAATCACTCCTCTCTCCTTGGAGGTCCTACAAAGCTTCTTCATGTGCCTGGGATGGATGTAGTTGATTTTAGGAAAATATCAGGTATCAAAAGCAGCAGCATGAAAAACTGATAGACCTTTTTTTTGTTTTGTTTCCTTATCTGACAGTGATGTTTTGAGCTCTGTTTAGCCTCTGTTTAACAGATTAAATGAAAATCCATCCTTCCTGTCCAGTCACTCAGAGACTGAAATCATTGCCTTCCCTTACCTTCAATGTTGTCCAAACCCTATACATTTCAGGTGAAATGTTTCTATTTCACCAAACTGACATCTTTCAGGTTGTTGATCAGTAACACCATGCGGCTGTTTTTCAGCTTGTGTCCTTTCCAGCTGTCCCTTCACCCTGCTTTGGTTGTGCCATGGCCAGTGCCATACACCACTGCAATGATTTTAGGCTTTGCAAGCAGAATTTATGGTAGAGTTACATCAACAGGTGACAAGACACAGAGAACTCACTTTCATCTATGTTGATTTTACTGTACTCACACAAATAAAATACAAGGGAAAAAAACCTTTATTTTTATTGCCAGCATTTGAAGATAGCATACTGAATACGCCCTGGGATTTGATCTCCTGAGTAAAATAGTGCTCTATTTACCAACACTTTTCAGAGAAGAATGCATTTTAAGTGATGCTTAGCAATACACATCCTCCATTCTGCTTTGTCTGTTAGTTCTAACGCTTTTCACATTTACCTTTCATTTTGAGTGTAAAATACACTGGAAAAGGATCACATTAGTATTCCAGCTGCCAACATACTCAAATGCATTATGCTATACACAGGAAGCTCCACTGTAATGCTGACTTTGCATTCAAAGTCAGCCTGGACCTCTCCACAAGTATCAAAGCACAACACTTCCTCACACCAAGGTTAACATCAGGCATTTCCATATGCATGTGCCTTTCAAGACTTTCAGTTGGTTTACATTTTGTCCAGAAACAGAAGAGTGTAGACTGCATCATGAGCCACAGGATGAGCCACAGACTATGAGATGCTGTGGGATATATGAGATCCATATATCCCACAAATGCAGAGGGAGTTGTGCTGACCAAAATCTAATAGGTCTGAATTTGCACTCCTTCAAAAGTTGGACTTTAGAAACCGAACAAGGGAAACAGGACAACCTTGCAAAGAGCTAAGTACATTCAGCAGATGTTTTTGTCCTTAAACTGGTGGTACTCTGTACCATGAAAGGTGGGCTTAAAATACAATGGAACTGTTAATGCACATAAGAAGCACTGAGTCATTGCTTCTTATTTTGGAGCTCTACTATGGAGCATGAGTGAGTGGCCAAAATTCTAATTCCATCCTATTTTCACCTGAAAATCTTCTGATTTTACTGTGGGTAATAAATACTTATTTTAGTACTGGGGAAAACGGAGTCCATTATTAGATGCATAATGGAAAGGAATCAGAGCAGAAGGGAAGTCTTTATCTCCGTTCAGAGTTTGGTCTATCCACATAGTGGTAGAAAACACTATGGATGGAATTGGCAGAAACCGCCATGGATGAAAAAAACACAATTCTACCTACACTGAATTTTCAAATATTTTCATTTCTATTCCTTACCATGTAATTGAACTTTTAATATTGCAAGCTATATTTATTAAAACTGTCATAAGAGTCTAGGGTGTATTTTAATATAATTTTCTACCAGCAAATGATAAGCCAAAAAATCAACTACTTCTACTAGGATTAAAATGTGAAATCAGAGCTCACACATAATACTTAACCTAAATAAAGAATTCATGGGAAACAGAAACTTGCTATCATAATTTTTATTGGAAAGGTATACAGGAAGAAAAAAAATCTATACATGCTTCTCAGAAAAGCATAATTTCCCAATGGATACCATTCTACTTGACTTGAATCTAAACTAACACTGTAGATTCTAATAACATCTGGCAAGCTGCAGACACATCATTTTTTAACTTAGGCTTACATTTGAATTACCTGGAACTCAAATTTCCAGTGTGACCTTTTCAGGGTTTTATTTAGGAACCAAAAGAGTTCTCACCAGAGAGAGAAAATACCCTTCACAGAACGAGATATATTGTCGAGGGTGGAGGCTAAAATAGTACAGCACCGCTGCTAGTGTAGAATTAGAGAAAACAATGACTATGTATGTAAGCTTTGTTACCTTCAGCTGACAAAAGGGAATGTCATTTTTCTTTGTATTTAAAGCCAAATTTACGATCTTTTGTACTGTACTTTCAAATACATATTTATTCACCCTATGCTTGAAGCTTAGGGGTTCTGTTTCCCTGACTGCTTTAACGGAAATGCTAAGGATGTATATGACAAGCAGAATGTTTTTATTTGCATGGAGTTCTGCATGGTGTTCTGCATCAACAAGCTTAATCAATGGCGGCCACAGCATTTCTTACCTCCCAATGCATGTACCTAAGCTTTTAATGAACATCTAAAATTCCAGCAAGTTAAGATCTCTGGTCACTAGATTTTTTTTCCCTTGGTTTCCTTATAGGAGAAGCATAGAAAATCTGACCTGCGAAGTGCAATATCCTGTTCTGCTCCATCTATACTGTAGCTATAGTATCCTCTTGTTCCTCATTTCCTCTGTTGTCTGGTAGACTGCATAGACTGGCTCTTAAACTGCCTTTCCTTTGCCAAGTTCAAAAATATACAACCGGAAATTTCAAATGCATATTTATACAGAAAAAGGTGAGAAGCGTGGGAGAGCCAAACACAGCTATAAATCTTTTTTGTCAAAGCCACAAGTGAGAAAGTAAAGCAACAACCAAGTATTGTATCGACTTGCTAAATATTTGTTTAATGCAACTGTTTTGAGGAAGAACTATTTATTGAGGAAGAATAAAATCATGAAGAACAGTTTAACTGTAATGCACTACATGCCTACAGATGAGATGGAGCACTAATTCCAGGAAGGAAGAACTACTATTGTCAGACAGAGATCAGAGTATGTTATTAGAAATGGTCACACCTTTGGTTCTCCAAAAAAAAAAAAAAGTTTAAAAATATATCACCAAGGTAAGGAGCCCCTCCTCTCTCTGAACTAGCCCTTTCCCTTTGTTCTCCTTCTTCAATTTTATTTCTGGACGCAGCTCTAGTGTGAGTGGTCCACACTCCAACATGTTCATTTTGATCCAGATGACCAAGGAGAGTTTAATAAACTCTTTCTTCTACTGTATCAGCAGAGATATGCAAGAAAGGCCACCTGGAGCACTCTATTTGGATTCACTCTTCTTACTGCCAGCTCTGCACTAGTGCCATGGAGTTGTGGCCATCCATGGCAACTGCAGTGGGGGAAGATGCTCTCTTTTCCCCAGGAACTTGGTGGGCTCCAGTCAGAAATTCAAGTGAGGATTAAAAACACTCTCCTCAAAAAGCGGCTCAATGAGCCCTGGGGGCTTATTATCAAATTTTTCCAATCTATGAAAGCTTTGCCTTGGGAACAGAATAATTGGGATGGGTACGTAATCAGCAATACAGGGTACATGACACAGAGAAATTTGGAAAATGCATGAGTGCTACCACTGTGTACTCAAAGTGCTGCAGGAATTAGTGAACATGCCAATTAGTAGTGCATGTCTACAAAAATCACTTTTGTCCCATTTAACGGATCTAATTTATATGAAGTGTATTCAAAACATCACTTAAGGTTATTACCACATCTCTGAAATCATTTCATTCAACTGAATAACTGAAACACTTTATGCACCTTTTATTAATGCATAAACATGATTAACTTGCACTTTAACCATCTGAAATATTAAAACACTAAAAGGAGCATAACAACAGAAAATTACTGGACATTTCCTGGTTGTTGTTGAGTGAGATAGGCAGGTAGAATGAACCATGACCAACCTGTGACCCTTACCTTCAATACTAATGTCGCTAATGAAATCTGATGTCAATCAGAAACTCTTATCAAAATGGCCTGATCATTTGCCATCAGTCCTTTAGAACAGCATAATAATCAGAAAATTGAACAGGAAAACACTGCTTTGTTAAACATTGTCCCAGCAAAGTGGCTGGCTTTATTATTTATATCCCACTTACATGGCTAATGCTGCATCTGCTTTTGGTTGGCTGCAGCCAGATTAAATTTATATCTGACATGAGGTACATTCTGTACTATGCAGCCAAATCCTGCTGATATTCCACACAGCATTGTTAGAAATGCATTATTTTTTTCCAAAGAAATTACAACATGAAGGCAATATTACATCGTTCTAAATCAACTGAACCTTCCTTTTCCCTTCCCAAAAATATTTTCCAAACACTGTGGTAACACAAATTAGACTAACCCTTTCTGGGCCAGAACCGAGTGATTAAACAATGGCTAATGTGAACTTGGACTTCTGATCCAATCTGTAAAAGAAACGAAAACGTGGGCCTTCTGAAAAGCTGAGTTAGGTAAGAAAAGGGAAACAATAAAGTAGTAGAGTGGGAAAAGTTTGGAGAAGGAAAAAATATATATTTTTCAAGCAATTCTGAGAATAAAAGAAGTAATATGAAAAGAAGTAACCTGAAATTAGCAGAGGTGAGGCTGTGTTAAAAAATTCAAAAGAAAGTCTGCACTATGTCCAACCCAGAGCAGCTAGGATTACATTGTCTCTATTTTTGTACTCGTTTAACTGCCCTCTTGTTTGATTGCATGCAACTGCTCCTTAATTTATTGTTGCTTTAGTCCTTACATGCTTTTCAGCGAATGGTGCATACTCACAATTCTACGTATTGAAGTAAGATCATATGGTTTTACTTTTACTCACATTAGTTCGCTTTTAATAATTACATGAATATATTTAAACGAGATAGGCTGCTCTATGGCAGTAGAACTGTTCAGGCAGACACACTCAGGTCTCTTCAATTTGCTAAGAAGCAAAAACCTTAGATTCAATTTGATCACAAAAGCCATCGAGTTGTGTGCCAAGGTAATCCAGGAGCTGAAAAAAAAGCTTGCTGGATAAAACAGGAAAACTGCTTAAGTCTAAAACCATGTGAACTCATTTAGAGACTTCTGTATATCCAAAATCTCAAATTTATATTTGATGTTTTACTGCTTTGCTGGTTCTTACCCTTTCTCAGCTCTAAAGCTTTGGACAGTGTCAGACCAATGGTCTGTAACAGTCCAGGTTCATTTCTCCCGAAAACCATCAACAAACACAACTTCTTTCAAGTTGAGTAACACTCTTCCAGATTTGCCCTCTTAAAAGAATAGGAAAAACACTGATCTTTAATCTTAGAAAAGCATCTAATGAATAGTACTTATGTTTTAACTGTTTGCTCATAAGGCACTGCAGGCTCCTGAAGGCTAACTGTGAGAAGACACATCCAGTCCCCAAATAGATTTGGAAGCGCAATGCTTTCCAGACAGCCATCATGCCAGGAACTGCTAGAACAGCATATAAAACATGTAGATGAGGCACTTACTTAGGGACACGGCTTAGCAGGTGATGGGTTTACAGTTGGACTTGATGATTTTGAAGGTCTTTTCCAACCATAATGATTCTATGAATTCTGTCTCTCATGAAAATTGGATAGGACTGGTGAAGCATGAAGGCTATGCCTGAACACCCTGCAGCAAGGTGAGAGTGGAGAACAGCGAAGAAAAGACTTGATTTCCCCAGTCTGACCTGAGCTCCTATGCAGAGAGGCAGCTCATGCAAGCAGGGACTCAATGGACACGTTCACCCTCACTTATACCCCAATACAGTAGTTGATTGAAAGGGTCAGACACTCACAGATGGACCCTTCATATCTACCAGAGAAGCATGGAAAAAAGCAGGGGGCTAACCCTGTTTGCATGTGAAGAGAGAGATTTGGGAGCACGTCTCATGGCCTCTGAGAGCGGGCAGCATTCCCACTGCAGTGCACATCCTCTGAATCCCGTCCAACCATTGCAGCATTGTCTTTATAGCACAGGCTTGGGTTTAAATGTCATCTTCCAGCGCTAAATCTGCAGAATAGCTGGCTGTTTGTCACCCTCTGCACCAGATGTTATCTTGTAAACTAAATGCACCAATGCTTATTCCATTCCAGCGATAAAAGAATAACAAGAGTTAGCACTTAATTCTGTGATTTGAAGTTAATAATATTTAAGAGTTATAAATATGTAACAGAAGTATGTTAATTCAGAGGCTGTACTGCAAAATGGCACGTAGCTCAGGAATGAAGCAAAATGTGTCATAAATAAGCCTAACAATAAAGATTTAATTTATTAGCAGTTCTGGCAGAAGAACTGCAAAGAAAATTGGGGTTGTGCAGCACACGGTCATGCGGTAAAGAAGAGAAATGTTACTCAGCATAATAATAATGGTAGTTTTATTTTCTTGTTATTTTACATATTCTCAAAATATCTGCCTGAAAGAGTCTCCACATTAGAATATTTGTCTCGAACCCCAGTGTATATTTCAGATTAAAAGAGTTAATATACTTCAAGTTAAAAGAACTTAAAAGGCCAGGCATCAAAAAGCATTGCATCAAAGACCCTATTATATTTATTAGGTCTGTTATGCATGAAGAAGAACATTTTAGAACTGTCCAGCAGACTGGAGATGAAAACATGAAAGAACAAAACCACTGGTGATGAGACAAACTGGCAGAATGAACTGTTCCTGTACACTGACAGTGAGAATTATTAGGACCTTTGCTTAGCAGTAACCACTACCAAGGTTCAAGAAAGAAGGAGGAGTTCTGGAATCCCCGCTGATAGAAGGATGACTAGGCCAATTTCTTTTCATTTTTTTTCTTTTTTTTTTCACTGTAGTTACTTTTATCCAAAGTGTAACAGACATGAAAAACTAGACATCAAAATAGCAAAAGGTTAAATTAATCGTAAATCATTACACATCATGAATTCATGCATTTATCCTGCTCTGAATATCTAAAGTTGAATGAAGTGTCTGGGGTT
>NW_010586757.1:83306-94634 GCF_000705375.1 Tinamus guttatus
TCAGCAGGTGACTACAAACCATACATAGAATTTAAAAGCAGCAGAGAAAACTTCACGAGCACATTTCCAAGTCCCCAGATTAACGAGACCGATCCACCACTGATCGGTTGTTATGAATGAAATTCAATTTATTCACTTCACTTTAAAGTCAAGTCAACAGAATAGTCAGAAGACTGTCCATGTTTTTCCCTACCAAAATACATTCTTCCAGATTTCCTTAGTCTACTGGCAGGTAAAAGCAGTTGTACAGCTGGAATTAGCAAGATACTAATTCTCTATGTGAAAGCAGAACTGCCAGTCTCTCCTTGTCTTGAAATTGTTCTTGGTATCCAGAAATTCCAACAGCTGTGATGGGAAGTTTATATATTTACACTGGTGAAAACTAAAATAATGCTGTGTGGAGTACAAATTATTCCATGTTCATGGTTTTCAAGGAGATGCAATCTTTTTGGCTTACATTTTTCTGTGCATAAGTCCTCTACCATGATTCCCTGTTATAAATAAGCAAAATCAAAACCCTGCTTCTAAAAGCTGTACTGGGAATTGTAAGTGAAAAAGATGATGGGTGTACAAAATGAAGGCAGCAAGTTGCCAAATTCTGTTTAAAACCCTCTTCCCCACAGAAACTACAGATGAATATTGAGATGGACAGATTCAGCAGGCAAGATATAAACCCAGTGGTCTGTGGAGCCTTCATATATTATATCAACTGTATTTACATAGACAGTTTAGTGAAGCATATTAGACTATCCTAACCATTTCACTGTCTGACTGTTGAAATCTATGCAGAACCGGCTTAGAAATGACTTTTCACTTTCTGAAGAAAAGAAAATTGATGTAATCACAACAGCCTTACTTCCAATAGCAAAGACTGTGCAACTGACTGCTGGAACTATTGATTAATTTTGTTTGTTTGTTTGTTTTTAATTATCCTCCTTTGGTTTCCTGAAAGTGATTTAATGTCAAGGTACTCAGGAATTAATGTGATGATCATGTCCTACAGTCACTTATATAGTTATCAACACTAGAAGGAGTTGAGACAGGAAGCAGAAAAGGAGGAAAGAAGGTATATTTTTAAGACATAGGCAGACTAGGTCCTGATCCTCTCATGAGTCGAACACTTCTTGATTCACCACATAACAAAAGTGGGAACAGAGGCATCTCACCACATCAGGACCTCCTTGAGCAAGAAAAGGACCTTGCAGCCTCCTGCCAGGTGTTTCTGGCAGACTACATGTATAACATCATTCTCCCTCATTTACAAAGGGTAACTTAAACTAAAATACTGCATCCTACCGAGTTTTCAGTCAATAACAAATGTAATTGCATGCTGGCTACTGTTTGTTTCTAAATACTAAAATACCAAAGTAATTTCAGAAACTCCTCTGAGAAATGGGATTTATAATGTAAAATATCTTCTTAAACCCTTAGAAAATGAAAGTACAGTTTGTGCTCCTGTTTTTCGTTTATGGTGCCTGACAAATTGACACACAATTGTTAATTATGGGTTCTGGGCACCAAATGATTATGAATAAAATATTCTAGTTGATTGGAGCATGAGCTCAATAGCATCTGCAGAAAATCAGGTAGCTTCTTACAGATATTGAAGGCTACAAAGTTTGATATAATTGGAATTTTCTCTCAAATGAACAAAACAGAGAGTTTCAGTTTGGAGATGTCAGAAGTCAGAACAACTAAGCTTATGGGGTGGAACTCCTGCAACAATACGGTCATCAGAAGAAGCGGAGAAGGCTACACACAGTGACTATTTTTTCTCCTTCCTTAGTGAAAACCTCTGGGCTGTGTCCGTGACCTCCTCTTCCTCACCAGAGCTGTGCTGTGTTGTTTCCTCTCACTGGACAGGCACTGTTGATGTGCCGATGCTCCTGGACAGGACAAGACAAAGGAGGCCACCTCCAGGCTTGATGCTCAGTGGGCTGGGAGTTTGTTTATCCCGTGTTTTCCACTTCCTAGAAAGCTCTGCAGTGCTGTTACACACGTCACGCGCAACATGCCCCATCTCACCCATGAAATCCTCTTGCCTTGATTAAGCAGATTCTGGGCAGAAACTGCCTGGAAGCAGAGCACGTTCCTCCTGCTCATGCTTAGACCCTGGCTAGATCTGGGCTCCAGGTTACACCCCAGGGATCTCAGCCCCGGCAAGCAGTATAGCAACCAGCACAGCTACTAGCCATAGATCACAGGGCACTGCAGAGGCAGTTTAAAAGCCATTACACGCAGAAATCTGTGTGCTGGAGACAAGGCTTTAGAAGATAAATTCTGGAGTATCACTGAAAAAGGGCGCCAGGCAAAATGTGTTAAGACAGTCAGCAATCACTGAACCCCAAGATATTTCAAAATATAAAATTGCTATCCTAAATTTAAAGGAGAGACTGCTGTTGAAATGAAAATCAAGAATGGGACAAAAAAAAAAAGGTTTAAACTTGTCATAGATTTATTTCTTCCATATGATATCTGATTTACATTAAGTAATAGGAATATAAACTGTCCTCATGCATTAAAGTAAATATATTTGGAATCTACATGACTTTCTCAGGACTGGAAGGCCCCAAGTTTTTGTTCAGCTTTGTCATGTAATTCTGAACACACCACCTTGAAGGGTGAGAGCACACATAATAGTGAATTTCACAATCCTCACTGATTATTCCGGCTGATCACTGACAGCTATTCCTTGAAAAGACACTTGAAATTCACAGTTTTTCCAATTCCTTACCTGAGAAACAGGCATAACAGCATGAAGAAATTTCAGAACACTGTTGCAGAAAGTTGTCAGTCACTAAACACTCTAAATATAAAGAACAGAAATGAGGATCACTGCTCCTTTGGTCCAAATTGATTGTCTGGCATTTCTTGGCTCTGAGAAGCAAGTGACTCCACTAAAAAAACATCTGCAAAGAGCACAGATACAGATAAGCTGCTCAATGCAGACCAATCTTCAAGAGCATTATATTCAGTCAATGTTTCTAGTTCAGGCTGGAGATATAATTCAACAGAATTAAGATAAACTCTCTCATGGACACAAACATTTTAATATTCCACTGTAAATAATGCTCTTGGTGGCTGCTGAACACACTCTGCCTTGAGACAGCTGCAAATGATCCTCACTGAGTTCCCTTTGCATCGAGCACTGCCTACAGTACTGATCAGCGCCAGTCCAATCTGCTCAATGTTGTTGAAGCAAGTGTAATTGTACAAAGAAAGATGCCAGAAGATGGTAAACTTGTTAGAGTTACAGTAAATTCTCCAGAATAAACATTGAAAATCATCAATATAGGCATGAATGTACCTTTATGGTAAACTTATGTCTTTCCAGAGAGGTTTCATTCCAGTTGCATTATCGGCAAAGTATTTCATTACTCAGCATCATGTTTTTCTGGCCCTCAGCACCCACAAGCATGAGTTGGTTTTCAGAAAAGCCTGGTTCCTTCCTTGTTGCATTTTCCTAATGAAAGTAGCATCAGCAGCACTCTGCACAGCTCCCTCATCAATATTTATAGACAGGATTTCTGGAAACTTAACCTCCTCCGCCGCATCCTTTTGAAATGCTGGGATGTGCATTCAGGGCTTGCTGAGGAACCTGAAGCCTTTTGAAAAATGGCAAAAGCAGCTTCCACTATGACCTCCGGGCGTATTTGAAATCACTCTCATAATCAGATATCTCCTTGTTAAAGTCAGTAAAAGACTGCTGTTTATTTCAGCAGTGGTAATATACAGTAAATAATGAATGCCTGGGATACAAAAAAGAGTTTTTCTGCTTTCCAATCAGTGGTTTTAGAAGTCAAGTGTAAGATTTTAATACCTAGATACAACCCCTTTTATCTCCAGTGTAAAGCATTGGATATATTGCAGTCTATATTGCTTACTACCTGTTTATTAGGAACGTGTACAGAGCACAAACAGATAACCAATGTCTAGGATGGTCATAGGAGGGGAAGGCAGAAGGTGGACATGAGTAAGGGAAGAAGAGGAAAGTGAGATGATGCTCTGCTGCTTGGTGGCAGCTTGGCAGGGAAAGCGGGGAAAGAGGAAGGAAAGAAATGGGATGCACAAAAAGCAGGTAGAGGTCACAAGGATGCAATAAATCAGACCATTACTGAAGATCACAATAGAGGTTTCAGTCAATAGTTTGGAAAAAAAATGCATAGGGCTAATATTTTTTTTCCCCTACTTGAGAACATTGAATTGTTAAAATAAATAGGCTTATAAAAACCCTTCTTCAGACTGCAGCCTGATTTACATCACCGTGTGGCTCACCCATGCAGGGCCACAAAGGCAAGTGCTAATGAGCGGTTTGCAAAATGCAGTGTGAACTTGTGAGCACAAGTTCAGAGGGAATCAGGCTCAAATATGACATGGACACAGTACATGAACAATTGTCTAGCAGGCACTTCCACTCCATCCTGCATCAGTAAGAATTAAATTTGGATAACAGCAAATCCATTCAATTTCCTTTGTTAAACTCAGATTTTTTTTTTAAATCTTCAAATATTTTTACATACATGTACACAGCTGAAGGAGTTCTCAGCATGACGTACAAATATTTATAAACAAAAGTCAAGCTGTCTCTGCATGTCTCAGCACACTGAGTTTCAGTGTATTTCACTGAAATTTTTACAAACTCTGAGAAACTTCAGCACTTTTCTCTATAGCTAGTTCAATTTAACTTCATCCCCTCTCATCCTGCAGGGCTGGATTAAAACAGAATCTATGATTCTTCCACCTGCTCCAAGCACTGCGGAAAAAAACCCTCCACTGACCCATCAATCATCACACCAGCTCCAAGGATGGATTTCTGTGATTCCTGTTTAACAAGAGTGGTCTCCTGGTAGAGCATTTGCAGACCCTTTTATTTCCCCATCTAACAAACAGAACTTTTCAGTGTTAGCCTGCTCAGTAGACCCTTGGGCTTTGGACCCATGGAAAAGACCCCTTTTTAGGTAAGTTCTCTTGGTCAGGCATATAGACATGAGAGAAATAATTGCACTGTCTGCAGAGGAAATCTCAGCAAATTGAAAGTGAAATAGATGAAGCGCAGGGAATAAAAGACCTTTACAGATGAGAATTTCACTTTTCCTTCCAATCTACAGGGTAAAATACCTCTTAATAAGATTTCCTTTTAACATTTTAGTCCGTTTCCCTCTAAGGTTAACTATGTCCTTGCTGCGCGTTGCAATACTGCAGCATCCCGTGTATTCATTTCCTCTTGTTGCTTCCCCAACTGTCTCTCATATCACTGTGGGATCTGCATGCTCTTTGGTCCATCATGGGAAACAGCATTTACAAAGACACTGTGGCTGTCTACCACAAAAATGTCTGTGGCATTGCATACTCTAGAATTACAACATCTCTAGGGAAAAGGTGGGGGAAAATCAGACAGGATATGAGGAACATCTGCGCATACAAAAAACCTTCGAGGCATAGTCCAAGCATGAGAGGAGACATTTAGAGAGAAGACGAAGACATGAGACTTGAAAGGTAATACTTTGAAATAAATCTTTTTTCTTAGATCCGAATTAAACCCAGGTGATCACTTTAAGTTAATATACGAACATTGTGGAAAAATGAATCATGCTTTAATTGCCATAATATTATCACTTACCAAAACTACAAATGATTGGTAAATCATATTTTGTGTACATCCTGAACAAGCCAATTAGTACACACAGTAATGCCTGCAATCACTCTTGAGCCAATTGCTTCCCATATTTTTTTTTCATAAAAATTGTTTGTACTCATGCTTCTTAATGAAGCAGGTAACTAGTTTTGCATTTTCAGTAATTTGGTTTCTTCAGCTAGAAAAGTTTACACATTTCAATTCATCCAATCTTCTAGTGATTTACTTCCATGCAAATCAAAATATAAATCTTACTAAACCATGTCTAGTGCCAGGAGAATAGATACTTAGTATGCACACGGCATTTAGACCTGAGTAGAAAGCATATCACTGTTTACACATAGTATCTATAAAACTCTCCTGCTTTTAACATTAGAACTGCTGAAAAACATGATCATTACACGTGTGAGCATATCTTTACCCACCATTAGGTTGGCTAAACCCCAAATAGAAATAGTCAGAATAGTCACCTATGAGTACAGATTTGTCTGAAGGTGGAGAAACACCTTGAGTGTTTTGCTAATTTCTTTCAGGTTTGCTCCTTTTTCCCCAAATCTTTCAAAAACAAATTCCATGACTGGAATTTGGTTTTGAAATAGTAAATTCTAAATCATTTTTAAAGAAATCTTATAGAAAACACACTGCGATTTTTACAAATGAGTTTATTCCAGAAATCATCAAATCGTATTCAGCTGGGAGACCAGTGCCATGTGTCCAATTAAAAGAGCAAGACCAGTATGCTTTGAATATCTGGAGATGTAAGTGATTAAAGTTCATGAGAAATTCAGCAGTTACATTTGTTTAAAGCATGTGTTGAATTCTGAAAAACAAACAGCACTGCAGAAATAGTGATCTGTTCACAGACAAATGACAAAGATGAAATGGGGCCAACCTAATAAATTATTTGTTCACTGCATATAATTCGCCCTGCTCTGTGGTGTCCTCAAGCAAATATTCCCTTGTGTTCAGTCACATCACAGCTGTTGAACTGCCTCCTGGCTGTTTGCAGGAAGTTTGCTTGAGTGAGGAGCAAGAAATACGAACAAATTTCAAAACAGGAGGGAAAAAAGTAAAGAAAGTATTCCGCTCTATAGAGAATCTTGGACTCATTTTAATAAATCACAATAAATCTTTTTTTTTCTGTGCATGGTGAATCTTCAATTTACGAAGTGCCACATTTAGCATTATTATTAAAATAGACTTCATGGCTTTTAATTGGTTTCCTTATCAGTCTCAGAAAAACATTTTTTTTAATAAACTGGGAATGGACTAGCTCATTTTGCTAATTTCAAATCCATGCTTTGTAGAGTAGAACGCAAGATATAGCTTGGCTTCCTTCAGCTTATGCAGGAATGCGGGAAACATAAGAGAAGGAAAATACATGTACAAAGAAAAGAAAGTAAAAAAAGAAGCAAAAGAAAAAGGATTCTTAGTAAAAACATAAACTGTTTTTAACGAGACAAAGCTTGTCCACCCAGAGCAATGCCTGGGGGACACTTGGAAAATGACAGTGGATCGTTGTGCCATGACAGCGGAGAAGGTGAACACAGCTCTTTGCTGTCCAGATACTGCTGGCATTTAATCACTGACCTGCTCTGAGCGTTTGGGGGAAAACTTGTCAGTAAAACCACAAGGATACAGTCTTTTTAAGGCTCATCTCTTGTTACTCAAGTCCGTCCGCGTGCTGTGTCTACATTCACATCTGGGCTCCGTGCAACCAGCTGTATAATTGCTGATTTGAAAGTCCCACTGATTGATATATTAACTGGGCTCAAGCCAACAGGATTTTGTTGGAAGTGGGGACCACAGTGGGGACCCAGGCTCATTGAGTGTAGTTTTTTAAAAGGCACTACAAGGACCAGATCACAGCAGCATGGTCCTGGCTCCTGGCAAGTGGAAAACAGACCTGGGACAGGTCCGAGGTACAGCAGATGCAAATCTGCATATCTGGGCTTTTATGATAAGCCTTGTATAATGATTTTTTTTTCAGTAATTACCACTGACACTTCAATTCCTTCAAAAAATAGCATCAAAATATAATAGATTTCTAAACACACAAAAAGGACCCCACTCTGCCAACTTTATTCCCTTGCTCCACAGGAGTTTTAATGGGACCACCTAGAATGAGAAGGCCTGTCTTGACATCGTTACCTTTGCTCACATTAATAATGCCGTTGATTTCAATGCTGTTTTGAAAGTAAGGAGAGCACGCACCAACCTTTGCTTATCATGGCCACCGGGATTCTCTGAGTACTTAGGAAATCTGAGATGTGTCTACATATTTTTGTCAAAACAAGTATATTTTATTAGAAATCCCAGGGTCATTATTTATGAGAAGTGTGTGAGTTCCGTACTGTTTAGTGTAATAGATTATATTCTCTTGGGTTATGAGGGTGGACTAAAAAGATAAGGACTTCACTTTGTAATCTGCCAGCCTTCTGGGGTTTGGAAAATGTTTCTTCTTTATTTTTTTTCCCTTTTTTTAAACTTATGCTTGACTTTTAATGTTTTAGCTGTTTCCTTCAACTTGGAGAATAGCCCTCCACTAGGGACATCCTGTCACTTTTTATTTAGAGCGTTTGCACTCTGTACTTTTGCTAGGAGAGTTCAGCTTTTCTGAGAAGTCAGATTTCTATCTTTATGGTGAATCCTGCAAGAGAGCTAGGATGGAGGGGAAAGCAGTGTGAAAACTATTTCTGCTTCTCAGAATAGACCTGCATGAGATTTTTAGTGCATTTCTGGCTCTTTTACATTAAGTAAAGGTGATAGGGTAGGACACACAATTATGAGGGACTTCCTTGGATTGAGGAAGGAGGGAAGAAGTCCATAGTGCTGGCAGTTGAAGCACAGCAGGATGGACCCACCATGCTAAATCCTGTTTGGCCTCCATTAGCATTAGGACATGCTAATACAATTTAGAAGACACTTTAGGGCTCTGTTACAGCAGACACCATGTTATTACCCAGAGCAACTCAAAATTGAGGCAGGCAGCACATCACTTCCCAATTAGACTGAGAATTGGCTTTCTCTCTTGTTAATAATTATCAAAACCACTCAAAGTATCAAAAACAATATAATAAATACACATTTTACCAGGAGCAGCATAGCAAGTAAGTGACATAATCCAGTCATCAAAATGTGTGCATGTAGGCCAAGTATACACAGTTACTTTTAGCACTGTGCTCAAACTTAAGCTCAATAGAATGGCATAGGACAACTCTTGCAAAATAAAATGTATTTTTTTTTCTCTGACATATAAAACTGACATTTTTCAAGGCAACTGATGTTATCCAACTTTTACATTTGGAATGTCACTTCACAAATCAGACTTTGATTCAGCATTTGATTTGGTACTTCTTTTTTTTCCTTTTTTTCTTTTAAGGCTCAGGGCAAAAGCAAATGCTGCTGAGTTTTAGCTTTAAGAAAATGAAAATGTCAAGGCTGGGAGAGAAGCCCAAGTCTATTGTCAAAATTTCAGAAGTACCTGGCAAAGGGAAAATATAGAAACAATGTCCTGAAGTGAAGGCCACTAACACCTACCTCTGGAAGGCTTTACCAGAAGCTGCAATCTCTTTGCTTTTAAAGCAGAAAGCCCTGCACTGGCTACATGTGAATTTCATTATAATCCATTTATGTTATCAGTTGCAATTGCATCATTCCCCTGGAACGCAGAGCTCAGGGATTAGAAAGGGCTTTAATCATGTGCTTCCCACAGTGCAAACGCTCTGCAAAGGGCTATTGGCCGAAAACGATGGATAGCCTCTGGCTTTCCCTGACACGTACCTGGATCACAAAAACATGTTGCGGCCAAGACTCAGCAGACTTGGTGAAAAGGCTGAAGAAGAGCACAGCCAGGGGATTCACTCAGCCACTCTGATTAGAGGGACTAACATTTTAACATACTGCTGAGCAGTAATGCAAAACATGCACTGCATCAACCACAGTGGACCAACATGCACAGTCTGAGAAGCTACCCATGCCCAGGATTTCTTTGCTTCAGTAGTAAGCTCTATGAAGCTTTACTTCAGTAGTAAGTTCAGCAACAGGAAAACTGAAGCTGGTTCATCTAAGGCACCAGCCTTAAAACCAGATGACATCTGTGATTCTATACGCAGATGCAAACATGCCCTCCCTAAGTCACCAACAAATATTACTAGTGTCACAGCAGATTAATTCAAGTTTAAATGTCAAGGGCAGCATTTCTCACACTGCTGCATCCCCCTGTTCCCCATGATTTTGTCTACTTGTTAGCTTTAAAAGGTATTACAAACTTGATTAAGGCTCCCTAGGAACTGTATTTAAGGTAGCAAGGTTAATTCAAGGTTTTCTGACTTCTTTAAGAAATAATCCACAGCAGATGTAACAAAGGATTTTTAAATTAGCAGGCTGGTGATTTTCCCTATGAGTATTTCAGTGTTTTAATAACATTTCTGAAGCTTCTACTTTTGCAAGAATCCTCATGCTCAGCAGCTGTGTCACATATGTGTGAAGCAGAGAGACTCTTCCCTGTGCCTCTGCAAATAAAAACAAATATTAACCACATGGGCATATTTACGATCCACTGTAAGATACCACTTGTTTCTAAACAGGTGCACTTTTGCACTGTTAGAGAAGGACCTCGATTCTCTGCTTTTCAGTTGCCATGGTGGTTAAATCTCAGCCCTATATAAACTCAAGTCAATTGCAGAACTCCCATTTCAGGTGCAAGTGGGCACAGCACCCAAAACACTGTGTCACTGATACATAACTGCAATGAACAGACCTCAGGACAAGGCATGAGATAATTGACTTTGAATACTTGGGGATAAATCACAGTAAGCATCTACAGGGAAAACGTGACTGTATTACACTGTGCTGTTTTTTGTGATTATTTTTCCCACCAAATCTAGCACCCTGCAGAAATGTGATCAGTTTTTCTGCTTTTGGCAGAACTTCTGGTTGATTTCATTGTTTGCCTTGGTGGCTTGATTTTGTTTTTAATTTTCTGTACATACTTTTCCAATGGGTACAATTCTGTTTTCTTCACGATTTTGAAAACATCCCTAATTTGTTAATTTTCTTCTGTATTTGCCAGTGCCATGCTCGTGATTCTAGTACCAAGTGAAAGAAATGGAGTGTGCAAGGACCGGAATGGGATCTGAGCAGCTGCCAAACCACAGAAATGGGACGCTCCAACTATTCATGTGCATATGGACCAAAGAGCCCAAAAGAAAAGATAGTAATAATAACTAAAAAAAAAAAAAGGCAGAAAGGAGCAATTTTTCAGAGCTTTAAAAGCAATTTTCCCCTCCATCTTGACTCCAGAAGAGTTGGACCCACAGTACAGAGGAAAAGGAGCTATGGTCTGAGTTCTAGCAGCCCATTTGAGCCCACATCGAAGCCTGAGTGACGGCGCCACTGCTGCTTCTGACCATGGAGCCCTTTGGGGTGGGCCTAGCGCAGGCTGATCCACAGGGCTGCACTCAGAGCGCTGTGGACATGCTCGGGACTCCACCAATTCCTCCCAATTAACATCTCCCAGGCACATCTCTCGCTCTCAGTCACGCTGTTAAATTCTTATCAAGGCTCTCATCACTTCATGTCTCAATTACTGCAGCATCCTTTCCCTGGCCGCTGACAAACTCGAGTCTTGCCCTGATGGTATATTGATCTGTACTGCTGCTGTGAAGATCGTTGCCCTAGCATCGTGCTTC
>NW_010586757.1:94691-126701 GCF_000705375.1 Tinamus guttatus
GGACTCTTCCACTTTATTGCTTATTTTATTCAATAGGGAAAAGGGCAGCCTACACAGCTGATTAGTCCTTAGTCCATGCTTGCATTGATCACTTGCTGCTCTTCAAATGGCTGTCTTTGTGGTGTCTTATGTTTTTTTTCTCCACATATGTGGAAAAGTCTGTGTAGGACTGTTAACACTGACGTGTTGCAGGTCCTTAGCCCTCTCTTAAGATGCACCTTCTGGCTATCAAAAGTCTTGCCAGTTGTTATGCTCCAGGTGGGTCCAAGTAGCTGTCTGCAATGTCTTTTTGTTAAGGCTTATTTTATAAGGGAGGAGATGTGGTTCCATCAGAAAATTTCATAAACATCAAATAAAGTCACTGCTCAAAACAACCATGAATGGATTGAAATATACTGTTCTGCAATATTTAATATAAAATAACCTCCTGTGTTTCAGGCAGATAGTAACTTCGTTCTCTATGTATGCAGCACTTACTGGCATCTTTTTCTTGTCTGTAACTGAGACTCTACAATAATTCAGCAGACAACCTGCAACAAGTCTTTGATGAGCTCTCATATGCAAAGCTAATAAAGAAACTAATCAACCATGGATGAGAGGAAAACAGTGTCATAGATGAAAAATGAGCAGGAGAGAGAAAAAAGAATAGTGTTTAATCACTAGCTTCCATCTTGGCAAAAAAAAGTTAATAGTTCTTAGAGCTTTCCTCTTAGGTCTTATGACTTTTCCTAAATATATTACAGAACTGGAAAGCATGTATGTGGTGGAGATTGTAAGGCAATGAAGGTTGCAGATAACTTATATTTATCATCTGAGAGGCCTATGAGAAATTTTGCAGAGACCTAACTTCACTAAGGCGAAATAATAAAAGAAAAACGTCAGTGCTAGTAAATGCCAAGCAACACACACTGGAGGACACAGCTGGAGGCGCTGGGACACATCATATAACTCAGCATCAAGTGATTTGGCTCTCGTGTCAAGGGAAATGATTGTTCCACTCAGCCTCGTGAAGACATGTCTGGCATGACGTGCCCAGCTTTGTTCCTCACAGTACAAGCAAGCTGGAATGAGTCCATAACTGTGGCAGAGGCTGGAGCACACAGCACATAAGGAGAGGTTGAAGGATCTGGGTTATGGAGACTAAAGCCAGAGCAGTCTTGAGTGCACAGTGAAAGCCACCAGGTACAAGCAGTAACAAGGGAAAATCCAACTGGACACACAGAAAGTTTTCTTCCCCATCAGAGTGATACAGCACTGGCACTAGGACCCAGAGAGGCCATGGCATCACCATCCTCGGAGAGCTTCAAAATTCAATGGGGTGCAGCCCAGAGGGACCTGCTGTAACTTTGAGGCTGGCCCTGCTCTGCATGAGGTGTTGGACTAGATCCTTCCAAAGGTCCCTTCCTCATAAACTGCTCCATGAGTCTTTGAACTCTGAAGAGCACTCTTGGTACCAGTTCGGACAGGGCAATGTAAACCTCTGGTTGTATGGATTTAAGATGAAATTATTCCAAAAAAATTAGACAGATATATCTAATTATATCTATTCAGTAACCAGAGTGTAAAAGTTATATGATTACAGAATAATTTTGTAACAGAAATAACCTTCATGCTTCTGGGGTTAGGATGAAATCCAATGGAAAATTTCCTTTTTCCCTTTGGAGACATCTCAGGCTCTTCCCCACCTACTTTGATGATCAAGACAGAACTAAAGGTCCTGAAACAGTGTATTGTGTCAGTTCCTGTGAGTCTGTGAAAATCCCCTTTTCACCCTACAGTTAATAGTGTGAGATTCAGCTTGGCAGGGCAGACATCTGGGATCCAGGGAGATTTCCCATCAGTAGGATTCCCAAAGATGTACACAAAATAGTAATGAAGAACCTTTCATAGTTTACTTCTTCCCCTCACAGTCACGTAGCTTTCTTCCTCCCACCCACTGCTGCAACTGCTCACACGATAAAACAGCATTCGCAGAGGATTGTAAGTTCAAATAAATAAACAGCTGCAAATTCAAGGTCAGAACTGTTTACTCAGACACCTCTCCACCCTCTCCCATGAACCACTTCATGCACGAGGAAAAATCAGGGCAAAATTGTTTGTGCCTGCTCGAATTAGTAGATTATGATAGGAAGCATTATCTTATCATCCGCTTTTCAGCAACACCACATTACAAATTGTCTGGCAACTATTCACTCATTCACTCTCCCTGTAAATAACTATGCAATAAAATCTGATGGAACTGTGCAAGTCACCAAAGTCTCACTGTGATTGTCTTTATACATCTGTCAGGCTGGAAAATCAGCAAATGTCAAGGGCAAGCTGCATGCAGGTGGGGTGCTAGGGTCCTCCAATGGGTCTGCTGACACCCATAGGAGCCAAGTAAAATCTCTTTTTTTTTTTATTGATGCATGTGCTTCATTATTTTTATTATCTCCTCTTAGGTGTGTTAAGGTGGCTGACATAGAAACCAGTTTTGCATCCGGAGGGCCACTGAGTGGCAGAAGAACAGGTCAGGATTGAACAGAGGGAACGACGTGTGCCTTATCCCATAAAAGCTTGGCTCCCCTCCAGACCCGCCGGAGCTCCACACCCAGACCCCAGGAATGCTGAAGCCCCAGCGATGAGGAAAACCTATGCCTCTTCGATAGCTCTCACAGAGAAAAGTCATTTGACCCAAAGCCCAGAACCAGGGCCAATCTCTGGCATATTCAGCTGTATTGGAGAATGTGCTAATTACAGTAATAATGCAACTAATATGGCTTAGAGAAACAAGTCTCAAATGGTGCTTATGATTTCCTGCTTTTGCTTTGTATGCTGCATAAACAGGAGGCTGATCAAACACCAGGAGAAATTTAATTATTTATGTATTTAATTTTTATTAAGTAGCCATTTACATTTCACGTGCCTGCATTTTTTTTCTCTGTTGCAGAGATCCATTTTCTCTACCTGGAAAGGGGGATAAGGTAATCTGATATCTGCAATTTTCTACATTTACTGGAATTTATTCAGATTGAGTAGTAATTTTTTTTTTTTTCAAATTAGGTAAAGTTGGAAAAAGGTCTCTCATGATAGGGTAGAAAAACAATTGATATCCAAAGTTATCTTTCTGTCACGTTTATGAGCAACAATAGAATTGGTCATTGTTTCTTAAATCAGGGCTCTATGGTGCTCATGACATGAAGGTGACATCTACCTGTGATCTCACCTTCAAAAAACAATTTTACTGTCAAGTTTTTCTCACTTTTCCACTCTGATCTACTTTTCTATGTAGCCAGAGGAGGAAACAGAAGATGGTTATTATAGTTATTGCAATGCGAAACCAGTTGTCCCTTTAGTGACCGTAGGTCCCACCACCGTCAACAAAAAGAGGCGTAAGAACAGATCTCATCTGGGAATTAAGCATTGCCATCATGATCTCTTTGCGTCCCTGTCTGAGGCAGGGACTTTAAGGCGTGAACTTGACACAATGTGTCTCAGTTCTCTGAAAGGGTAAGAACTGACAAGAAACTACAGCAGTCCAGAATTAATGTCCATGCAGTGCGAGGGTGTGAAGGGATGCTAAGAATGAGAAAAAGAACAATGCAGACTCCCAGGAAAGGATTACTCCCCCAGCAGAACAATATATTTCTTAACCAGTGACATCCATTGACCTCCTTCCTTTTAGCCTATAAATCTTGCCAACTATCCTGAACCACAGAGACCTTTGATGGAAATGCAGCAATTTATTTCAAACATAATCCATTCTTTAATGATAGAGTATGCAGGAAAAGCTTAGATGGACTCGCTTGTACATGTAATTAGTAGTTCAGAAGAATAAAACAATTAATTTCTCTCTGACCAGTTCAAGGATACAAATGTTTGTTTAATCTAAATTAAAATGTTCCTTTATTTTATTTTGGTCCTTCTTCCATTCCGAACACTAGAGCTGGGCAGAAACCATTCTTCGCCCCCATTAAAGCTTGTTAATTAAAAGAAAACCAAGACCTTGCAGCAGTATGAAGCAACAATTTTTGAAGATTCTTTTGCAAAGGCTCTGTAAAACCCAACCATGCTACAATAGCTCTAGTAGCCCGGAGCTTCATGAACTCAAGGGAACTCATGGGGAAAAAATGTGGAAGTCTACAACCTGCCATTCTCCAAAATACCTCAGGTGAGTGCTGAGCATCTAGATACAAATTAGTTGGTGTTCCTGGGAAAGGCATTTATCCTCCCCTCAGCTGTGGGTTGTGACCAGAAATCCCATCCAGGGTGTGATAGAACTTTCTGCAGTGGAAATTCCATGACAACTGGTGTGGATTTCTTTTTCTCTAAATAACAGATGTTGCTCACAAATTCAGAGGTAAATGCAACTCTAGCCTGTCCACAAGGACTGGGCAGCTGTGATTATGTCACATAGTATAAGCCCATTGATCTCCCTGGACAGTGCTAAACAGGGATATAGGAGGTGACAAAGTCCTTATAGAGTGCTGGTAAACATATGCCTAAACTAACCTTTTCAAATGGGAAAATTAAAGAAAACCTTTCCTCATAAAGCTCCTGACCAGCTCTACAAGTGGCTTCTATATATAAAAGAAAAAATAATGCCATGAGAAGTTGCAATCTCTCCAGCTCACATGAATTTCATATTTATTCTTCCTACAGAAAAGAAAAGAGAAAGAGAAAAAAATCCTCCTTAACAATTAAATTATTATTATGTCAGGAATCTGTGCTGTGCGTTCAAGAGATTGATTTTGTCACTGATGTGAATGACAGAGAAGAAATGAGGGGGAAGATAATTTGAAGATTGTTTGAGAAAACAAAATATTGGCATAAAGCACATATCTGTGCAAAATGCTTAGTAGGAGCTTACCATGAGAAGTCCCATAGTTACGGCTTCTGCAAGAGCAAAACAAAAAAAACCCTTCTAGACACTTGGGGCAGCGTTTGACAGGTAAGATTTCCTGTAAAAGGGATGACAACATTGACCTTTAGAAAATTATCACCAGATAGCAGAGAAAAGCCTTCCTCTGTTTATCCTTGGGGGACTAGGAGCATCACAGACAGGATGCCAAAACAAGAGAAAAACCTTTATGTATTTCTGACTGTGCTGGAGAGCTACATATACCCTGAGACAATCAGCTTTGACATAAAGCTTTAGGAGCATAGAAATAACATGTTTGTGAAATGTGCTGATTACTATAAACACCAGCACTCTGAGAAGAACCCTGCCCACAAAAATGCCTCCATTAATTCATGTTAATGGAGATGCCTCTCTCCAGAAGTGATTTGCAGGCAGCCTGGCAAATTGAAAGGGAGATTTGTCCTGACATCAGAGACCTTCGTTGTCTGCGCATGCACACACACAAACTGGGAGAGAAGTGTCCTAAAATTACACCCAGTGCTGACCTCTTTTAACAACAGACAGGCAACCATATGGATTTCAGGAAAAAATGTATTAATTATTTGTACAGATTTGACTTTACCAAATTAACAGTTTCCCCTTATGCTATCTGTACGCTATACGAGGCTACGTAACCTCATAGGTGCTGAAGCAACATCACCCAAACATTTCACATAAGCAGAAAAGGATAAAGTCCAGGCTTAACCAGGGGTCTCATCATCTGAGAACCTGGCTACTGAAAGGAAAGAAAGCCTTAAAAGCATTCTCATTTATCTGGTTTGTCTGTTTTCTTTGTAGTTATCTTCTAAACAGTGAGAATTCTTTTGTTTTTGACCCTTTTGATGAGACATTTGTCTAAACCTGCTCCTTACAGAACCATGGCAGAAACTAGTTGCTATGTGCACTGGTACCAGTGACCTCTTGTGGAAGCAGATTATCTTCTCCTGGTTCATAAATCTACCTGTCAACCTTACCTGGAGAGCAGACAACTCATCAGTATGGATTACTGAAAGCACTTGCTGCAGAAATAAAGCTGCAGCAAGATAGATTAAAAAATAAAACAAAGATTCCTCTTGGGATGTGACAATTCCTTAACCCCAGCCTCAGAACAAAATACAGCCTTGAAATGGAGAAAAGAGATCTGTAGAACTGATGCCGAGAAGAGAAACACAGGAAAACAGCAAATGAACTGCAGCAATGATGGTTGATCCAGTCTAGTCAGAGCACAGGTTTACTTTATGGCCCATATTTATAAAATCCACCAATGCTGAAACTGTACATTTCAAGGTTGCAACTATATTTCAATTTATAAATTCCTATGTTTAGGGAATTTAAAATTCTACTATAATCTTGGTCAATGTGACCACAGGCCAAGGTCATTTTCTTCCTTTAATATACTAATAAAATATTTTGGTTACAATATAAAAATAGTTTGTGGTTTCTACAAATTCAAGCAGCCTCTAAAATGTTTGTTAGTAAATAACAACTTTGATCCATGATACAGTATGGTGCCTTGTTACAGAAATTGTTTATGTCAGGTTTGAAGAAACTTCTTCTTCTTCTTCTTCTTCTTCTTCTTCTTATTATTATTATTATTATTATTATTATTATTATTATGTTCCTGCACTATAGGTCTTTCAAATTATGTCTTATAATACACAGTTCTGTAGTCCTCTAATGGAGAAATTCCACCAGTCCTGTTTGGCTAGAACAATGACCAGAAACACAGAATGTTTATGAAGAAGAAGGCTGGTCTAACTGTGTGGTCTGGGCAAGTCTAGATAAGTCCTTTTTGCTTACCTAAAACACAAAAATGGGTGAGCAAGACAGAGTAGCTCAGCTTATATCTGATTTTTCAAGTCACTAGTCCAGCCCAGTCTCCCTGACTGCTCATGTTGTAGTTTCCTCAACAGTATATATCCAAAGATACATTAAAATGAAATTTCAGTGTATTAATTAATTAAGAATGGTTTAAATAAATAGCTCCAGGGCTCTTTGTGCTAAATAAGCCCAAGTCCACTGTCTTCAATAGGCTTGTTAACTTACCTCAGCCAAGAACCTAGCCTATAACATTACAAACAATCTTGAATTTCCTGACCTTTTCTATTTTTGTGATAATGTTAACATAAGCCTAAAGAAACTGTCATTTCTCTTCCCAGAAATCCTCCTTCTCTTTGAATCCCAGGATCCTGAATCTCCGGGAAAAGAAGGCAAATTTCTCAGTTGCCTATAAGAAAATGGCACTTGAGGACATACAAGGACATCTTCTATTACATCCAAAAGGAAGCATTTGGTCTGAAGACTGATAAATTACAGGAGTAGCTTAATAAAGCAAACGTTCTTTTTTAACCTATAGTCTTCCTTTTATTAAGCTTAGTATAAAAGGTTTAAGAAAGGTTTGTCTTTTAAATAAGCATTAGCAATAATTAAACTGTTTTCTATGACTACAGTATCGTTGTGACAGTATCATAGGATGCGTCATAACATCAACAGCCTCATGCCTGCAATAAGTCTGCTTGGTGGGCACGAATCTTTTGCTTCATTTTACGGAGCTGAAGTACACTGAGAGGTTAAGCCACTTGCAAGGGAACACATGTCAAAACAACAAATTGAAAAATGCAACCGAATGCTGCTGAGCTTTGCTAACCTCTGCTTACATATTATCAGCAGCTCTGCAAAACCTCTAAACACACTTACTCCTAAACAACAGAGATCTTGCTAGGGATGGCTAGGGTCAAATCGGATGTGCATCAGCTGCTGTGGTACCAAAGACCTGGCATTGCCCCACAGCAACAACAACAACAACAAAAGCAATTTGCTTTCTCACTGAGGGATCAACTACCTCAAACTGCTTTTCCTTTACTGTGGAGTAACAGTGTCTCAAGACCATGTCTTGCTCTGTAGATGTGCTTTGGTGTAAAAACCTTCAGCAATGGTAATTATTGGCAAAATTATAAGAACATAACTCCCTCTCGTAAGCTCTTTCATTTTTTTTTTGAAACAGTTCACTTCTTAGAGAAATTTCATCACTTTTGTTTAATCTCATTTTAAGCTGTTGACCTTAAACACAGATCAACCTAAAAATAAAGGTCTCTGTGAGACATGTTTGTATTCTATTTATTTCACACAGAAGAAGGCGCATATAAGCTGCTGATGGCAAAAGAGAGCTCAACAGCATGTCTTCACATTGAAAATTTCATCCCTAATGTGCACTGATGCACTTTTATCTACAGTCATCTTTCTTAAGGGATCCAATCTTAAAAAGCCTTCCTCTTACAAGCAGCCTGACAAGTTCATTGCAAAAGCCTGTGAATATAAAGATATCTTATGGGCAAAGCTTGGAAGATAGGGCACTTATATTATGAGCTTGGTCTATAAGCACAGCAGTCTCAGGTACCCATCTGATTTATCTTAACTCCTACACTAATACTAGCCAAATAACACAACCAGATAACGGAGGGGAATAACACCCACACGCTGGCATATCCCAAGTCCAGAGATTCTCCTGAAGGGGCCAACTCCAGACAGGTTCAATTGCATCAAATAGTACTTCATGTCACCTCTCTGATGCAGCTGGCCTGGCTTGCAAATTGAGGCACAGCATCCTGTGAGCAAAGCAATCAGAAACCAGCTCCATGTGGGAGTGCCAAGCTCCCGGAGAACCCACAATATCATGGATAAGGGACAACAAGTAATGCATTAGAGGCCAGTGCTGCCAGCCCCCAGGCCAAACGTACTGCATCCTGCCTAAAAGCCCTCATAGCTGCCTGAGCCCATTTAAAATAAAAGAAGTAAGCATAACAACCACTTTTTTCCCTTGCCAGGGAAACTGAGTAATCTCTCTAGGTCAATTCGAAATGACAGAGAACAATCTCATTTTACCTGAATGCTAGCAGCACCTCTAGACCTCACTGTGGTTGTCTCCCCATTACCTACAGCACATGAAAATGGCAATTTAAACTCAAGGAGTTTGTATCTAGAGCCTTTTTTTTTCAGTACTGTTTCCAGTACAGAAAATAGCAGGCATTAGTTAATGATCTTTAGACATTAGATCATAAACCACATTCATGTGAAACACTGCAAGCTCAGTGAGTATTTGTATATCATTAAGCAACATCCTTAGAGCAAACATATTCCCTTATGTTTTTATTGAAATATAGATTTTTCAGTTAACTTTTTATTTCATGTTTTCAAATACTCAGGATATTTACAAGTTTCTTACCTCTGCTTTGCTCCCTCTTTTCGCAAAAGTAAGATATATGCCCAGTGTCATTACCAAGTACAACCTTTCTTTAGATTTGTGACACACACACACACGCACACAAAAACCACATTTGTCCACACTGAAACAGTGTGTGTGCATGAAAACCAAATCTAACAGGTTTCTATCTTCACAGACACTGGCCCGCATGAGGTGAAAGAACTCATTTAAACCACAAAAATGAAATCAGATTGTTTCTTTTAGAGTTGAGATAGAGGGGTTTGGGACAGATGGATATAGGTTTATCTACAGCAGAAGACCTGGGCCATCCTGTGACTGCATCTCAGGCTCACTTGGGGTTACACACCATCTCTCCACCCTCCAACTTGCCCACACAAACTCTTCACATCAGGCTTCTCCCATGAGTAGGGAATGGGAGTGGGAAACAGGCTGGTGAGGAGCTGCACAGGCTCAGGCAGATTCCCCCAACCTTCATCGCTGGAGAAGCAGAATCCATCTGCATCACAGCACAGAAATATCTGATGTAATCACTTTTGGTTCACACGTGCTCAGTAACATAACCACAGGTTGAGTTTTCCAATGTACAGAATGTGTATCTATGCAATATATCTATTTTTGGAGAGAAAGTTATATATATTTTATACACACCCACGTGCATGCCTATATATGCATAGCTATCTATAAAACTTAATCTTTATAAATGTGTTAAACAGACATCAACTCACACATATAAACACAGATTCTGCTTCATAATATTAACTTATATTCAATTTTACCTAAATATCTATTGCAAATATTATCTAGACCTCTCATTTGCTAGAATAATCCTTAAAAAAAAAAGTAATACATGCTGAGAAATGCCCAGCTACGTGACAGATTAATTAGTTTCATTTGAACACATGTATTGGATGAAAGAAATTAATTCAATAAACATTGTGGCTCTCATCCTGCAAAAGCATATGTGAGTCCCAGTGAGTTCAGTTGTAATAACTCAAATTATTCATGGGCAAAAGTGTTTGCAGATCAAGGCTATATATGTTACTTGGTTGTTACATTATGCTAATTTTGGATCTACTATTTCACCATAAAATCTGACAAGGCAGAGTCATTTCTGAGACATAAACATAGAGAATTGAATTATAGAGAGTCCTCCACATACATAACAAGATAAATTATTAATTAATATTCAGAGATGAAGATATGTTGGCTTAGAGAAATTATGTAAGGGCATCTATTGACAACACTGACCACGGGGTGGGGTCCTTCCTGCTTTTTCTATATTGGGCTCTATGAAAGAAATACAATATCGTAGGAATGGGGATGCTCTGAATAGCACACACTATACAACCTAAGCACTTGTAGTTACTGCAAAATGGACCCTAAGGAGCTCTGCTGCCAAAGCTGAGCTTTCACAGCGCAAACTGCACCACACGGCTCCCTTTGCAGTCACTCAGTCTCTTCTTTGCTTCTTCAGAGATAGCTACGATCCTGCCTTTCCATCGCCCCGCCACGAGCTGCTGCGGCTGGAACAAGGCAGACTCATGCTTTACGAGGCCCGCTGAAGGTAAGATATTATCTGGTTCCCTCACTAGCACTCTAATTCAGCCAGAGAATTACCTTTCTGCTGGTCAGATCCTGTGCTGATGCAGTTAGCAGAGCTCTGCTGGCGCAGCTGAAGCCATACAGACTTACACATGTGAGGGCCAGGTCTCAACCTCGTTACCCAGCAGTAACCCAGCACATCAGATACATGGTCTGGACCTGCCTTCCAGTAGCTTCAATAGTGTAAAATATCGGATTGAATTTATGTATGTTATCTAGACTATACATCTAGGCTCCTTCCCACTTTGGGGACTTTCAGGGTCACATCATTGCGGTCCACCTCACTGAACTGCGAACATCTCCCTCTGCGCTGGCCACTCTCAGCTCCCTTCACTACTTTTTAGGGTGCGATGAATCTGATTTATGTTGCATTTCTATTTAAAGCTGAGATAATTCCTGTCCTAGAAATGCCTGCTTCTCTTTATGCAGGGTGAAGCTCACATGTGGATGATGAAAGTCATCTCACCTACATGACAGCTGCATTAGCAACACTGCTCACGTGGAGCAAAACATAAAAACAAGACCCAGATTTTAACTGAAAACAAATTTTGAAGAGGCTAACACTTGCAAAATTGGAGATATAAACCTCAATCCAAGACAGCATTAATATTCTCCTTCTCAGTGCTTTTTGCACAGAATTTGGGGGCTACTTCATTAAACAGGAACACAGACATTTTTCGAAGAATAAAAACCTCTATGTCCTGTCTTAGACACTCTTCCTTGGTGGGAATCTTTTAGAGGACTATGGACAAAAGATGCCTGATAATCTTTCCCCCTCAGGCAGTCTGTCCTTTGACCCCTTAAGAGTCAGAGATTAAAGCCGAATTTTAACATACCCGTAATAATTTGCTTCAATTTACTTGAAGAACTCTGGGGCTGATCTATGGAAACTCCAACTCCTGAATCAAGACAGTCAAGACACTGGCTAAACAATACTTTGTGGTAGTAAGTCCCTCAATCTCATGAAGAAGAATTTTCTTTAAACCAGCCTTAACTGAATGACTCAGACTTGCACCATCTGAGATATTCTGCCTGAATTGCAGTAAGGTAAATGAAAGTAGGGTGAAATAGAGGACGCTTTTCTACAACACTCTGTCCATACTTGTGAGCAGCCCATCGAAGGAACCACTGATCTGATCTGTAGGCAATCCAGGGCATCTACAGCTCTGATTTTATTTTGGTGAACAAAATCGTTTGCCTTAAAAACCTTGTCTGTATTTTTCTTGCAGATGTCCTTTATTCCCTTTCAGTATTTCTGCCTGCTATAGGAATAATGCACTTTCCAAGGTGGGCAATAAAAACTGCAAAAGGAATCATCTCCAGATGGGTTACAAAACTGATGCCTCTGCCACCACCTTATAGACATTAACATTAGAAAGTCTGCTCAAGAGGGAGGAGTTTAGGGTAGATGAAGGAGAATATAGTGAAAAACGTCAACAAAATGTAATCACGAATGTCATCAATAAATCACAGACACAGCATATAACTCCACATACTAATTCCAAAAAAGGCAATCTTATCAATAAGATATATACATACTCCTCTGAGTTTGCTAATTCGTTTTTAAGCAGTAGAGAACCACTCCCTAATTTCAAAACACTGTCGAGTTACTCTTTGCATTATGTAAAGTACACTATTTGGACATGTTGACTTCTCTAATTAGTCTATAAATACTTGACTTTTACCCACTACTTTGCTAAGTGTGATAATTGCTGGGGAAAGGCCAAAGCATTTATGGTCAATCAGATGATGAGAAAAGGAATATGGCCCTTTCAGTGAGTAAAATGTAAAGTATTATGTAGCAAGGCAGAAGCTATTAGCAGGATCAATATTTCTCCTAGTACCTTAATAAATCATTATATCAAAGAACAGTTGCAGGATGAAGAAAACCTCATTCTACCAACGAGGATGCTTCCAAATCAGCAAATAAAACATCATTTAAATTACAAAGACCTAATTGGTGTACAAAGGCAAATGGCAAGCACAGAATACAGCCCTGTGATGCTAGACATGTAGGCATTTTGAATCATTAGTAAAGGAAGAGAAGCAGAAAGACAAAGAAACAGTTATGCTAAGAGCTACACATGCATAATTTGCAAATTGGTAAATATGTATGAACCCACCAAACTGTAGCTGACTGATGACACCATGCTTGGTAGAGATATCATAGGCAATAGAACCAGAAGAACACCTGGAAAACAGGATGCCCTTTAATATCTTTGCAATTATACTGAAAAGAGTGATTTGTCTTCTTTTCTTCTTTTGAGCTAGCTCTACTCTTACTGGGGAAAAAAAAACCACAGCAATAAATATTTGTAAATGCAAGGATCAGGGAAGGGAAGAAATCTTCTAAAGGCTATTTTAATGCAAGAAAACTTTTACTGTCAGCTGACACTACATATTTTTACTGCTTACCCTAAATAGCTATCATCACATGTAGCGATATTGAACATCTGTGCACAAGACTGAGAAGAAAATTCCAAAAGCTAATTTAAGTTCTGTTCAAATAAAGATTAGAGAATCATGTTCATGTACATGTCCCACACAGCAGATAACCCTCACAGAATACACATATGGCTCTGAGAAAAAGATAAGGCATGACAAATTATTTTGCATGATGTCGCAAACTTGCACATTGCTAGGAAGGACAGTAGTGCACAGCTTGTGAAAAACCAGCACTGCAGTTTGTGGGAATGTTATAGTGTTACTCTTCAATCTAAAAGAGAAATGTTGAAAGCTAATGGGGAAAGTCACCTGAGTAATGAACAAATGACTGGGCCAAAATGCAATACATTATTGTAACAAGTTTCCAGTTAAATCTTTTGTTGCAATAGTCTAGATTTAGCCCTTCGCTGAAGAGTCATTGCAGAAGAGCAAATATCTTTATGTTGTTTAGTCATCTATTTTCAACCTCTATCACATCCTCAGAAGCTTATTCCTAGTATATTTAGAGGCAGCAATTTTGTTATGGAGTTCAAATGGGTACTCTTTGGTTCTCTCGTTCATGTTTCATATACTTCTAATCCCATATAGTTGACACTTTAGAAGGTCAAGTGCCATATGGCCAGAAACCTGACACCTCAAGAGAATGAGCAATGGAGGAGAAGAAAGGGGAAAGGACCATTGGATTGCTAAGTGACAGCTCCTCTTTTCACTCTGTGCCAATGAAGATGTAACCTGCCTCTCAGTTCTCTGATAATGTGGAGATTTGGCCCTATGGCAATTGACTTTGGAGAGTGTTGGCTGAACATATTTCCACGGTGTGTCTGTATCTGTGAGTTGAATGCATACATAAAAATGAACAATGCTTGGATGCCCTTAACTCTCCATATAGATGTATTTTCTTTCTCAAGGAGTGTTTTATTCTGAAAGTAAATCAGATCAGTCTCTCCCTAAGTTGTCTCAAATCGGTTTGTTGGCTGATCCTTGTGTTGCAGAAAATATACCAATCCTGCTTTACAGAAGGTAATATGCCAAGTTTAGTATTAGAGAAACCTGTTGCTTATCTACTTAACTGCCTGTATGCCTCTCAAGTGTTCTTTCTTCTTTTCTATTGATTCTATATCTTCCACTCATCTCATGCCCACAAACACATCTCAACCTCTCAATCCCCAATCTATTTTAAAAAGCAGATAGACAAACTTTTCTTTTGGCCTGGATCCCAAAATATTACTTATTGCTAGCATGTATCAGCTTTGTAGACTGCAAACTGCCTAGGGCAGAGACTACTTGTTTATGTCTTAAATGGTCATAAAGGCATCAGCAGCTTTCCTAGTCAAATAATAGACATTAGGTGGGATCACTGCAAGCATGACCCAAACATCAGCCATCATGTCCCATATGGACATAGGGGGAAGGCTAACAGAGTAGGTGTGCCCTTTCAATCCTGTTATCCTAAACCTCATTTTTTCCAGTGAAATAAAAAGGTGCACTAACTCTCCAAGAGCTATTGGGATGGTGGCAAACGGATTCAGCAACAATTAAGGATTTTCTTATTCTAGTCTGCCTGAACAATTAATTAACAGCCTCCTTGTTTGTCATTAATGTTGGTTGCTATAGTAGCCTCTTCAAATGCTTTCTAACAAATAAGGAAGATTTATCCTTCTTACTCTAAGTTGATTAGAAAATGAATGATTTCACATTCATTTTTGCTTCATTGTGACAGGTAAAGCATAATGAATCTTTACAATGGGGCCTTCTGAAAAGAGTAAAATGTCAGTTTATATACTTAAATGTATGCTCTGTATGTCTGCTCTCATACTGAAACGTATGCATACTTAAATCTTAAAAAGCAGACCCAGAGACTTAAAGGGAAGTGCCAGTTCTGTGCAAACAAAAATAGTGGTCCCAAAAGGAATGAAAAAAGAGAAAGAAAAAAAAAGACAACTTTATAAATAATACATATTAAAAAAAAAGTTTCTGGGATTTTTTTTACTGCAATTAAGACGATTTTGCTTGGATATAAATGCTTCCATGCACTGTTTGTTGCTCAGAATTCACAGCTAGTGGGAGACCAAGGAGGTAAAATATTGTAAAAGATTTTCCTCAAAAAATAGAGTTAAAATGGATTAGTTGAAACAGAGGAAATTTTCATCCACTTTAGGCTGCTTGGATTGCAAAGCAAACAGCAGCCCACAAGGGAGAAGGGAGGGGGAAGTACACGGCTGCAAACTAATCACGGAGTAAGTTCTGGCCATCATCATGTGCTGAGGTTTTGGACATGTTTAGAGAACTACAGGCTGCAACCTGCAAATTAGATCAATATGTTTCTTGCCTGATAAATTCCAGCAGGGAGATAACAGGTCTGTTATTGGAAAAGATTGTTGTTGCCTTTCTTCTGGAGGAGAAGGTGACAGGTTCTCTAGAAACTGTAACTATTCTTTGCTTCTGCCTTGAAATGCCTTGAACTAAATGTCATTTTGATTATTGTCTGATCTATAATCTCTCAGTTTGAGGAGGGAGCAGGGAAGAGTTAAAGGGTAGTAATGTAGCCAACATATTCAAATTTCCTTGATTAAATAATTAATAATAATCTTAGGTAGTCACGTTGGTCAGCTCCTTGCAGCACGGAAAGCAAAACAAACATTAAGGAAATGAGACTTGTATTCCTCATTATATTAGTCATTTCCTATAGTCATATCCAAATGTCCTTGAAGATTTTCTTACACTGTTGATACCTGAAATAACTGACTCAGCAATAAGCCATAGCACACTTAAATCCAATTGAGATCCAATATCTCCTCATTTCCCCATCCCTTGAAAGACCTAAAGGGCAGATTTGGGCCATTTCCCATACTGCCTAAGGAATATAAACACAGAAGTGCTGGGGAGATCATGAAACCAATGAAGCCATGAAAATTGTGCTGCCACAAATACAGGATGACACAGGAAAAATATTTGCAATAGTTTGAACATCTGCTCTTCCACTGTTCAATTCTGGGCTCGTTGATAGGCTAGTATCTCTCCTAGGATAGAGAGCTATTTGTTGATATAAACAAGTTACCAAGGCCTGGAAATTACCAAGGCCTGGAAATGCAGAGTTATCTTAAAAGGCTAACAATCCATGGAGATGAAACTTGTAGAAATAAGGGAACTTGGGGATAGCACTTGCCCGTGTGATAACTGCACCACTGTGGGGGCTGTAAAGTTCCAGATATAAAGCCCAGGACCTACCTATGGAGACCCCATCTGGCCTACGGCACATGGACTGGTGCAGGGGCAGGTCCATGAGGCCAATGCTGGGAGGCCATGCCCAAAGTATCTGTTCTAAAAAAAAGTCCATGTTACTGAGGTCATTTTTTAAAAGCATTCTTGATTTTAAAGAAATGGCTCTTTTTAACAGGAATAATTTCACATACTCAATTTAGAAGGAATCTGCAGAGCCACCAAGCACAGTTATGAAGGGACAGTAACTTCAGCTGGCAAGCGTGGAAACAAGAGCTTGAAGACAGTGTTTTCCAAATCAGATATGTCAACAAAGAATAATGCTGCCAACCCGCAGGCTTAGACCAAATACATACATGTATATATATATATGCACAGCTATAATGTTCATTCTCTGTGATTATTTTTAACTGCAAGTCTGCTTGTCCATCTATTATGCTTGTCCATCTATTAGGCAGAGCTGGGGTAGAATTGGGAGGAGTTTGAAATTTTGAAGCCATCACGAAAGGTGAAGAGAAGTCAAAAAAGGTAATTTCATTACTAGGAGTTTAATGAAAACCAGCAGGCTGACAGTGAAGTGACACACAAATTGCTGCCCACTGAGAGGAAGGCAGGCACAGAAGCCCGTGTAAATTCTGCCTGGGAACAGCCAATCGGCACCTGTGAACAGACCTGCCAGCTGGCATGAAGGTAGCTCCGAAACACGAGCTGCCCCTTGCCTGCAGGGACAACATAGGAGATACCAGGAGGAGCTGGGAAACTGAGGTGGGAGTTGTGGGCAATATTGGGCATAATTTGTTAGAAGAGGCTTCCTCCACTGTTTGTAGAGCATTTTTTTTTTCAGGGGATTTGTTGTGCACCATTGTGCTCTACCTTCAGCTGTTGGGCACAGCCTACTCCAGTGCATGTCTACGTGCTTTGCATGTTGACACAAGCTTGCTTTGCCTACCCTCTGAGCAGATGAAAGACTATTTTGCCCATGGTCACAGGCAACTGGAAGCCACATAAATATGCTATCAGTGCTGAGGCCAAGCTAACAGCATTAAGTCAGAGCTAATAAACACTGACAAGCAGGGAAATTCATTAGCTGGTACTCCACACCATGTTAACTGTGTCACACAGCTTCTAGTTGGCTTAGAAAATTGGCAGAATGAACTTACACCTATCCGTGGAGGACTGGGTAGAAGTAACCCTCATGTATTGGTCTGTTGACTCTGACAACATGAATCCCAATTAACTGAAGTATAAACCAGCCTTTCCAAACTTTTGGTGAGATTTTGCAGAAGGGACTACAGAAGGAGTAAGGAGGGGAGTAGAGGAGTAAGGAACAGATGCTGGACCCAGGCTACCAGCTGCTGAGTTACAGCCTTCTATTGGGAGTGCTATAGGCTGAGACTGAGGAGCAACGTCTAGATTTGATTTAAACTTCAGACTTTTAAGAATCTCATGTATTCAGTGGTGAGGCCACTTGTTAGCAGCCCAGTGAACAGTCAGGATATGCAGGGAGATGTCTTCATGGAAGCAAACAAAATGCTGCCATAAAGAACACATCAAGAACACCATAAAGAACACATAAATGACTTTAAGTATAACTTAAAGACCTTAGTGTGTTGCATTTGGCTAACAAACACTGAATTTTTTTGAAAGCCTGTCCTATGACACTGCAAGCTGTCTCTTGGTTGTATGGCTCTCAAGAGAGGCAAACTTTCCAACATATATATCACCTCCACTGAAGCTAAAGAAGGAGCTACAGTGAGAAACACCAGTGTAAAAATCACATGTACATTCATGGGAGAAGGACTCTGCAATGTACCATTGTAAAATCAGGAGGCAGAGGTCTAGCATTAAAGGTGAACACTCTCAAAGGAATTATAGAAAAATCACAGGGTCGTAATGCTTTGTGCCCCTGCACAAGGGGACATCTTGCTCTCTCTATCTATCTACAGTTCATTGGGTCCAGATAGTGCTTTTCATTGATTTCACTCATCTGTGACTGACACGAAAACAACAGCTCTGGAGAACTTTAACCAAGATGAGAGAGACAAGGTTGAATAGCGCATGAACAAAAAGGAAGACTATTAGGAAATTATATTAGATTTCATGGCATAAGATGTGATGTCTTCAGTCTGGTACTCTCTAATCATCTCTCTTCCCTTCTCCTCTTTTTTCCCTGACCTCTCAAAACAGAAAAAAAAGGATATATGAAAGAGGAAGAATAAAATATAAGGATGCTTGGGATGTATTCCTGGAGTGAATGAAATGCAGAACAGTGTGATTAACTTCCTAAATATATTTGGCAGCCTTCAATTTTTAAAAGAAATGCATTTTAAAGAAAGTAAGTCTCCTCTAAGCAAAAATCATAATTTGTCAGTCAATGTTATGAACAACTTTCTATATTTCAGATTCAGTTGTCTCTTGGATGTAATGTATGACCTTTGTTTTCAAGATTCCTAGTCCCTCTGAAATATTGCTCTTTTTTTTGTTACTGGTTCTTTGTTCTTAATTAGATCAAATCAGGTTTCCACTGAGACAGTAAGAATAGTGCCATCAGTGCGTTATCTGTCACATATTTCCATGACTGTCTTCAAATGCTCTCATAAAACCTAGTGTCTCTGTGCAATCCCACATTATGAAAATTGAATGCTGTCTTTCAAAGCCCTTCCTCAAATCTGTGTACCAAAGTAGTTCTGGTAGTAAATGTATAAAATCTTCCTAAGAATAACATCAAGTGCAATTAGCAATAGCAAAAAGAATGAGTTGATTTGCTACTCAGTGGGAGGAAAAGCTATTAGAAAGATCATCTGTGATCAAAGAGCCAAGACAGTTAACACTGGATACAGAGGAGTAGGAGTTCAAGATACAACAATAAAAAGTGGATTAGAGAGCACTGAGATAGGTTGAAGATTTTCATATTGGCTGGGCCTTATAAATATCACTGAAAGAAAATTGACCAAAAGAATCTTACAGCATCTGGAAATTTTCTTTGTGAGGCCAGAAATAGTCAACTGAACAAGCACTAAATGGGACATAACCAAATCGGTTTATGCTCACTGGTAAGGATCTGGGGTTAAATAGCGAATCACAAGTTTAAGCAGAGTCACTGTCATGTACTTAAAAATAACAGTTTAGAAACAAAAAGGAGACACATGGGTGAATTATCTTCTACTTTGCTTTGGAAAAACTTAAACCATAACCTTCAGTCCAGCTTTGGACACCACACACTAATGGGGCCATGACCAGCTGACTGAGCACTCAAAGAAACACAACTTACAAAAGGATTAAAAGAATAAAATACTTTTTAATGTAAACAAGACTTGGGGGAAACATGACAAAAGCCCTTGAAAATATTACGGACAGCTCCAAAGAAGGGGGGAATAAACTATTCATGTGCAACATAGATAGGACAGAAGAAACTTACAGAAGAAGAAAGAAAACCCCACAAATTTCTACTGCTAAGTAAAATTAAGTCTTGGGATGAAGCCCTGACAGACTGCAGGATCTCTATCAATGCTGGTAATAGTGTCAATGCAGTTGAGGCAACCACAGGGCCCTCATGCAACCAGCATGCTGATTTTCTCTGATTCTAAGAAACAACCTGTGGCTACTTAGCTAGAGAATATTTTTTTGAGTTCTAGGATATTTTGGGCAGTAGTATGTATTACCTTCTTCTTGGTTAATTTTTAATAGTGTCTGAAAGCTCAAAGTTATAGGGTAGCTTGATTTAAGATTTTCTTTCATCTTTTTATTTTCTTTTTTTGCTGTTAGAGCAAACTGTCTGGTCATACTTTCCCTTCGCTCTTGTAAAGCCTCTTGAATGCAATCTTCTGTAGTCTTTTTTCTTTTTTTCTTTTCTTTTTTTCCTTGAAATATGGAATCAATGGCATTAAGTAGGAACACATTATTTCCTGAATTTCCTGGAATGGCCCATAGCCATTATTGGATCATTTCTTCTATTCAATCAATGAATGCTATTAATATTTATGTGCATTTCTTTCAGTTTCTCTTTTTAGTTTTCACTTGTCACACCTAATGGTCAATTTCTATTCCTGATGCAATAATTGATCCTAGAAATCTAAGTCCTTCTGGAACTGTACGTCTTATGACTTCAATACCAGATAACCGTCTGATATGTATGCTACATTTCCGCCTAGAAGGCAAACTGAAACTTTCTTATGAAATTCAGAGCTTTTCCTTATTATTTTTGCTACTGATTGAACTTTGCTGGGATTTGAGTGCTGAAGAGGAAAGGAGGCTGTTCTGAATTGAACTGATTCCAAAGAGTTTTTATGAGGAGTTGAATAATCATCACAGACGGTTTCTAATGAGAATAGGGTTGCAAATATATTCACTGCTGTATCAAACTCACCATTATTCTCTCTCCACCTACACAAATCCAAAAGTTTCTTTTAAGTTTTACTATTTGAACTACTAGCCTTTCCATGCCTTTTAGTTAAAAAGATAGAAAGGACATGAACTTGCCAACATTATGTTAGGTTGTGATGGAAAAAAGAAAGATTTTTTATAACTGTTCTTTTTTCATAACCAGCTGGCACTGGGCCATCTTAACACTTTTTTTTTTTTAATGTAACAAGCCCATCAAATTTCACTGCTGTTTCTGAAGATTTGGGACAGTAGCAGTGACAGTGGATTTCTCCTTCTCTCAAGTGGAGAAGATATTTTAGCTTCTTTTCAGAAGTGACATCAATTCATATCTTTCCGTCTATGGCAACAGACTGCTGCTGGAGCTGGAGCTTATGACTTTTATCTTGCAGTGGCACCTGTTTTGGTCAAGGGGATTCCTGATTACTCCTCCTGGTGATGTTATTAGGATGAGCAGCTGTCCTCCCTATTCTATTATTATTATTCATGATGTGTGATTGATCCTTCTGAGGATCTTAGTGATGGAAAACTTAGCTGTTTTTTTGCTGTCTTTTTTTTAAAGGGACCTGAATGGACAATTATTGTTTCTGAAATGTGCTACAGACACCATTTCAAGGCATCTGTTGCTCCCATATCTCTGGGCAGCCAGAAAGAGAGCAATGAAAAGGTGTAAAATGTGTAGTTACCCATATGCTGAGAGCAATCAGCTGCACACTTGTTGTCTCTCAAACAATGAAATTCATTTACTAGTACCAAATTTAGAAGAGTTTAAAGTACAGAAAGGAGAGAAGACTCTGCCAGGGACTCCACCTAGGCAAAGCTGAGGTAAGCCATGCATTGGAGTCACTGAGAGTACACCTGCATCATTACCTACCCAGCTTCAAAATCTTGGGATTGTTTTTACACCGTTCATAACCATTTGGAACTCAGGTTGGCTATATTCAGCTTCTCAGCTTACTCAGGAATTTATATATACAGAGGGATATAGATCTCAGGAATGTGAACAGGAATATAAAAAAAAAAGTTTTTAAATGTGACCTATAGGAATAGCAATCATTTATTCATAAATAAATCAAGTAGACAATCATAAAGACAGTCTTCCTTTTAATATCTGACAGGCTAACATAAAGAAGGTGATGGGCAGCTGTTCCTCATCTTCACTAGAAGACACTAAACAACTTACTATGAAGGAAAGAAAGTTTAGATTTTATGAATGCTCCTTAACACCTTTGTTGTTCTTGAGCAGACTATGTTGGGAGGCAGTGAATCTTCCTCATCAGAGGATTTTTTTTTTAAGACTGGATTAAACAAACATCTCTCACAGATTGTCTAAACATCCTTGCTCTTGATGGTAACCCAGACAAATGGATCAGACAATCTTTGATGTCTTTAAGGTGTTCTTTGACTTCCAACATGAAAAAAAGCACTCCTCTCTGGTGACGGGACCTCATAGTAGCTAAGATCGGCCAAGATCAATATCTAATTGCTACTTTGGAACAGAAGATGATGAGTACTGTGGGGTAAGACAAGTAAAGGGCCTTACATCTGAGTCTGAACCTGTGGTCACTTAGGGTACTGAATAATTAAAACACCTATATGTGTGTGTGTGTATATATATGTTTATGTATATTATATAAATACATATATAATGGTACATCATGATCTGGATACATCAGTGTTTATAAGCCCACAGTCTTGTTTTATAAAAAACATTTTTTCTTAAAAGGCAGCTTTATAAGATTTACTACCCCCACCCTCCCATCTTTTTTGGACACATTTCCTTTGAGTACCTGGCCTATAGATTTTCTTCAGCTAAAAGGCTGCTTGTTTTCCATCTGTTCAATAATTCAAACATGCACATCGAGCGCACACGCTACACTTGCAGGTGGCGACATCCCCTTTCCTTCCTCCTCTTTTGCACGCAGGCAACTTGCATCTAAGTTGTGAGAAGATGACACACTCCCATCCACCTTCGTGGTGCATCAGCTTCCCCGGCTTCTTTTGCAGGCCTCCATGCACTGGGCACGAGCAACCTCTTCATCACCCACCCAGGCACTGACCAGAGAGCGGAGCGGGGAGCAAAGCCCAGCAGCATCGAGGACTTGGCCCCGCTGCAGCATCACTCCAAAGCAGACATTAACACATCACACAGCGGCAGCAGGGCACGTGCAGTGCTGCCAAGAAGAGCAAATGCGTGGGTGCCATGCACACACATTCTCCCAAAAAAAGAACATTCGCCCCAGGCTCTTCCCCCTTTCTTCCTTCCTCCCCCTTCGTTGACTTTTGCCAGCCTGGTTTTTTCACAGTTGCATCTTCATTACTGGGAATGGGAAAATAAGGGAGTAACCTTTGGTGACCTAATATCCTGCAAGGAGCCAGAGCTGGCCAACTGCCATCCCCTGGGAGGGACTGCTGTCCCCCCTCACCAGGAGATGAGCATCGGTACGAAATGCGTGGGGAAGTGGAAGGGGTTGGAAATGATGCTTTTCATCCTACTTGGCCGCGAATTTCTTTTTACGATTATATATTGTTTCCATCAGCTGTGTTTTTGTCCTTTTTCCTAAAACCGAGAAACGTGTTTCACCACAGGGGATGTCAAGGACAAAGATTAGAGGAGGGCCTGAGAGGTAGCTGGAGAGATGCATCATTTACTGACTCCAATAGGAAAATTTAAGTAACTTTAGAAGGAGAAAAAAAAAATCCCTCCGCCCCCTGCCCTTCATCTCCCCCTCCAAAAAAATAAAAAAGGATAAGCAAGAAAGGCAGAAGTGAAAATAAGGCCTCCTGGGAGAATATACAAAGGATCATGAGCAGGAAATAAAGAAGAGTCTTAACTATATAAGAAGAGAAGAAACATACCAAAAAAAATACACAAAATTTGCAATAAAAGGCATGGGATTCGGGGAAAAAGCTGACTTGGATTAAGCTGGTAATTTTCACTAATTCAATATAACATTTTCCTTCAAAATCAATAACAGATGAAAAAATGCAATATTTGCATAAAAGTAGTGCAACAGATACTTACACAGCTATAGAAGAAACTCTACCTAAATTCTAGGCTGAGTTCAACCAGGCAAGTGCTACTAATTCCTTTAAAAGGTGTTTTCTTTTTTGAAAACATAACCTGTGATGACATTCTTATTGATGTAAATCTCTATTTCTGTAATGATTCAGTGCAACTCTTTTTGATAATACCTTGGGGCAATATCTTCCAAGGGGAAATTACATTTCGTATTTCCTTTTCAGTAGAAATGACTTGCTTTTTAATTTAATTGGCTTTCTTTTGCTTCTGCATTATAATAAAGGTATAAACAGTATTACCCAAATGACTTTATGCCACTTAGTATGCATATATCATATTAATATCACATTTTATTTGTTCTGCTTTAAAATGGCATAATCCTAATTTGTATATGTATCATAAAGCCATCATTTTTGGGGAAGCAGACTTATGAACAAGGAAACTTTTAAGATGTGCTGCACAGCAGTTGACAAACTCCATTTGTACCAAGTGTGTGAGAGCACAGGCCCAAACAAACTTTGCTTCAGCAAATTTAGCTCTTGGAAATCTTTGGTGGGCCACAAGCCAAACAGTATTTGTAGATGAGTCTGGAAAGGAAGATTTTATAAAGCTGCTGCTGCTGGTAAAGGATTTAAAACCCAAATACCATCACGTGCAGACAGTTTTCTCCCTTCATCCTAAACTGATCCTGTTGATTGCCATTTTTTCTGCATCCCCCTGAAAACAAGAACATAGGCTTTGCCCTGAAGGATCACACCAGGAACAAAAAAACTCGGTGCATTCTTAAAGCCTGAGAATGACACAAATCATATGCAATTACTCCGAAAAGCTACATATTTTGAACACACAGCTTTCACTCAACAGTGGCCCGAGGCATGGCAGTCAGTGTTGTGTCAGCTACCTCAGCCTGTCGGACAGAGGGCTTTAGCTCACTACAGAAGATGAGGTCACATTACAAACATATTACCAACTCAGGATAGTCTGAAATAACAAATAAAAGCAGTCTTGGATAGCTCTCTGTCCTTAATTTCACCTTCTTTTCCTTGAGGTTTGCAAGCTCCTTTCCCTACAGGACTCACATGGACTAATGGCACACTGAATGATCACACAGAAGCTACAATGAAAACAATTAGACCCAAAGTGCTGTCAAGTAAACCAAGAGAATGAAACGGGGCATATTGCAAACAAAACCATTTTTGAAAATTGTTATTTAGAGCCAGATACAACTCCCACAGACCTTAACTGTGCTCTGCTATCACGGTTTGACTACCTGGATGGAAAAGCTGGTTTCTATTGGTCCCTCCCACCAAATTTCTACAGAAATGCTGTTCTGCACTGCCTTTGAAAACAGTAAGAAATCATTTCTTTCTCCGTTATATACATGCATAGTAAAACATATTGAAATGCGAAGATGTGTTTTCTACCCTCTAAATCACTGTGATCTCAAACCACAGTGCTTATTACGCTAGTGTTATAGCTGACAAAGATATAACATTAGCTATAGTCTCCTCAGCATTTCTTGCTATGCTGACAGTACGGGTGTTGAGCCACTATTATTTTGCTCTTTTTACAGCCTCTTAAAGACCAACTTTTTTATTATTATTATTTTCTTAAACTTTCTGTGAACCTGAGCTCCTCCTGACCTGAAAGTCTTGGTAATTCTTCCAACCCCTTGTTAACCATACTTCTAAAAACAATTGCAGTTGTAGCTGTGGGATGGCTGATCACATATTTAGATCACATATTAGCGACACTAGTGGGAACAATTGATTGCAGGTCCTTTTTAGATAATGCTGAAATTCATAGTGATGAAGTGAAAACGACATACAGGCCCATTTCTTTTCTGCTTTTTTTTTCAACTCTATAAACTACAACCATTCACTTCAGAGGAAACACAAACGGTCTACTCTACATGTATATAATGTAACAGAATGGAGTGTTATGTCCCAAACATTTTTCAAGAAATTAAAATATTTTTCCTTAAAACTTGCTCCAGGATAAAATTAGATTTTACTTTAGTTTGCATGTGTTAAAAATATAAAAGGTAGCAAATAGGCACAAGAGTCTCCATGCTGAAGTAGTCAGGACCAATAGAATGTACAGACCTTTACAAAAGCAGGTAACTTCTCAGTAACCCCATTGTCGTATTTCCAAAGTAACATTACAGTTTCTCATGGGCCATCCTACAAGAAGCAGAAAGAGAAATTAAAACTAGAGCATTTCTAAAGGAAATCAAAATAAGATCAGCTTGCTTCTTGGATATGAACTGCTAAAAGTGTAGAATTGTTTTAGAGGATGTTAAACATTTTAAACTGTGCAAGCAGTAAGATCATGACAATTATTTAAATACAATGAAAAACAAATTAAATAGAATACAAAACAATAAGTCTTTTTTCAGACATGTTATTGAAAGCAGTCTTATTGAAAGCAGTCTTACTAAAAAGGCAATAAATATATAGGACGAGATCAAGAAAAAAAAAGAAAAAAAAAAGAGAATGCTGCACCAATTTATATTCTCTTTGAACTGTCTGTAATACAGACCTTAAAGTGCATTTTCAAACGTATAGCATATCAAAGAAGCAGACATTTATTTCCAGCCATGGCACTTCTAGACTTTTGGTAAATGAAACCAGAAATAGTCTAGTGGAACTGTGCTGTGTGATAAAGCATGTACTGATAGGTTCTGCCCAACATCAGTAAACAATTGTTCTTGCTTTTAACTGAAGGAAGGAATTTCAGCGGTAAACACATGCCTTGCGTCTTGCACGATTTCTCCTGGAGTGTCAAGGCAAACGTGCCATTTCACATCTCCTGCTTGTGCTATTGAAAGTCAAAATACAAGTTCTTTTGCTGAAGACGCAGCTGTTGCTATGTTTTCGATTATGACAACTATGATACACAAGGGTAAATCCAATACGCGGTAGCTTTCAGCTTTAATCCCCCCTGGAATCCACACCCGTTGTTGTAAGGATAATTATCTGGGTATCCTGAAGGCCAATTTTTGCCGTTTTCATGTAAAAATCACCTCTTGCATAAGACATTAAATTTAAAATCATCCCCTTCACAGATATCACTGAGCCACTCCATTACCTCTGGGACAGATATAAATTATGCATTCTTTGATTCTCTTTAAAATTTTAGATGCACAAGGGGATGCAGAAGCATCTAAATGATACTAAAAATATAAGGCATTCAAGAAAGAAACAATAACTTGTATGGTATTAACTGCTACAATTCTCCGAAGGCTCCCTGCCTGGTCAAGAAAAGCACATATAAAGCACTGGAACACAACAGCAGGCTTGCATGCTAATGGCTGCTAGTGACAAGGACTCATTGAATGTCACTGCTTCAGATACTGCGTACTGTTCATTTTTCTTATCTTTGTGACCTCTCTTTTGAAATGACTGATGAAATGCCTGCGAATTAGCATCTCTGCTTCTGGGCATTTGCCACCAAGAAGGTACTCAGTGACATCTCAAATAAAAATAAAAAGAAAAAAGGAGGAAAAAAATCATAATCTTAACAGAAAAAAAAATCATAATCCTGACTAAGAATAGTCTAGTAAGGAGTGCTTGGTGTGTACTGTCAAAGGTGTGTACTTTTCTGAAGCATACTCATTAGGTTAGCTTTTACCTCAGTGCCATTTAAGAGCATTGGCTTGCCACAATAAGTGCATATGTATTGCAAACTTGGCTAACGTTTTCATAATTGGTGTGAATAAAAAGGAATAGCTGCTATGGCAAGAAAAAAACTAAATTTCTGTTCTAATGGCCTGCTGCTATGATGACCTATTTCACACTAGCATCTGTTCTGTTCTGATGAACCACTCCAGATGTAAGCTGGCAAAACAGCACTGCAAGGATGTTAGCCAGACATCCACTGAGTGCTGCAGATGTTTTGTTCCATGCTTCATATTTAATGTGTGCCTGATTTTTTTTATTATTATTATTTCAACTAGTTAGTCTACAGAATTTCCTATGAAGTTTTCAAAATCTGGGAACCAATCTGTAGCCATAAAGAGTGAGTTCCTTTGTGTTAGCATGTTCATTAACATCTGGAAAAACAAACCAAAAGAGCCAGGTTTTGAATTACTAATGCAATGCAAACTCCAGCAATCTATTATGCCTTAATATTACTTGCCTGAGGATTTAACACAATGCTCAATTTCAGTTTCAAAATTACAGATGTTTGTAATATTTAGATGCATCAGTCTGACCAAAAATATTATGCCCCTTCTCTGCCTCAAGCCCTTGACCTGAATGAGGTTAGTGACAGGGATATGAATGGCCTGAGCAGAAAATGAAACACAAAAGCAGTTTTATCGTGAAGTACAATATTTCTTCTGTCACTTAACCATTTTTTTTTCCTCTCTCAAAATTACAGGCTAGACTGCAAATCTCCAAGGCTAGCAGTCGCTATGACAGCCTAAGTGCCATTTAAAAGAATAATAATTTATGAGATGCCTTGGTAGAATAGCAAAGGTCACTGAAACGGGTCCCCAGGGAGAGGTGGAAGACAAAGGTTATGAAGGTGACTAAAGACTAGCCTACAGGAAGAGATTTTCTTGGATGGAAGATGCTTTGTTACAGGTGCTTCATCCTACCCATTCTACCCAAACATTAGCCCAGTAGTCGCATCCTAACACACAGCTCTCCCTGAAGTTGGCTATAAGACATTGCTTACAAAATATGCTTCTGAAATAGGTGACCAAGCATGCTTGGCCACATACTCATGGACCAATGAATCACAACAGGACACTTAACGGTAGATTTGAGGTCACCTTGAAAAATTGCCAAAGAAGTCCTTGCAATACAATCCCAAAATAAATGCCACTTTGGGGGCAGACAGTTGCATCTTCAGATTTCTAACAGATCAACAGAGATTGGTTCACTGTTTCTTTTAGCAGCAATGAGAAGAGCCAGTATACGCGTAGTCTAAGACACACAGTTGACACATTGCTTCTAGGCAGTTGTAAATTTGCACACCAGCCTTCATGCTGCACAGCAGGTTGGGCTGCTTTTTCTTGCCACAGCTACAGCATTCCCCCCTTCAGCTGCAGCAAGTACAGAAAAAAAAAATACAAGGATGAAGACAAGCAGGAACAACTCTTCTTGGCACAGCTCCACTCGTGCAGCATCATTTCTGGGCTCATAAAATAAGCATTAACTGATGGGAGAAGCCAGTGCCGCAAACCTGGGGGTATCGGGCAGAGCCTGCAGAACATCGAACTGATAAAGGAAAGCTTAACCTGGAGCCAGCGTGCAATACAAGACATCTCTCATCTCTTCAGAAATATGTAGTCAAAACCACTTTAAGAACTGACAGTTTCCCACCGCTCCTGATCAGTTGTGAAAAGTTTCTGCCTCCACTTGCTGGGGAGGTCTGCATGACTCTGAAGTGCCCTGATGTAAAATTCACCAGTCAAGGAGAGGCTATTGATCACTTCCAGTGTAAAGGATTCCTCCTTTGTTGTAGAACAAACTACCAGAGCCCATTTTTCTGCTATTTCATCTCCATGCCAGGCCTCCCAAGTTCCTAAGTAGTGGCGCTGAGGGATGGATAACCATTCAGGTATGTTTACCAAAGGTAATTTTCAGAAATTCTCATCTGTTTTCTGTATTCAAATAGGTCTGTCTGTTGAAGGGGACTAATGCTCTGACCATTACTGGTATCTGCATTCTCTTGTTCTGGCAGCCTCTTGTCTTTTACCACGGCTGATGAAGCCTTTTTCAGATCATAGAAAATTTTTACAATCCCATAAGCATGAGGAAATGACAGCCAAGTGTCCCTTTGGGAGACAGAAGGATGGAAGGCAAGCGGAAGGCGGGATGCAGCAAGAGCAAGCCTCAAATTATGACGGTATGTTTTATTCTGCGTATCATCTGCAGAAGAGAACTTAATGGCGCAGGAAAACTGCGGACACAATGAATAACCCACAGGATGCCCCCTCCCAAATGACTAATTTACAGGGCATATCATCCGGGAGCCCTCCTGAACCTGACCAGGAAAGGAAAACAGTATTTTCAATGTGTGTTTTCCCTAGCACTTAGAGTTGCTCAGCGCAGCACAGCAACTCCTTCACAGTGCCAAATCTTGATGGGCTCTATGTGTGGGGTTTTTATACTCTCTGGTGTTGGTTTTGAGTGCTCCGTCTGCCTTTATTAATTTTAAACAGAATGGGGGGATGTAAATTCACCATTGGGGATATGTCAGTGTTTGCTCAACATGCTCTGTATACCTTTATTAATTTTGCATAGAATGGCGGATGTGATTTCACTCTGGGGGAAAATTCGTGATAGCGGAAGGCCTTTCCCACAGCAGGGGAGCAGTGGGGAAGGAGGGACTATTTCTCCGTGGGTTTGAGTGTTTTGTGCATTTTCATGGGTTTCTAAAGCTGAGGAACTTGTGCTTTCATGAACAGGCAGTTTCAATGCCATGACCTACTGGTCTGAAGAGGTTGATTATCTTAATGTAGCATTTGTTATGCAAGTCCTACAGCTTATGATACATTTTAAAAGCAGCAGATGATGGCTTTTTAGCGTGAAGAAAGAGTATGTAAAGGGGAGAAATTAAAAAGCCTTCAAAATTAAGAACAAGACTTTTTTTTTGTTAATACGAGTTCTCAAGAGCTACATAATCTACAAAAGGCTTGATGTGCAGCAAAGGTTCACAAGATTTAACTTTTGGCTCGTTGCAAAGATTGCCTCAGTCAGTGTGACCAGCTTGGCAAGTCGTCATTCCTGCCCTCGCAGTCCTGGGCCTCCAGCGAGCTGGCGCTTGGCATGGGCTGTGCAGGGACCAACACTTGGCTGCCTGGGCTGCTATTCCCTGGGTTTGGTGGAGACTTTTCAAGGAGTTACTCCCTTGTGGAGACATTCACCAAAGGCTGTCAACACTCAAGGTTTTATGCATAGGACTCAGAAGGAAAATAAATACTTTTTTTGGCAGGCGTGGGAGGGGTCTGAAGGGACAACATCTATAACAATCTTTGTTATCTACCCTTAACTCACACTGCAATGCTACACTGCATCATTGCAAATCCCCTTTGTTTCTAGACTCTTGATCCTCATATGTCTTTACTCATCAGCATCATGATAATAAAGGTAATGTCCCCTCACGTTCTCTTTGATTTCTGGAAAAAAAAGTACTGGAGAATATAACTTTTGTGCCTCCCTTGGTTTCCAGGGTCTCCCAGGCTATCAAACATTTTATACTCAACTTTGTCAAAGATGGAAATACTGGTGGCCTGAAATGTCTGGACTCTTCAGGTATGGTTGCCAAAAGCCAAAGAAAATAGGGATAATGTTCATTGCTCAATTTTGCAAGACAGATATCATATACTTTTTTCATCCATATCTCTGCAATGGCAGGTACAGAATCTGCTGTCAGTCTTGGAAACCTCCACCCATTAACTGGTCTTTTTCCCTCTTTTTCCTACTGACTTTCAGAGCACAAATTGGGGGATTCCCCTACAGCATGTAATGGCAAGTGGCCAGCTGCACATTTACTGTGCAGAGCAATATAGGTTTTGATCCCTCTGTATACCTGATTTCTCTGTTATCTCTCAGCAGAGAGGGACCTACCTTGTCACAGGCAAGAGGCCATGGGGCGAAGGTATCAGTGACCAGCAACCTGGGGACAGTTTGCTGTGGGGAGGAGGAAGGTGACTGCTCCCTAGGACAGTCTAATGATAAGTTTGCACTTCCCTAGGCAGTTACGATGTGGAAGGCACCCAACCAGACAGCAAAAGAACGACCTGTTTTGCTGATCAGAAGACACCTTGGTAAGATTGATAATGATAAATAAGGACTTCCTAGGATTTACACTGCTGAAAAGTGCCTTACTGAGACTACTGCTCATAACAAACTCAAAACGGTGAACGGAATTAATTACTTGCTTGATCAAAACATGTTACATACTTGAAAACTGAATTATGGAAGAGCCGGCCCTCACTGCACACATTTATGTGTCAAGTCATTCTTTTCCGAGTCTGGTGCAGCTGGCACACGAGCTCCTCGCGTGACGGATGGCTGGGAGCAAAGAGTTTCTGCACTGGGACAGAAAAGCATCGTTACCTTTCCGAGCAGGCAGGAACCGCCTCAGTTGTAAAAATGGATGAGGGAAGCAGGAAAGAAAAGGGGCTAGGGGACTGCAGCTGGTTGTTACGAGCTATGCAGGTCAGCGCTTTTATTCTTGCTGAATGTGGCTGGATTTTGAACAGGTGGGGGGGAAAGAGGAAAC
>NW_010586757.1:126715-145887 GCF_000705375.1 Tinamus guttatus
ACCACAGGGGGAAAAAAAAAAAAAAAAGGCAAATACCAGGTACATGTCACACAGCACGCTACGCTTCTAACCTTTTACAAAGGCTAAGGCAATGGTAGTCACCTGCCTCCTCACTTTGTTGCCAGCAACCTGGCTGCTGCAGAGGCCGAAGGCAGGGGAGGAGGGAGCAATGGCAGCTGGGTATCCCTGCTTATCTGTGCCCTCTTTCAGCATCCTGCTCACTGCAGCCCATGCAAGGGGACATCTGTCTTCAAGTCCTCTGCATCCTTTGTCTGCTAGCTGCAGCCTGGACAAACTGCAGGTAGCAGCGGTATTCTGTGCCCAGTTCCTGCCAAGCCTTCCAAAAATAGAAGGGGGGGGCAGACTTCTGCTTTATATCCTTGGCCTTCTTGTGAGCCGCCTTTCTCTCCTCTGATTCAATACCACTGCGTATGAAACATTGGAGGCTGAATTTCATTGAGCTACTGCCTTAGCTCTCCCCTCAAATTCCTATTTCTTTGGAGACTGAATCCCAAAACTTCCCATATATTCCATTCTCTCCCTCAGAGAATAAAGTTATTATAGATCCACAGAATCATTTAGCTTGGAAGGGTCCCCTTGAGGTCATGGTCCAAACCCCTGCCAAAGCAGGAAGCTTAGGGATTTTTCCAGGGAAGTTTTGAGTATCTTTGAGGACAGAGGTTTCACAACCTCAGAACATCCAGGAGGCAGCAGAGCACTAAGCTAGAACAAAATGCCCTAGAAATGTGTGCCCCAAATGTGTCCTAAATATACAAAGTTTTGACATGAGTGGGCTAGCACTGAAATAAGGAGATGACAACAAGCCACCTGCCCCAGAGGAGTATGAGGACAGAGAAACTGCACAGAAATGAGGAAAGAAAGGCAGGGAGCACTCAATATTTCAGAGCACATACCCACTTGTAAGTTAGTATGGAGTAGCTACAACAGAACTTAAAATACTGTTGCAAACAAGAATACAAACAGCAGTAATTTCCCCACTACAATATTATGAAGAACTGTATCAAAGATTTTTTTTAAAAAAAAATATTAGTACAGTCTGGTTTCAATGCTTTATGGCCCCAGCACGACAAGGCTGTAATATGGGACAAGAGTGATATAAACCAGTTGACTTGAGCAACATTGTTGCAACCCAGTACCACATCTAAACAAAATAAAATTAAACAAAACAAAAGAACAGACAGACAAGACTGTTATCTTTGCCAAGAGGTCACAATGCTTGCGAAGAGGTGACATATTTGAGTCTTCCATACAGATATATGATATCCTGCAAATAAAGTCAGTTCTTGCCCTGCAAAAATATATTGCATCTTCTGTATATTTAGACATGAGACCAGTGAAAACAGGAGCAAATAATTTCTAGGAGATACTTGGGCGGATATGCACATGCATGTGGCTGGAATAACAGCTATGCCTCTTTCACTTTTGTGAAAAACTCCTTTAGCAAAGAGCCATTTTAGTCCGAAGACCATGACGTTCGCCTGAGAAACAGTAGCAGCGTAAGCCCAGAGAAAACAACAGCCTCAAGGAGAACGCTTTTATCATGACTGCAAATGCTGGATACATGCACAAAAAACAAACCAACAAACAAAGGACTTTATTCTTCTTTCTTTTTTTTTTTTTTTTTTCTCTAGTGTTACAACAGTAGCAAGAATGGAATCAGTAGCCGGGACTGATCATTAGGAGGAAAGAAAAGCAAAATGCAAAACTTAGGCTTTTTCTTACTTTGCTGCTGGAGAAAAAGAAAGAAAACCAAAGGAAGCTCTTTGTCAGGAATAATGTTCAAAGAACTGGAACAGCTGGCAAAAGTTCCTGTCAGTACAATTGTTTGGGGAATATACACATAAAATATTAATTCTAGTTAACATTTTAGCTATTATTGAGAAGCTGTTATGAGTAACACAATATCATGGATACTTTTCTGTCAGCATAGATTCACTGCATGGAAAAGTCTTCAGAAAAGTCCCTTCTAAATTAGGAACACCAGTACAAATTTTCTCCTTCCCTTTTTTTTTTTTTCTTTATCTCCTCTTGTGAAGGTGATGTTGATGGGCTCATTCTGATTTATCTGATATTGGCTTTTTACTGTAATTTACCTATGATATAGCCTTATTCTTGACTCAGCAAAATGTAATAACTGATGGTATTAGTAGACCGAATTTACACAGAGAAAGAAGTGGTCTTTTGGACTGAATTTCTTTTTCTCAAACTAAGGTCCATGATTCTAAGCACAGCTACAGGATGTTCCTAGTAGGAGTACAAGCATTTGCCATGTTTGTAATTATTGAAAATAATCTGATAGGACCAGGGCCACGAAGCATTTTTTGTGGTTGGAAGAGGTTAACAGTACAAATAAGGTTGAGAACTGCTGTCATAAACTATTTGGAGAAGAGCAAAGCCAGGATTTGGAAATACATTCCTTTTTAGACGACATGCTAGAGGAGTGAGCAGTGCTTGCAAGGCTTCTGTTTCTTACTGGATAAACTGTTGGGCTTGAGTTTTGCTGAAGCTTCTTGTCAGCCTCCACTTTTACTCCCAGTTGTTGTGTGTTGCATTAATTAAGCCTGGAGGGGATATGCATGAGTCTTGCTATGCCTACACTGCTCGTATTTGGTAGGTTCTGCCTGAAATAAGAAGAGGCTTTCTGGCTATCTGATCTGCAAGAGTCAGTGAGGAAACCCGAGGGATTCTGCGACTCCACACCACCACAGTAATGAGCACTTGATGGAAGGATGGGTCATTATTTTTCAAAACATTTTCCCTACCCGTCTCACCAGCTTGCTCACTTCCAGTTTAACAAGCTGCTCTCAAGACAGAAATCAGCCTGACAGAGACTTTGAGAAATAGAATTATAATTAAGATCCTAAAACTTTCACTGTTTTATTTTGGATCTGTCTTTGCGGTGTTACTGCTGACTTTGCAGCCTCCATCCAGAGAAAAAAGCTTTCAGCAAGCAAGCATTTCAGTGAATTAAAAACAAATCAGAACAAAATCCAAACCCCAACCCAACAACCATATATCTGTGCATGCTTTTCTAAAGGAGAGACTTAATGGGGTCTTACCATGTCTCTTTAGCTTTACATGTGGAAAGTTTCTGCAAAACCTGCTGGCATTGAACAGCAGCAAGAATTCCGTGCTGTAATTAATTCTTAAAGCACTCATTTTTCAGATGATGCCATTGCAAAATGCTTGCACTCAAGCAACTACAGACACATAAATTGAGGTCATGTTTTAAAAGAAATAGATTCCTCCTGTGTCTGCAAGTGACATGTATGATCCTTTGCAACACTGCCATTGCGAAGGCATCTGTGCCATGAGCTAATACTATGGAAAAGCTGCATGCTCGAGTGAGTTATACTCAAGATTCGGTAAGTACAAAAAGAAGTAATCTCTGGAAAACAGAACAGCAGGATCTCTTGCAGCCCAGCTCTAAGAGCCGTACTTTAAAAGAACAGCCACCGTTTCTGCAGCTGAGCTGTTGTGCTTGCAAGCACATACGCATGTTAAAGATAATAAAAGCAAGAAATTAGTCTCATTAGGCATTTCCAAACATAGTTATCATCTGTGTGTATATAATATATGATGTGTTTGGCACTCCGTAAATACAAATGAAGAAACATGATATTTCTCTGAAATGCAAACTTCTACTTTCATATATGCTTTCCAATTACACTGAAATATTTCAATTTAGTTTTAAAGTTTCTGAACATTGAAGCTGTTGTAAAAGAAAGGGTTTTCCATAGAGGGTAAATGAGTCATAGAGAAAGCATGAGCCCATTCTGAGAGGACATGCAGCAAAAAATACCTATGAAAACTTGCTGACAAGTTTGCACAAAGAAATACCCAGATTTCTGTAAGGTAAAGGTCTGGAAATCATCCTGCTTATTTAGATTTAAGTGCATATCCAAAGTGAATTTGAGATGTAAATCTGTTCTTTTTTTTTTCCTGGAATCTGTCACCTTTAAAATTGATTTGTTAAAAACATTGCTTTCCCTTTGCCAACAGTATGACAACATATGTATAGGAGCTTAAATGAAGAAGACGATGTGAAGTCCCTCAGAAAATCTGCACTACTTTGTTTAGAAATTATTTTAGTGACTGTTCCTTTGAGCCACTGTGTCGGCTTCCATATTCTGTCCCCCCATTTCTGCCCTCTTTTCTTTTCCCTCAATCCTGTCTTCTGTAAGAAATAGCCTATCCAGGTTAAAAAGAAAAAAAAAAAATCAGATCCCTGATCCTGTTCTCTACACAGCTGCAGAAACACTTCCACCAGAGAAGCTGGCAGGTTATCTTGGGATTGGGATGAGCGGCAGAAGTCACAACTGCTTCAAATAATGTTTCTTCTCCAGAAGGAATGCTCCAAAAGCACGTTGGGTATTAGGAGCACCTACAGGTTTCCAGCAAAGGCCCCAGCAATCTCTGGCGAAAGCATCAGACAGTTGTGTGTGGGCTAGATAGTGTGTATGGACAGGAGTCAGGGTCAGGATAGCATCTGAGCCAGAGTGGTTATTTCTGCACTAGAAATGAGGCTCTGATTTCTGAAACACTCACAAGATAGATACTCCCTACAGGAGAAAAAAAATGCGACAACAACAACAAAATGTTTATTTGAAAATACAGCCTTTAAACCTACTTTTTTCAAAGTCATATTGTAAGAGGATTTATGATTAAGAAGGGAAAGGCTTCTTCTAAATTCTTACCTGTAATTTTGAGGACAGGATTATGGAAAGTATGTTTAAAGACCCAAACCCTATCAGCCTGCATAAGTGTAAATTGACCTGTAGAGTTCAGAAACTTCTACTTCCATGACTAAGGATATTTGGCTGGAGAGAGACTTACAGATTTAAACTGCAGTTGCTTTATTTATGCCAGTAAGTTTCCTCGAGCTAATCAGAGAGCTGTAAATGTCCCACTACAAATAGAACCCAAGAACATATAATAGTGGATACATTTATAGGGCAGCTTGAAGAACTCTTTTGAAAAATTGTTCTTTTAACTCTTTTCCCCCACTGAACGGCTTGGAGAAGAATATCCCTTAAAAGGCCCATCTGGGGCCAAAACACTGGTTATTTGTTCTCTTTTGCTCTTTACAAATGAAGCAAAATACAGTTAATACATTATGCATGTTTTCAGACATATTTTTATTTAGCCTATTTTGGTTTGTTGTGCCTTGGGAACTCTGTTTTTCTGGTTAATAATAAAATTGAAATATTAGGGCAGAACACCAACCAATCTACAGTGCCTGATATTTTTAAATTTCAGTTAAATGGTTTCTCTATGTCTCTTTTCCTATCTCTTACCAGTCACCAAACTATTCTCAACAAGTTGGCCTGTTGTAAGAATAGAGCAGGCCAGTTCCTATTAGTCATTTTATTTCCTGATAAGACAGTCTGTTGTTTCGCCAATGTGAATAAGAAAAACTTTCCCAGTAACATGCCACAGTACTTCAGTACTGTAGTTCCAGTACAGAAACTACTCTGTGCCTTACACTTTTAAAATTACAATTAAGATAATGCTTCAAACAGGCACATTATGCAAGCAAAAGATGATCCTCCTGCCACAAGGAATTTACTCTGTTTCAGATGTGAAACAGTAAAAGAGAACCACAAAGTGCAAGGGAAAAAGAAAGAGAAGAGAGGATAAGACTGTAATGAGATTAGAGGGTTAATTACATTAATTGCATGCACATCTTAGTACTATTTTTTTAAATTTTATTTTGAGAGGGCGGGTATACTTTGGTAGGGAATTTAGCAGCAATTTGTGTTCCCCTGGAAACAGTCAGGAAAGGTAGGGAGTAAGAATAGATAAAGAAAAGTAGGACAGAAGAGATGGGAAGAAGGCGGGTAGGTAAAGGGTTTTAGTGCAAGTGAAAGACAAGTACAGACTAAGAGACAAACAAGTTAAAAAAAAAAAAAGTTGCATCAAGCATCATGCAAGGTCATGAAAGGTAACAGCACAGGTTAGGGGGTTGCCTTCCTCCAGCAACCCTCATCTCTGCAGTGCTCTACCCGTTTGGTTAGTGGGCAGCAGATAGACCACAGCCACAGTAAAACAGTGTTCTTAAGACACCAAAGCACTCCCTTTTCTTATGTCGCTACATCTGTTCTTAACTACACAAGAGATTTCTTTTGGAGAAGGACGCACAGCAATTGGCAGTCCCTTTGTATAGGGACTTTGTACAAGAACGGTCTCTGAAAGCACTGCACCTTCTCATATGGCTTCAAGACAGTTTGTACTGAGCCGGTCCCATTCTTGACTCTTCAAAGTACCAGCATCAAGCCTCTAAGTCCCAGGATCCAGAGCAATTCTTGAATTCTTGTTGGAGAGCCTATCCCAGCCCCCCTAAGCAGGAGTGGGAGACTCTTGCAAGGTGTCCTCCTCCTGTCATATTGGCACCAAATCCCTTGGGCTCCTCTATTGCAAAAAACACCCAAATAGTGGAATGCTATGGAACAGGGCATTTGCATTTTGTCCTTTATGAGACCCACTTATAAACAAGCTGTCCTGGTTTCCTACACCTGGTTCTATTTTTCTGTGGTCATTTTGATTTGTTTGGTTGGCTGTTTATTTATTAATTTTTAACTCCTATGGGACTGATGGGCCCCTGAAAATGTGAGAGTTGAGAGCTGAAGAGAAGCTCTGCAGATGCAAGCTGAAGGGACTTTCAGATTGCCCAGGTAAGGCAGAAAGGAAGTACTTTCAGATACTCATAACTGAGCTTTCTAATGATACCAGTCTACATCCACCCCCCTCTAGGCATGCTCCTCAGCTGTATTCATTCAGCAGCATAGCTAGACTCTTACCGTGAGGCATCCCCTGGACTCAAATAACACATATCAGGAAATCACACTCCGGCACGCTTGAACTGAGTAGGAAATTTGCAGGCTCGCAGCCTGTGGATGATCTGAGAAGGGCTATGAAGCTGATGACTTAGCATTCTTTCACCGGCAAAGCTTCCCAGGCTACCTCACACGATACCTAAAAGGTCCATATCCTACTCCAGAGGTAGTTGCAAAAGATGAACTGAAATACAAGTTTTATTGGTGATGTCACTTGCTCTTGAGCAGCTTGGATTGTGAATGTCACTAGATCAGATTTGTCCGATAAGTCCAGATCTGAACGACAGCTGGCAGAATTTCTCACGTTATCTCTAGACTGATAGGCAGAGTGCCGACCTTTATGTGGGGCCTACTAGTGTCACTCAGGCATAGAGCAATAGCAGGGATGAAAAAAAGTTTTGGACTCCACAACCACATCCCATGATCACATGCTTATGCTAATAAAGCCCACGAAATGCCCTTTTTTCCCTATTCCCACCTCCTCCTCACTGGGTTCATATATTAGAATGGGGATTCTCTAAATGGTTTTGAGAAAAGCTTCCTGCTCTTTCCATTTGCTACCCTTTATTGCTGCGCTGAGGTTTCACTCAGCTGATACACAGGTTCTGGTATGTGTTAGCAGTCAGCTCTTCCTGTTGGAAATCAGACTGAGACAGAAGCAGAAGCAGCAGTCACATCGCATTGAAAAGGCACAGATTTTCAAAGCTATTTCGAGTATAAACTCATTTAAAGATCATTTAAGAACCACTTAAATTAATTAGGGGAAAAAAAAAAAGAATACTGCCTACCTTACCAACAGCTTCAGGGGCTGTACTTACTATATTTCATCTCTCAGTCTGGATCCCAGATGGTCCAAGCACAAAATTGCTATTCTGGTTTTAATTTTTCATGCTATTTTATGGAAGAAGGTAAGTTTGGAGACATATTAGGGTACCCCTTATGAGTGGCCAGGAAGTAGGCACGCATGAAGACTACCAAAGCGCCTCGCTATACCACTGCATCAGACGGGCAATTTGTCCAACCAGATTTGCCATTGCTGGAAAAGATGCAAGCAAATCAAGCAGACAAAAAGTCTTTGCCCAGTCCACACCCATGCATCACGCTTCATATCAAAGAGAGAGTTCTGGGAACTTTGCTTGCAACATCTTATAAATATTTGCAGAGTTTCATAAGCTGGCTAACTACAACCTTTGGTGAAACTGATTATTGTGCTAATTAGATGTGTTGGCTTGAGTATTAGTACTATTCTGCTTATCTTCATCCATAGAGAGTGAGCTAAGCGTAGAAAGATTGCACTGCAGAGGACATACAAGCTGAAATACTGGCTTTCTTCTGTTCCCTGATCTTCATCCCCTGGTAAAAATCACAGTCATCTCACAGTCATGTACTAGGCTGAAAAATTACAGAGTGGTTGAGGTTGGAAGGGACTTCTGGAGATCAGCTAGTGCAACCTCCTTGCCCAAACAGGGTCATCTAGAGCAGGTTGCCCATGACTGTGACCAGACAGATGTTTTTCTGGTCTTCAAGTATGGAGTCTCTACAACCTCTTGGGGCAACCTGCACCAGTGCTCCGTCAAACTCACAGTAAGAAAAGCTTTTTCCCTATGTTCAGAGAGGCCTTCCTGTGTTTCAGTTTGTGCTCATAGCCTCTCACTGGGCACCACTGGAGAGTCTGGCTCTATCTTCTTTATACTTTCCCCTCAGATATTTATATGTATTGATAAAATCCCTTTCAGTCTTCTCTTCTCCAGCTTAAGTAATCCCAGCTCTCTTGGCTTTTCCTCATATGAGAGATGTTCCAGTCCCTTAATCATCCTGGTAGCCCTCCACTGGACTCGCTCCAGTAGCTCTGCATCCCTCATACTGGGGAGCCCAGATACTCCTCAGCTCCAGGATGCAGCAGGATTGGTAAAAAACAGCCCCTGCTGAGGGGAGAGAGAAAAGACAGCTCGAATTGCCAGTTCCAGACAGGGACAAGCAAGCTGGCAGACAGCACCCGCATCAAAATCTACTTTGGCTGGTATATTAAAGATACTTCAGTTGCCTTTGCCATATTATTAATTCATGCCCTCTCTACGCAACATTGCCTGACTTAGAGTTACACTGAACCTAAGCATATATTAAAAATACTACCACTGCATAAACAGCTCATTAAAATAGATTTAAAATGGGGTCTATAAAACTAAAATAAACAAATCTAAACCAAAGGGTAGAATGCCCTTAAAATTAGAGATTTACACTTGGCTGGAGAAAGGAAACGAGAGACAGTTCTCTCATTTCGCCCCTACAGATGTGCCTACCCAGCTCTATATCCTCTAACAATTTAAAAGGCAACTCTACGATGATTCCTCCGCAGGCAAACACTAATCTCCTTACCTTCACAGCCAATTGAAAATAGACATCAGTTGAATACATGATAGCTCAGCCAGATTATTCCAAACAGACTATTCTAATTCCACAAAATAGATCCCTTTAAGGATATGCTTACACACTGAGCACAGTCCTGTACTTCATGTGCCCGTTATCTGAGCTGCAAAGTTTGAGACACAGACAGCTCCACTCTAAAAGAAAAAAACAGTTCGATATCTTACTATAAGGCTGTGCCCATGCTAAGAAAGCCTGCCTTGAGGGAATTGATTCTTGTAACTTAGAGGGCTTATGTATTACCAAGAACCTCTAAGGCTCTGTTTCAGTTTTAGTGACCTGGATTTTATGGCCGTATTCACCTTTAAATGCACAGACGTGGAAGCATTTTGAAATGTTCAGGAGATCAAAAGGAGTAAGACAAAACAGAGATCTGTTACTCTGTCCTCTATGAATGTGAATACAAGGTTTGGTTTGATGACAACATTTTTTAAAATAGTTGCAGCTAGACTTACAGATCACATTTAACAGATGAAATCCTTTGCCAAAATAAAGATAGATCATTTAATGCAGCAAATTCAACACTACACTTGATGCTGTAGAAACCTTCATTTCCCTCTAGCAGCCAGGGTCAACATCTGCCTATTCATCTTTTTAGAACAATAAACACATCAGTTCTAGGCATAATATTATATTATTCTGGGATTGCCTACCAAAAGGTATGTGGCAACAATAAAAATCCAGCATATTTACTGCTTAATATGCTTGAGATCCAGCACTTTCCAGCTTAATGCATTATTATGGGGAACATTATTTTCAATGTATAATTTCCAAGGGAGATGAAATGTTAAAACCCAAGTAGAAAAGAAAATGAACCAGCCCAAGCCATGATGTTTCAAACATTTTAAAACAGATTTTTTTTTTATTCTAATCTATAAGATCTAATGCATAATATCTATGATTCGGAAACAAACTCCCTAATTTTGCCATCTATTTTATTATTCATTACTATTAATTTATATGACCCATTTTGGAAAGAATGCATCACAAAAATCCTTTCTAGAGTATATGATAATATATAAGAAATGATTATATGCAAGAAGTAAACAATTTACAGACATTTTAATGCTCCCACAATGAGAGCCAAATTTCACATCAGTTATGATATGAGAACTTACCATTTGCCTCCTCCCAGTTTCTTTAAAACCTTCTTTTCCCATTCCAGGAGGAGACATCAAACATAATGAGAGGAAGAGAGAGAAGGAGATTTTGCCAGCTCTGTAGCACTGGTGTGATTCACGAGAGGAATTTTTTGTCTGCCTCTAAGCAGATGTCATGGCAGAAGAAGTGGACACACCCTCTCCAGATGGATCTTCAAATATCCTCTTGATGCTGACATAACATGTTTCCATTGAATGTTGCATCCAGAATAACCCACTTCCATTTCTCATATAAATGCTGCAGTGTCCCAGCAAAGACTTCATCTTTTCCCTTAATTGTTGTCAGCTTTCAGAATTGGAAAAGGTCTGATAGGCCAAAAGGACCTAAAGTGATTATCTACCAGTTCAAAGTTCTTCCCAGAAGAAATTCTTCTAGCACTGTTACCATCAGAAGACCTATTTTCACACTTTCATGCTATTTGCAATCATCTGACCTATTTGTAGCAAATACTGTATTTTCATGCTATTTGCAATCTGACCTATTTGTAGCAAATACTGTAAGAAAAATCCACATGGCGCTACCATTAACAAACATAACAAGATTTTCCCCCAAATGGTGTTAGTTGCTCTTTTGTTTCGTTTTGTTTTCACGGGAGGACATAAAATTACTTTCGATTAGAGACTCTCTGAAAAATGTGACAGCCACGAGTCTCTGCAAGTCTTGTTGTACTGGAATGACACAGAATTAATACTACACTGTGTAAAAAATGGGAGCGATTCCATTGATGTTGATGTTGCTTCATCCTTTCATACCAGTAGGTATGTAGTAAACACGCAAAACACTTGCATCATTTTGCTGTTCTGTGATATCTAAACTCCAGTTTTGGCAGAGGAATTTATCCTGTTATGGAGGTGAGCAGTGTTAATAATAGCAATACTTGGTGCACTACAGAAAAGCAATAGACATGGTGTATGTGGTACATGGATTATAATATTTACCTCCTTGACCTCTCACAAATTAGATTCACGGTGGTGTCACTCCTCATAAGACCTAGGACCTCATGGTACAGATTATATGTAAGAAATTCATGAGATTCTTTCAGTAAGTAAAGCAGCACACAAATATGAGATTGCTTCTGGCTTCCTATGGTTGAAAACAAAATAAAACAGCACATCCTTCAGCCCACTTTGGAACAACCTGTGTTTGCTTTGCCAAGAACAGCACATGTCTCCTACCATTCTTGCCAAGAAACATGGTTTGAGAAGATTGGTACCACCGCTGCAGCCTAAACTCTTTATGAATTAAAAACAAAAAGAACAACAAAAAATCCCCAGGTCGCATGAGTTTGAGAACATTAAGATAAATCAATCTCCCTTTACCTTGGTACGCATCAAACCATATGCATGTTAGTGTGATATTAAGTGTACTGTGCTAATTAAAGGACAGTAATTTTTGGCACAACTTCTGTTGAAGGCAAGTCCATATTTTACCAGATAAAGGTAACTGCTAGAGACAAAAATGGAGCAGAAGCTATTCAATAATTATGTTCTTGCTTGGTACACAAAATGAATATTCAGAAAATTGAGATCAATTTCTACTTCATGTAATACATCTACTTCATAATCTGCTAGCTGGGTCTTTGATGTTCTGAAAAACACCAGTAACTGTCATAATTAAATCCTGTATAGTTATTCAGCTGCATAGCTCAACTAATGTTTCACACAATACCATCAGTATGAAAGCCCACTAATTCCTCGACCTGCTAGCGTAATTGGATTAAAATTCTTATTAATTATTATTTTTAAAGGGAACTACAGCTTGGATTTTGGTGCATCATGAGAGCCTCCATCCTCACTTCAGCCAATACAAGTGGCTCTGCTGCACAGTGAGGCAGTAATCTTTTGTCATAAAGTCACATCCACACTGCAGTCTTGCATAGCAATCTCGTATGATGCCCAAAGTGCTGCTTTACTTCCTTGTGCTAATTTGTCTGGGTATGTAGAAACCACAAAGAAATATGGAGAAACATACACCGAGGAAAAACAGCTTCTTGTGCATTTCTTTTTTAGACTCGTACTGATTGCTTCCATGTTCTTTTCTTCCATGGCCTCAAAAGAGGAGTTTTAAATGATGTTAGTAAGTGGATGCATTTGTGCTCATATGAAGGAAGACAGAAGCCACTGTTTCACATCTGTTGTTTTTCATTTTGTGGTTTCCAACCCCAGACCTTCTTTCTCTTCCCTTCCTCTCTAACAAAAATGAGGAAAAAAGCCAGCCCACATCAATTTATGTTAAAATATATTCAACTAGTTCTACTAAATACTCTTTAACATTTTGGAAGCTCTTCAAAAAAATCTTTTTTTTTTTTTCCTAATAAGTCCCTTTAAAAATAGACTGAAATGTACAGCTAGTTTTCAAACATCCCTCTGTCGCTGATGCTAAGTATTTAAACTGTGTCTTTTGTTGGAAACCTGGAAACCTCTGCCAGTGTGAACTGCTTGGCCCCTTTCCAAAGAGTTTATAGCTTTAACAGAATATTCACCCAAAATTCTGGGGAAAACACAAAGTTAATATAAAAAATAAGTTAATATGTAAATATGCAAAATGGCCATTGCTTACGGTATAGCTAGCATCCTTCAGAATGACTCACATTAATCCAGTACAGACCATACGCTGCACTTTCATCTAGAAGATAGAACATATTGCAGTCCTAACAACTTTTATAGCATGTCCTTGAAGTGTCCTGTTACTTTCATCACTGCTGAGAAAATATCACAATCCCTTTTACTTTTTCTACCCATAATGATAGGGTAAGCAGTACTTAAAAAAAAAAAAAAAAAAGGAAAAAATGAAAAAAAAGCCATAATCACAATAGCAGAGGGAAAAAAATCCATGATTCATGGGCACAAAAAGTAATTCACTAGGAAATCCTGTCTTGTCCTCCTTTTTATTTTACTCGGGTCAAGAGATCTTGATGAAGCTTCTTCCACGTGGACTTTATTTTTGCTCTTATAGAGAGAACAGTTTTTACAAACTCCTTATTTATTTTCTAAAACTATACTGTACAGATTAACTGGATGTTTGCTGAAGTACTGCTACAATTACAAATCTCAAAGCTGAAAGACAGCACCAAGCTCTGCTCTATGATTTACCTGCCATGACTGGGTAAAGCTCCCAGTGGAAAACTCTAAGTGATTGCTCCCTCCTGAGTAATCCTCCCCAGATGGGCAGAGACCCTGATAGCTAAGTGGAACCTGTAACATTGTGCACACAAGTGAAGGTTGTTAGCTGCCTGCAATTTTATCTTTTTTACCAGAATAAAGGTGAAAAATCACCCTATTAGGTGATACTAGGCGATACAAATTGTAAGCTGAATTAAGTCAGGTTAAAAAGGTGCTCCTGAAAGTCTTCCATGCTACATATTTACTCAGGGAAGACCCTTATCTAGTAGGTGAAGCAGAGAAGAAATGCAGAGTGAGGGGAAGAAAAGCAGGGAAGGAAGAAGGGGAATCCCGCCCTGGGAACAAGGCATGTTTGCAGCCCAGAGACACTGCTGTGCTGCCTTAATCTGTTTTCCTTGGCTGATAATGATTGTCAAACCAAATTCAGACCTCAGCATGACAGCAACCAAAATATGCACCTAGGCCTCCGGTTGGACAAGGTGAACTCTATATCACTGCAACTCCATTGCTGCCCAGAGATCCCCAAGCCCCGAGATGTAATGGCTAGCCTGGAAAAAAACACCCTTTAACTGCAGTGCGAACTCACACAGCGCCTAACGGGGACTGTGCCGCCTTTATACCTTCTCTGCTCCTCAGCCAACCTATTTCAGATGCTCTCTCTATTTCTCTCTTTTCCTTGCTTTTCCACCTTTGTTTTCAGGGTTTTCCTTTCAGTGTCCTTTCTCTCTTCTTTCCCTTTCTGCTAATCTTCACTCACTGATGATGAACATAAACATTAACCTGAGCATCAGAACAATATGGCAAAATCACTCCCTCCTTCACCCTCTCCATAACCTAGAGACCAACCACCCTCACCCCCCTTCCACAAAAAACGTGTCTTTTCCCCTTAACATAAAACATCCCTAAAGATAGTCTCAAATTCCTGAAATACTAGTCTTGACTACTGTCCTACTAACACATACAAAGAAAGTAGATCAGCAAGCAAATGTAGAGTACTGAAATCCAAACACTAACACCAATCATCCAGCATTTTTTTTTCAGATCACAGTATGGAGACAATCCTCATTTCCTCAAAATAAGTAGTATGTAAAAAATAAGATGCAAGTTTAGATCAAATTCTCTCCTGAAAGAGAAATACACATTTCTCACTCAATCACAGTATCCATATGGAGGAAAGAAAAGAGTTTTTAACTATATGTAATATTCTGAACATGGGAAATCTAATGATGGACAGAAAAATACTGTTTGTGTGATATTCCAAACAAAGGAGCAGAGGGGAGGAAGGGACTGTCTACGGAAACACACAGAGGCTGTCTCCATCCCACATCTTCTCCAGGGATGCTGAATCTCTTGAACTTTTGCAGAGTGTAGAACAGAAAGTTTATACTAATCCACAAGATCTACAAAGTGAATGGACCACATAAAATCCCCAAAAACTAAGGCTGAATTGTCTAATTTGCCTAAATTGCCTAATCTTGTCGTGATTCTGGATGAGTCCTTTGAAGATGGGCATGATTTCTGCCTAGTGCATTAAAAATTCGCTTAATTTTTTTTTCTGAAAATGTATTTTTTATAATAAATAAAACCTTAATTCTGGACTTATCCAGCTAATTTGGAAAGTGGATGCGGAACCAAAACAACAATGTGCCCTTCTACAGTATCTTCAGAGATGTTTCTGGAGGGTTAAACTTACTCATTTCTGCTCATATCATTTGTAAGTACTGACCACCAGCAGGAAACTCAAGCCAATAATTTCTTTCCCTGATCCATATAAGCTGCCTTCATATCTACTACGCTACTGAAAAACAAACAAACAAACAAAAAAACTTGTACACAGATATATTCCAGAACACTAATAGTGTCGTTAGCTACTACTGTGTAGTTAGTAGTTAGCTCTACTAGTAGTTAGTAGTTAGCTCTACTCGTGTAGTGTTACTACTTATGGTAGTAGCTCTTCAGACAATATCAGCTACTTTAACAGGAACAAACTGTTGAGATAATTCTCTAGAATGTTGTTATAAAGCCGAGGCATTTTTTTGCCTTTAGGCACCATTTAAAGATATTTATTTGTTGATAAATATAATACTTTCTACATAAAGCCTGCAAATTTTCAAACAGCACCATATAAGAAGAAACATAGCTGTTCTCTTTGAACTTGAAAAATCAGATGCCTTAAGGTAAATAACTGCACCTCTGTGTTTTCTCCTCTTGTAGCTCTCAAACTGAATGAATATCTGCTTCATATTTCCCTGGAACGAGATCTCAAATAAACACTTAGTGACACCTCTTGCCAAGTCTCTCCAGAATGTGAAGGACACACCAAGCATTGCTGGACTTCTTTGCAACGGAAAGATGTGGTGGCACACCCAGAACCACAGAGAGCTTGCATCATCCCTCTGAGCGCATTTCCATCGCCTCTGGAAATGCTGGGCTTGTTTGTTGCTATTTCTTTATCCGTCGAGTCCTTGCTTGTCACATTCTTGGCACAAAGAGTTTTATAACACATAGGTTTTTTTTGCGGACGGGATTCTTCTTTTATAAAACTTTGTTTCAGATATATTTCATTTCAGAGTTTTAACCATTTTCTGAACTCCTGCCATCAGCACAGACAACGCTGTAACAATCAGCTACTATTCACTCTGCAAAACAAAAATCTTTCCAGCAGCATGAAACTTTGCCCGGAGTCTTAGAGTCTCAGCCTCTGACACTTTCCTTTTCCTTGTCTGGATCTGCAGAAATACAATGTGACTTTGCAGTTCATTAATGCAGATTACAGAGAACAGAACGCAAGTTCCTTAAAGTTTTGTAAAGATTTCAAAATGATTTCCATATTTTATTATTATTATTATGCTCATTCACATTAAGGCAGTTATATTTCTTAGGTAGGGTAGGTCATCTTGCTTTCCACAAACAATTACAGGCAGATGACAAGAGTGCCAATTACATTTGAAAATATTGTTACAGACAGCAATAGGTTAAGAGAGAACAAGGTCTGGATGCAATCAAAGCCAAGGGCTCTCAAGAGGAAGAATGCTCCTTTTCCATCCTCACGCATTCTCCAGCTCTCTGCTCCTCGCTGTGCAACGCTACTGCTGCCATTCCCACCAGCTCCAGGGCTCCCTTCAGATGCTGTCCCACCAGTGTCTGAAGCCATGAGTTCTGGATTTCATTTTCAATCCACTTGTGCTCTTTTCCTTAAAGGTATCAGCATTAAATAATCTGTGTGGGAGGACCCCTATTTAAGTCTGTCTAGTTTCAACAATGGCAATAAAAATGATTGCATGCTTAAGCCTACAGAGAGCCAAGCACAAGTCCTGGGCCAGTATTCTTTTAATCAAATAATTCCTATTCAGGCCAGACTTTCTGTGCAACAATTATTTCTTTAAAAAAGCCAAGAAAATACTTGAATGAGTTCAAGCACTTGAATGACTTTATTTAATGCCCATCATAATATTATATTATAAATATTTTGGAGTATTTCTTTAGCTTTGTATATATTTTCTTTCATAATCACACCACTAGAAAAATAATACTACACTCTGGGTTAAAAGCAAAACACTGTTATTGGAAAGAAGCTTCTTCTTGAGCTTGCCAAGCAGCTACCAGCCTTCCAAGCAGCAGAAACAGCATACAGTAGCGTTGCTATACAACATAATCAGTAGGACTTGGAGAACTGCTTTGCCATTTCCAAACCTATAATGACTGTTCTGAAAGGACTGTTTTGCAAGAGGAGGATTGGAAGGGAAGCAGGTGGCTACTAACCACAGTAAACACTAAGCTGCTGTTAGTGGGGGCAGAAGCCTGATGACAGAATATTCCGTTTTCCTCCTATCCACCTTAGACAAGGAATTGCACCGGGAAAAGAGAGCTCATCTGCGACATATCATCAGTCTACTGCAACTCTGTTCTCCAGAGGTTTTTACCTTTTTAAAGTATGGTAATAACTGACTGGACAGGATTTATTTTTTGTTTTTCCCTGATGATTTCACTGTAATGAGATTTCACAAAGAGTGGTGCTACGTGCGAGGGGTCACCAAAGCCTTATGAAAAAACCCACTGCTAAAATTCAGGAAGTACAAAGGGAAAAATAATTGGCAGGGGGTAAAAGAGAGAGAGAATGAGAGAAAAATAATTGGCAGCGGGAGGGGGTAAAAGAGAGAGAGAATGAGAGACACAGATATAGGCATTTGAGGTTACTTTACTTGTCTCTAGCAGGCTTAAATTTCTTCTGGATATGAAAAAAATGCATCATACCATCTAGACATGGCAATGTCTAAGTCCCATCAAAATACGTGTAAACAGCAGCTTCTTTCAGCTATGGAATGGAACAAGTTCTACTCATCAAAAGATAATTTCAGAAAGATTTTCCACAAAGAGGATGTCCTCAGGCTCCAAAAAATACAGCTTGGCTGCACGGCTCATATTTCAAATTACCCAGTCTAAACACTGTCAATAAAACTAAATATATATATATATATATTCTCTTGAGGAAGAAAGAATTGCAGCAGACTGGTTCCGTTAATGCAGAGGATATTTCATGGCAAAAACAAAACAAAACAAAACTTAATTCTAACTTCCACCACCTAAAAACCCTGCTAAAGTTCCTCTGGAGGGAAGGTTGGGAAATAATTCACAAGGAAAGTCAACTGCTCTGTCACAGGAGGTGAGCTGCTCGCTCTCCCTCTCCCAAGAGCACAGAGCTGTGGTTCTTTTGTTTAATTAACTGATGCACGCTGTCATTTTTCTGGGGATTGTGCCCATTTGCGCAGGCCACCAATAAACAGGCAGCAAGATCACAGAGTAGCACAAACACTTCCAGCAAAGTGCCCTTAACAGTTTGCCAAAAGAGAACTACCTCTGTTTGTAGTTAGGAGAAAGCATTTGTTTACAGGGGAAAGAAAAAAAAAGAGAGAGAGAAAAAAAAAGCTTCCCTGCTTCTTTCCCTCTGCAGACTAATGTACTCCAGAATGCACATTTCTTCAAATGACTGGGAATATATCAGGAAGAGCTTCTTGCTAACTACTGGTTATACACAGATACTAACATCATGGGGATAATTTTCTCATGCTGCTTTTTATGTGAAGTAGCATTTCAAAATCATTTTGTCAGGCAGCTCTTCCACACAGGAAATGCCTGGATTTTGATGGAACCTGAAGCAATAGTAATACTGCCTCTGCAGAGGAAGCCTTGTAACAAAATGAACGTCCTTGACTTTCATTGCTTAAAAGGGTGCTGAAGGTGGACCTCTCGCAGCAGGATTTTCCATTAATAACAACCCTTTTAGGAGTAGAGAGAACCCAGTTGGAAGCCAGTGCAAAGATAATGATAGTAATGATATTAATAACAATACCAGTAATGAGTAATTTACTGAACTTTGCAGAATTTTGCCTTACAGAGGAAACCCTCCGAAAAATCTATAGCTTATATAGCACTTTCCACTCATAAATAAGCAGCTATCAATATTAGTGCTCCTACTAAACAGAAGGGGAAGCTAGAGCCAATAAAGAATCACAGGAAAAGTTGGTGATAGAGCAAGGAACAAATGCCAAAATATTTGCAGTCTGTGCTCTAGTCAGACCATGGGCCACCCCCAAACTCAAGACTCAAC
>NW_010586757.1:148786-187439 GCF_000705375.1 Tinamus guttatus
TATTCCCATGGATGATGCTCTCTTGCCCTTCATGGAAAGACAGCGAGAAGACATTTTTTGGCATGGAGCAATCCCTAAACGGGCTGCAAAGGGGCTAGAGCAGTGCCACAAGTAAAGCCTCACCAGAGCCACTGCAGAATGACAGAGAGATACATGGACCTAGAGCTCGGCAATATCTACACTAGAAGCAAGAAGCACTAGAAGCACATTTTTCCCCCTGTTTTAGACTTTAAATAATGATAATACAAAGAAAAATGTCTGCTGAACAAGGAGAACTGCAAGAAAGATGATGATTTGGTACAATGAGGTTGCAAATTAATTTAAAACACAGGCAGCAATATATCTGCAAAGGAAGAAAGTTATATAATCATTTTGCCAATGGACTTCATCAGATACAAAGAAATTTGGTCCCTACCAAGAGAATGCATTGCAGTAAGTCCCCTTGCTGATTTGGGATGGTAGTGTTTACCTTTCTTTATAAGCCATCAGAGAAACAATCGTATACTGTGTAAATACAGTGGGGACATGGATTAATTTCAAACCTATCACATAATCTGATGAGATTTCCCAAGAGATCTCCTTACATTTTGCAGCACTGTGAGCCATTATTTCCATATTTATTGGAAATAACGTCTGAGCCAAGGTAAGGCACAATATTCCCACTGAGAGCTTTCATGATGGGAATGAAATTAACTCTTACCGTCACTGTATATATGGAGAGTCTTCTGGTGTTCTCAGCATACACCCCCAAATAGCATTCTAACTCAAAAACAATATCATTTGGGTCCTACTAAAGCAGCTTCCTAAATTTCAGCTTAGATTCTGCTAGATTTTCTCCTAGATCCAGTGCATACACTGAACACAACTCAGATTTCATCTGTATTTATATAGGCATAATGCCACACTGTCATTTTCAATGGATTAGCTCCTGGCTCCATGAGGCAGCAGAAGAACTCAAGATCAAAATGCAAAGTCCTTTTACGAGGAAATTTATTAATGAGTTGGGTCTTAATAACAAGGATGTTTATTGGTTAAGGATGTGATGTTTATTACCCTAGCATAGAAGATGAACAAGAAGGGTTTTAGGGTTTTCTTTTTTTTTTTTTTTTGTTACAATTAAATTCATTCACTCAAATCAGGTACTTAATGTAAGTTGCTGGAGCTCTATTTTTTAGTTATTTTTCTGTTTTCAGTGAAGCAACTGGTGTTCTCAGAAATGGACGGATCCCTCTGTGCTTCACTTCAGATTCACTCACATCTTCAGATGTATCAAAGGTGTGAATATATTACAATATTTTTTAGATTTCCAAGCCATTCTCCTACAAACCTTAACTGGTTATTTTTGTGAGTAAACTTTCTTCATTTTTAGTTGACAGGTTTCTTTTACCTGATGCTTCTAACACGTCAATTTGTCACCACGGAAACAACTGCTTGGTCACTACGCCTTTTGTCACTGAATGACTCATGTAAGAAAAATCATGGAAATGATTAAAAAAATACATCTAAACAAATGCTGTAATAACTGGGAACAACTGGGAAAGGAAATCAATTGAATGCGATGATGAATTTCATTTTTCAAAATTGCATTTTTTTTAAGCATTTCACTGTCAGTGAATCGAGTAAAATCCAGTAAACTGGGTTTTAGCAAGCCCATATCATACCTGCATATTTCACAATGAGATTGTTTGTAGCTTCAAACCCATCTCTGCCAAAATTTCCATAGGAAGCTGAGGCACGGCAGCCTTCTCCCGAAGGGCATGCTGAGATCTGACTTGTCCACTTAATTAGCACTTAACCAGCCTATCCAAAAAGGCTGAATATGCAGCTGTCTGCAAAGAGCTTGCCATTGCCTCACAGCTTAAAATACTGTATGTCTCTCCATCTAGCTCCATTTTCCTGACAGAAATAACCCCAGGCCAGAAATCTCTTCAGTTGGACTATTGTTGCCTACCCATGTCGATGCTACAGCAATGTCTGTTTTATGGGTCAAGGTTGATTCTCATCCAGGACTCTGTAAAGCCGGGGGAAGCGTGGGGAGGAAACTAGCAAGGAAATGAATACTATTCCATAATCCAGTGTGGACTTTTATAGTTTATAACTGTTTTCAAGTTTAAAACGGTATAACTTCATTTTTATTTAAATAATGTATTTCTGTATTTAACAAGAATGTAGGTAAGAATATTTTAGATTTCATCTAATTCTGAAATTTCTTACATATTTCTTGTTTATCCTGATAACTACTGGATACAAACAGCTAAACATGTCATTCCCAAGTGATCCAATTTCAGAAATAAAAATCGTATTTACCATGTTACCTAAGTGTTTTAAAGCTTTATAGTTTTGCCACATTTTGCATGAAAACAACCTCAATTTTATTTCTTAAATAATACAGTGATATAAGTAAACCAACTTCAATTATCATAGGAGCCATCTCCGGGGGATTAGAGTTCAGCAGACACACTCACAAAAACGAAGCGCCTCTTTTATAGCCTTACTAATTAAACGTAATTAATTTACTAGTAGCCTGGAATTGCAGGTATTAAAAATAAATAAATAAAATCAAGCAGTGTTTTTTGCCTTAGATGATGAACACTGCAACCATGCTTTCCTTTCAGGGAAGACACAGAGGAAGTAATATTAGGTGACAGTGAAGTTCTCCGCAGCAGGTCGATTGAGATTGTCAAGATTCATTAGCGTATGTGTGACTGGTAAATAACTGAGTTTATTTTAGGTTGTGTGACATATTTAGAAAACTAGGAAGCACCTTATTTTGTGGATTTAATCAGCCTTTGCTCTTCCCCAGACAGTTCAGCATCCACCTGCAATATTAAGTTGAACTGACTCTACTGTGCAGCCATGACAAACACCAGCGGTTTCCAAACTTTCAGAACCATCACCTGTTCCCAGTGCTGGCCTTAAGCAAGGAGCTCAACACAAGAAAAAAAAGCAGCATAATTAAGAGTGGGAAAAAAAAATTGAAAAACCAAGAGAAACCTGAACACGTTAAAGAAACTTTTTTAAAAGACTTCCTTTTGGAAAACTAATCAGTTTTCCCATGTTTCTTTGCTACATTTTTTTAATCCCAAATAAAATCATATTACAAAAGTAAAAATTGCAATGAGTGTGGATCTTTCGGCTGAGGCTTCTGAAAGAGGCTATTTCTAGGGGCAGAAAAAGAACTGTATCAAAGCTCAGCATTGTCGGGAAATAAGTCACAAGTCCTAGCCAAAGTGAACCAATTATTAATTTATTTTTAATCAGATGTCTTCTGGCATCTTAGTAGAGTTTCTCTTTATTTCAGCAAGACATTGCACGTGCAATAGATTTGATAATGAATATGACAATATTTGGTAAAGCAGGGAGCTTTTCTATATAAAGTTATCAATATGCAGATTTGCAAAAAGGGTAGTTACTGCTTAATTTCATATTTTGAACATGAAAACAAAATGCATGTGGATTACTGGCAGATACAGCTTGGGCTCTGACACTTAACTGTTTGTTATTAATATGCAAAGCAATGTAATTATAAATATGGGAATAAATATCAATGCTATACACTTCGTTACTAGGAAGTAAAATACTTTGTCAGCTGTAATACAATACAAATTGCTGCAAAGTGTTTAATACTATTATAACATGCATATATTCAAAGCACTACAGTTTAAATTCTAGGTCTGTCCTCCTGGGATCAATTTATGATACTCTGCGTTCAGCACCTTGTCTTTACAAAATATTGTTACTTAGTTCCTATGTTGCTACATTCGACTATCACACACTTTTGTGTGTGAAAAATTACAGCCCTAATCATTGAGTAATAGTAATGCACATTAATAGGAATGCACATTGCTCACTTATACTGGGGCAAGAAGCAGAACGCATCTGAGTGTGCTCTTGTCTATCCAATCCCTCAGCAGTTTTCTCAAACAAGCAAAATAAAAAGGCATAACAGAATCAATAGCAGATTTTACCTACTTCTTTACTGTTTGGAAAATAAATATGTAAATAAAAGAACCACCTTTAACTTGAACATTACTGTCGTTGTAAAAGCCATGTGCCATGAGGAGTGGCATGACGCTTTGGGAGGTGCCAAGGGTGACAACCAGCTAGGTGGGTTCTGCAGGGTGAAAAACATCCACTCTCATCCTCAGGACACTTCCCTTTACGAAGTACCCTAAAGACTTTAAGCAATATAAGCAGAAAGCCTGCCTTCTCTTGCTTGCATTTGGCATTACATTTTTGTTTAGAATTATTATAGCGGTATTACAGTGGTAACCAATATTAAACAAGACTATTCCAAAGCTCCTTATTGGTGCTTAAATTTTGAAGCCTGACAGCTGTGTAGCAGGTTATTGACATCCTCGATTTGTAATGCAAGTGTAACCTGGGGACACAGGGCACACGTAGCAAGGCGACTCGCACACAGCATGCCCAGGGAGTCAGGGGGAGGCTTTGCTCCCAGCTCCCCCGTACCACAGCGTCGCGCTTGTAACCACCCATTGCAAACACACATTTCCTAGCACTGCAGAGAGAGATGAACAGGGGTAGCATGGAGCCCGTTCAGAAAAGGAAAATGTTTTCATGTGCAACCTCTTCATGTAACTTTGATAAACAGAACAGCCTTGCTGCAGGGAGACACATCACTACATACAGTGAGCTGCCTAGACGAGGAAGCACAGGGCAAATTAAAAAGAAGGTGGGAAGTGCTAAAAGCTGACACCTCTAACCAAACCAAACGGCTGCTGTCCAGAGGTATTGGTTAATGAGCAGCCTTGCTTTGTTTCCCAGCTGCTCTGGGAGTCTGATCCAACGCTCACTGCGATCCTTTCCAGATGGAGCCCAAAACAAGAACGGATCGAACATCTGCGTGCTGGGGCTCAAAACATCTTCTGGCTGGGCCTCTCATCTCCTCCCTGCAGGACATGGCCCTGAGAGGCTTCCACATCACTACAGCTGCTGCAGCCAGATTCCCCTCTCTCATCCTAATGCGGCTACCTCCCTCAGGTACTCCAGCCCGGCGCTGTTTAATGAAATGGTAGCTCACCCCTGGCACTACCTGGTGGAGCTTCCCACCTTTCTGTCCAGAAAAATAAAAGGGAGGGAAATGGTCAGCTGGTATCTCCAGAGGAGCCTTGCGAGTGACCCACGGCTGCAGGATGCTCAGCTGCCCTCCCTGCTGCTCCATGGGGCCACGTAACACCTTCTGTGGCCTGACTGACCCAGTCAGAGAGCTGGCTGCCCTGCGGGGACAACCCCAGCACCACAGGAGGTCACTTGGTCCTGGGGACTTCTGCATTTCCGTGCCAAGATATGGCATGGGAGAGCCACTTCGGTTTTGCTATGTGAGTGGTTGAGATGCAGGCCTTATGGATGAACTTCTGCCTGTTTGACACAGTTTGAGGTTAGTTTCTATGTTCAACGTTTCAGATTTCCATGTTGTCAGGAAATAAATCGGAGCACGCCAGTTATTTCTCTGAGGTTTCAGGACACAAACCTTGCAGCTCTTCTGTTGTTTCGCAAAGGCTGCTGCAGATGGAAGACAGACAGTTGTCCGCCAACGTTTAAAGAGGGCCAGATTTTTTGCTTGGAGTTTTTAGCTGATTAGCACTCCCCATCGTGCAATCAGCCAGACTGATCCTTCCCTCAGTAACAGGGCATGCACGAACAAGCAGGACACAGAGCTGCCTGTACTACAGCGTTCACGTGCGCAAAGATGCCTGGAATGCACTGGAACACCCTTGACAGAGAGGTTTGGAGAGAAAGGGGCCAGCTTCACTTGGCGTGAAGAGCTCCCGAACTCACTTAACTTTTCAGCCAAACAGAGCTCATTTATTAAAAGGGAAGGAAAATAAAGTTGCCCACTAGCCATTTCAGTTAACATCGGCAGGGGAGATTTGCTAGTTCTCTGTCCTTCCAAGCCAAACACGTGAGAGAAATTGCCAATTTGGTGCATCCTCTTGCTAAACCAGCCATGCTCTCTCCCAAACTGACGGCTGCCAATTTAGACTTACCTCATGTCCCCCGGCCTCCTACTGCCACCGAGTTATCGTCATTCCCTGCCGTCATACCTGATCTTGCAGAGACACTTCCACACCTTCCGGGCTCGTCACAAAAATCCTGCCAGCAGACGCCAGAGCCAGCTTGACACAACAGATTTAGTTTTTCTCTCCAAGGCTCACGTACGCCACAAAGATTGCACCTTGTCACCCCTGCTTTGCAAATGCTGCTGAACACGCTCGAGCGGGATAGCACTTTTGCAGACAGGGCAGCACTGCTGCGTTCCTCTTTTATTCTCCCCTCAAAGCAAAGGGTTGCTTCAGGCAAATCTGCCAGAGCGTCTGCTTGAGCTGAGGCTCACAAACTATGCTCAATGAGCTGTTTTGTGTTTAGAAACTGCACAGTTATGTTGTTGTCTTTTCCTGGGATCTCTGGGCTTTCCAAAGGAAAAAGCTACTTCTCCCCCACTCCGGCATCCTCTGAGCTGCAGTCCGAATACTTCAGAGCTTAAAGATTTCTTCCACCAGCACAAGGGTGGTGTCCTTGGGTGGCGCCTGGATGACTCTGTGCACAGAGGCAGAAGTTCCCAGGAGCAACGGAAAACAAACCGTGCCGTGGAAGCCACGCAGCGCTCACGGCTCTCCTCCTACTGCATGACGTCTTGGGAAAATTCCACGGAGAAAGGGACTGCAGGCACTGGGAAGTGTCCTAAAGAGCGCAGGGAAACATGCTTCCATACAGGGGATGGAGGCAGGGGAGAGGACAGATGGACGCTTCCCTCCCAGCCAGGATTATCAGTCACAGGTGAGCCAAGGCCACCGGCCCTGCTAATAGCAGCAGCTTCCTGCTCAAAATAAGCAGCAGATTCGCACATTTGTTCTCCAGTTGGGCTTAGACGTACACTGCAGCACAGATGTTCACAGGGCACAAAGGGGACGCCCAGCAGAGCCGTCCACAAAAGAAAATTTACAGGAATGACAGCAAGTTTCCTTTTACAGCACGATCCCCAGAGAGGTGCTATAAATGAAAGCTCCTTCTGCTATGTTTTTCCTGCCCCCCGCCCCCAGCAAGCTCCTCCTTGTGCAAGACCCCCCTGCTGCTGAGCTCCAGAGACTGAAAATGAACTAAAAAAGAGGAGGAGGAAACAAAAAACATGGGAAAGAAAAAAAAAGGAGCAGAAGAGAAAATAAAGTGGAACAAATGAGCTATCTGTCCCATCTTTGTGATGTTTCGTCTAGAAAGTAGAGAAGGCACGTCATCAGATTTGATAAATATGAAGTAACACAACCAGAAACATTTCTGAGATCTTCTGCAAACAGCCTGAAAGCACTGTTAGATGTAGGATCCTCCACTGGAAACAGGCCTGAACATATGTTAATTGTATTATCATAGATGAACTGACGCAGGCAAGTACCAATTTCCATACATAAGGCAAAGACTATGGTCCTTCTCCAGTCTCTGTTAAACGTCTTGGGACCTACAGATGACATACACTATAGCAACACCTTGCACTCAGATTCTCACAGAGCGACCAACTTGCTCCCAGATCCTTTCTTTCTGTGTGTCCTACGTCAAGAGTTTGCCCTAGATTTTCTTGTATAAGAACATTACAGTCTTCAGCACTATAAATCTTCTCTGAGTTTCTCACACAGATCAAATTAAGCTCAATCATCACACCCATCCATTTGATTAAACTGCTCCTCTTTGGAGTGAAAATGCAAAGATTGTCGAGCTCTATAAATTCTCCTGAAAGAATAAAACCTCCTAAATCTTTTCTTGCTTCCCTTTCCCCATTGCTAGTAGCTCAGCAGCATGTCAAGCACTCCATTAGGTGTGACCTGACTTTTAAAAACCAAATCACCTAAAAATTTCTGCACCATATACAAGAATGCATTTCTGAAATACATGTTTTCTGCAAAAGTTCCAAGTAGGGTACCAGTTTCACTGAAATCCTTGAGAAGATTTCCAGGAACTTTGGTATGCCCAAGTTTTCACCCTTTGTGGCCCTTTTCTTCCAGTATTTACTCACATTTGTACCTTCTTTACCTTTAGCAGTTGCATAGAAAATCAAATTAAACACTGAGGGAACGTGGATTAAAGTATAGCATTAAATACAGGATAATCAATAATAGAGCTATTTCTTTATCCAATTCACAGACTTTGCTTTCAAAAGTACTTACCAGCTCATGGAAACTCACCTTTTTGTTCAGTGTGAAGTTAAATTTGTAAGTTTGACTACACATTTCTCTCTGAGTAATGCTGAGCATCGTACACTACCCAATTTCTGCCATACAAATACCACATGTGCTATTGAAAATTCAACCCACAAAGATCTATCATACTGTCCCATTCATGGCAGCTGAGATTTATCAAAAGCTTTAAGAAGTTCAACATTAAACTGTCAACAAAACTTACACACACTCCAAATCATCTAACACAAAATATGAATTTATCCAATGCACATACCTATTTATTGCAGATAGTTTCCAAGTTTTGAGAAGCATATAACCAAGAATTGCTTCAGGTTCAGAGTCCAAAATCTGCAAAAGAGATAATATATATTTTAAAAAGTCACTAAAAGTAAATAGCTTAAGCACATAAAAGCAAAGAAAAAAATCACATTGTAAAATTACTATTTAGAAATGAGTTTACAAGCTAGTCCTTCCACAACTGTACATCACAAGAGACATGTTGTAGGTAATAAAAGTGATGAACGGCTATGATAATTTACAGGATATTGTATCTAAGATATATATAATATTGCTTAGCTTCTTATGCAACTTCCACATAGGAGTTTAAAATTAGTACAAAACTGCTTCAGAAAACATACCATAATTCTGAATAGCAATTTTGCTACAACCATCTATAATGAAAGAACAAAATCAACATATTCAATATGCAAGACTGCCAGTGGCATGACACAAAATAAAAATGTATTAGGAAACTGCAAAAAACCCTATGTACATCTAAGCAATATTCTGCCTTTAATTTGCAACAAAACAGTGGCATGAATAAGGAAACCACATGAAAAAAAATGAAAGAAACAAGAACATCACAGTGGCATAGGAAACAACATATTTGATAAATTTAATGTGCTTAAGAAAGCTAAAAACAAAACAAAGCAAAAAAGTATTGGAAGACATAAAAACAAAAAAAAAAGGAAGAAAAATTTGTTAATGAGTCTCAGTGGCCTCTTGCCCAGTTCATGACCTGTCCAATGACTTCTGAGAAGACCACGTCAACTTCTGATCATCGCATATAGTTGCTATAGCCAGTATTTCTAAGCCATAATTATCTTTGAAACCTGCAGCAAGAAATTAGCTACAGCTCTTAAAAAAATAAAAAATAAAAAAATAAAATGCCCTACAATTTTCCCTGAGCCTTTGCCCGCAGCTGCATCACTGATTCCCACAGCACGATTTCTGGTGCAGGCAAAATTGTAGTGAATCATCCCAGCAGAGTGAGATGAGTCAGATGCACAGCAGCCCACGCGCACTACGAATCCACGGTCACCTGGCTGGGAGCACCTATGTGTGTGCTCCATCCAGCTGAAGAGCAGGCATGGCCTTCTCCAAAGGCTGGAGCCACCAAAGGAGCTCCAGGCTCCCCCTGCTTCTTTCACTGAGCTGTAGTTTTCAGGTAGGGAGAACAAATGTAAATATCAGCATGGGTAAATATTTCACCGATCTTTTTTTTTTTCCTGTAAAATAACTAGTCAGAAAGACAAAGTTACAAAGTTCTCTCTGAGAAGCAGTAGGAATTTTGATGCAGCAAGTGCATGAGAGATTTTGTCAATTCTTTTTACAAAAGCAAGAGTTCGTTGATTTGTAGCTGCTGACTACTTCTGTGTGCAAGAACAACAACTACAGAAATCCCTGACTGGTCTTCTCTACAACAGTTTGAAACAATCCATATAAACATGACAATTTTCGGGATTATTCAGTCTATCTAATGTATTGACCTTCCTGCTGTTGATGCGGCTACAGACAAGTCAGGCTCAGAAATTCAGATTCCACCAGAGAGGCATGAACAACACTGCTGTATCTCTGTCTGCCCTTTGCATCCCCTATTCCCTAAAAGAGATTTCTACAATAAGGAATACAGAAATCACAAAGAGAACACAGTTAATGTGAACATCAGCCATATATCACCTCTAAAAGCAGTGGGAACTATTTACTAGGTAATGCTGATAAGAAACAACTGCAACATCACAGGGTCACCAAAGCTTACCCTTTATTTTCTACAGTACTCTCTCCTCTTTTTCTGTTTTTCCTTCACCCCCAGTTATTCTTGCAACATTTCTTTTTCTACACACATTCATCCTCTGCACTTGCCCAACTTACTCATTCCTCTCATCTCTTACACTTTTTTATGACTGCATGATTATACCCTTCCCTGCAAGATCTCTACGGCTGGCCACAAGCACTCCCATTATGGCAACTTAACAAGCGTTACCACTTGTCAGCTGAACCATTTTAACCACCAAGATCTTTGTGATTCTCCCCTGCAAGCATCTTAAGTTGCTCATTTTAAGATGAGTTGCGGATTTCAGGCACTAATCTTCATTTTAAAATCGTCAAATCCAGCAAACTTGTGTTGCAAAAGGTAACTTTCAAACTATGAAACAGGATTCTACTAACGTGATAAGATCAAAACCAATATTGCCCAAAGACAATATCTAAAGGGATTATCAACCTGAGGATTGCTTATGAGATATTTATAAAGAAGCCGTATGAATTATTGCACGGCTAAGATAGCTGCATGACACAGAGTTTACAATAAAAGATAAAGATGACTTTATGTAAGTATATGCATAGATTCGCTGTGCCTAACAGCAGCAGCTCCTGTTTTAGAATTGGCCACTCATAAGAGTATTGCAAAAATTTCATGGAACTTTTAATCTCGTATTAAAAGAGCACGTGGAAAAGTATTTAATTGGGGCACTCTCCTGTCTTTAACAACACCATCTGTCCATCTGTCACTTCTGCAAACACATCAAGCCCTCTGCAGTTATTCCATGTTCGGCCAAGACCAAAGGAACCCCCCAAACCTTCTCCCAGTTATTAAGCGGCTCCGCTTGCCGGTACGGACAAACTCAAGGACAAAGACGTGATTTAACAGATTGCTCAGCGTAAAGGCACAAGGCAGTTCACAAAAAAGATTCATCAAGTGCCCGTGTCAGTAAGCCTTACAAAGTACAGCTTAATGAACGTATGCAAATTGCTATAATATATAAAATGTCTGATACCACTTCAACATGTAATGTGCTTATGAAAAAAACTATGGAGAATGGTAAGATACATCAATCTAATTTGTCTCTGAAATAAAGTGATTTGGTTTCCTCAAAGTAATTTCAATCTCTTTTTTTTTTAATGCCTTGTGGCATGACAGCAATACATTGCATACAGTGAACCTCTGCTTTAGACCCTAGAAGAAACAATTATTCAATAGAAAAAAGCATTCAGCAACAGACAAACTGGAAACACACTGCTACACTTCAATATTTTCCTTCAATGTTTTGACAAGTTGGCATTTATAAAAAAATGTTATTTCCAAGCCTTGCTGCATTTAAACAACATTTTTTTTCCACTTGCTTGATTTGAGGCTGAAGCCAGAGTGTAAGTTGGGCTAACATTTATAGCATGCAGAATTGCTCAGACATGAAAGCACATCAGAAAACAGCATATATCCTGGACTGTTACTGTTTTCAACATCATTGATCTAGAGATTGCATCATTTTCTTTTCATCAAGATCATGAGGAAAAAATGGCTTCTGAGTTAAAAAGACTTCCAGTGAAAAGAAACCTGTACATTTTCCAGAGTTTTGTTTGTTCTTGAAAATTGAAAGTTTTTCTACCATGTTATTTTAAAAAAAAAAAAAAAACAGTGTTTTGGGAAAGAAGATTAAAAAGAACAAGAAAGCCAGCCTCATCTCTTTATGACTTTAAGGAAAAATAAACAGAACTTACTTACTTAAATTTTTTACTTTGAAGAAAACACATGGCACTGGTTTCATCAGAAATTAGCAGGTGCAATTTCTGGATCTTGCCTTTACTACTTGGGCCTGGGTAAGTGCAGAAGAGAAAAAGCACTATGATGTCCTCCTCTATCTCAGTCAAAGACTTTTGTCTCTCTCTCAGAAGTAGCCTGGGTGTTATCTGGCCAAGCCTTGCAGCAGAGATAGATTAGACCACTGTTTATGCATTCTTTTTTTTTCCTTTTCAGTGCCTGAAGTACGGCCACTTCCAAGAAAAAAAAAAAAAAAAACTATGAATGCCAGTTTGCCAGTTTATGCCAGATTGCCAGTTTACTTATGTGTATTTGAAGGTGACCAGGGAGCCAAAATACAAAAGTGAAAGCAGTTCACTGGTTTCTTTTTTGTTTGTTTGCTTTGTTTTACAAATTTGCAGCACCACCTTAGACTTTCTGAACTCTCAGTCGTCAGGAGACTACAGATACAGAACACAAATTATCTGGTGTCTTCATCTTCCTTTCAGTCTGTTTCTCTAGAGCCCATGATGGACAAAGTCCAGGCTGCAGTTTGCCAGTTCTTCTCCATGCTATTTGTTAGGCCTGAAAATGTCCATCTGGAAACTGTTCATCAAATTCTACAGAATTGGAGTTTTCATAGGAAATGAAAGGAACTGTAGTGCTGGGACTGCAAAGGGAAAATAAACAAATGCTCTCTAAGTAATGTTTTATTGGGTTCACTTTTGTCAGTTTACGCTAGAAGGAAAGTCCACAATGTGAGTATGGTGGGAATGCTAACTGATAGTCTTACAAGGTACATTTCCTCCACCCTAAAACAATTTTCTAACAAATAAACAATTTCACCTCTCATCTTACATCATCTACTAAGTTTCATATGAAGTAATTACTATCAGAGCTATGTGATAGTCACTTTCTAAAGCAAACTGACTAAATTGGACAGAATTCAGTGTAGGATTTTTAAATTCTGAATCACAGAATAACAGTTTCTGCCTTAAGAATTAACCAAACTAAAAAACAGAAAGTCCACACTGAGGTACCGTGAAAGAAATCTATTGTGATGTCCTCATTTTAAAGCCATTAAATTGTAAAAACTCCCCCAGTCTGTTATGCTGAATATTCAGTATGTGCCAGACCCAGTGGAAAGGGTTTTTTATTTCTTTGCAACAAGTATGTATTAGGGTGACTGCAATGCTGTTTCTAGAATTTAGTTTGCATCACTGAAAAATAAGGGGTGATATCTTTAACAACCTGGTATCACTCCTAGATGCCAGGTATGAATATTTAATATGTCAGGATGTTCTTATTTTTACATCTTTTTCTTTTTTGTCTTCAAGTTTGCAAGATGGTGGGTTCTTTGACTTCCCTTTGTATTCAGGCAAAGACTGAAATCTGGGAATAAATGAATATGCCAAGCATGTCTTTATTATACCTCATTTTTCAAAATTACCCTTTCAGGTTCCATTATTACTATCTCTAGTTTAAATTTGCTCTTTTTAACATATATCTACAAGTACAAAATGTGTTCGCTTTTAACTGAACATTAAGACCAACAGGTTCATGGTTGTTGTCGCTAATAAAGGCAAATTAAGCAAGCTCCATCTCACACCTCCTCTCTTATCTCCTGAACTCATATGAAATTATACTAATTATCTCAAGTAAAATTAAAAATTCTAACTTTTCCCTGAAAGAAAAAGGAAAAGATTATTCACAGGAGTCAAATCTTCTCAGAGCTCACCTAAGATGCAACATTGAATAGATTGCACACAAAAAAGAGGCCTTCCACATGGATTTCAGCTTCAGTCTAAAAAACAGCTTCAATAAAATACATTAGCCCGCACATCGTCATGAATAAAATTACATTTATAGTGTGTAACGGAACATGCTACATGCTAATGTAATGAAACCTTTTCTTTTTTCTGTGTTAAGTGTTTTTGTTTGTGCGTGTTCCCCTCCCTATTAGGTGACACATGTTTTTAAAGTCTAGGTCCGTGCTTTAACAAAATATGCAGGGGGCAGAGCCAACTGATGTCTACCCATTAGCAGACTGATGCTACCTTGCAGGGAAAGCGTTTACCTGTTGCTGTTACAGACAAACTAACTACACTGGACAGCAGCTTCATCAATAACAGCAAATGGACCAGGGACTATCCTGAGCTGACAGTGAGGTAGATTAGAAAGTGAAACCCTCTATTTGATTATCTTCTTGGCAAGTTGGTACAAACCAATGTTCCCTGTTGAAAAAGAAAAATGAGGAGGTTTATAAAACTGCAGACCTTTCTCTACTCAAAGAAAGCTATTTTCTAATTGCTGGAAAGGCCTCATTTCCCTGTCTGGGTTCTCCAAGTGGTATGTGGGGAAGTGAGAGAAAGCACTCACTGCTTTCCCGAGTGTGTCTCTAAGGCAGGGACAAGGTGCAAAGAGGCGCCCTGCAAAATGCCTTTGTGGAAGTACAAAGCACTGAGCAACTTTATGGTGGCGAACACCTCCAAAGGGAAACAACCCTCACTAGCACACATGCACACACGCAATTATACACACACACAGGCAGTACAGCCACACAACAGAACCACTGCCTGTAGCTTCATTACAGTGTCTAACCATCCCTGCTACATCTTTAATGAGGGCCTGAAATATGCAGAACAAGTACTGTCATCTTTGCAACCTAAGGATTGGACTATAAACTCCGTAAGGAAATACACACTTCTTTTCCTTTTGCAAGAAAGGGAGGAGTGCAATTACACACTTCTCACCCCTTTGAAAGGCTGAATGCAAAGGACTCAGTAAATCTCTAACCCTCCTCCTCTTTAACTGCAGTGACAACTGCTGAGAAAAAAAAAACTATTCAAATAATCACTAAAAAAAGTTGAATGCAGTACGTATCTTTCATATTGGATGACACAAGTAAATTCAGCATGCCTATGACATTAATTCATTAAATAACACTGAGCACAACAGTATCTTAATATTATGATACCTCATACCTGCATAGAAGGAGGAACCATTCCAAACTGGCCACCAGTACAGTTCAGCCTCACCAGTGGTCAAATATTCCACAGAAGAAGCAAGAGAGCCATCATGCTGTCCTTGCAACTGGTACTCATGATAAATGTGCAGCAGCTGCAACTCACTGGTGTTTTCTCATACTGTCATTATATAAAAGAAAGGCCAACATGCTGCAGTCAAATGGAGCTGTGCAAGGGAGCAGGTAAAAAAGCTAGAAAGATGAGGTCTAGGAAACTTTCTGAGCTTTCCTGCTGAAAGCAGAGGACAGGTATCAAGATGTCACACCCTGAAAAGTTAGAAATAATAAGGAATAGCTCATCAAGGGAAGGGCTATTAGCAGATAGCACAGTGGAAGAATTAGCTCACTGCAGTGATAATAAAACAGAACAATTTTAAGCAAAACCAATCAAAAATACTTCTCCATGCCCCACTCTACTCCAAGTCCATCTCATCTTCAGCATGGTTGATGCTTCAAAGCTAAGCATCTTAGAAGACAATCCTGTATTCTGTCTGTTAACATTAAGATGAAGCATTGTATGTTATGGTAGTCTCCAAGGGTTGAATTTCTATATGAATAATGAGAATAGCTGTATTTTGTTCCAGTTACTGTGAATTAAGAGAATCCTGCTGCCTGGAGAATTAGCAGCACACAAGCTTCAACTGGGAAAGGTTTGAGTAGTCTGGTATGAGTGTGCTATTCCGAGGAATGAAATGGGATCATGTCAGATCGTGCCAAGTTCAGGAGGGCCGCGGGGTACACGCTCTACAGAGACACAGGCACACCATACAGTCCCTCCCTAACACTGACAAAATAAAGGCCAAGACCAGCTACTCAAATATCCTTTGGGAAGGCAGCTGGAGAGATCACCCCCAACTCCAAGGGTCTGGCAACAGAGGGAATTTCTAGCCTCAGGTCTCAGACTGAGTCCTCCTAGCATCTATTAGCAGACAATGGAGTGCACAGGGTGTTGGCTTAAGCACAAAACAGGCGATAGTGCAAACACACGGGCAGGGGCCAGCCTCCCTTCCACCGCCTTTGGAAACACTATGGCTGGATGCTTACACTGCAAGTTTACTGGTTTATAAATGCTCCCATGCATTCTCACAAAATCCTTTCTGAATTTACCAAGCTCTGTCATAACATTATTTACTTGCTCTTTAAACCATGATGTCTCTGAACACGCATAGACCCTACCTCCAAATGTTCAAGGAATTCTGTGGTACAGGACAGAGGTACTCATGGATGTAAGTTGGGTGGCCCTCCAACGCCAGCTGCGCTAATTCCAAGACTTCTGCACCTAGGGGGGGAATTTATCTGCCAACTGCCTAACTCAGTATTGGAGCACACGACCTTGAGCTACCCTTGACGGAGAGAGAGAAATCAATATCTCCAGGGCTGGATTCACCTCCTCCTAATGTGGGTATCTAAAATGGCTTAAATGAATTGCATCCAACTGTAGGGACCAGCAAGCACAAAAGGGACCTAGGGAGAGCAGCTCCGACGAAGGTACTCACACTGCAGACAGCTAAAGGTGGTTGAGATACGTCTTACTGCTGAAGTCGGCCTCTGGAGATCTGGCGCTCAGCCAGAGTGTAGATGGCAAGTCACAAACAGGGGTTAAAAGGATGGGTTTTCAATGACACCGTGATCTAATCTGTAAGTTTTTATTTAGCCCAACCTTTTCTTGTTGAATTTTAAATAGAAGCATTTGAGATTCAGCTCAATGATAGCAGTAATAAACATCACCATTAATCTCAGAACACTGATTTATGAGAAAATATTAAAATAACTAAACATGTATAGCTTGCTAAAGCCACAATTGAAGAGAAATATGATAATTATCTACAAGCTCTGGAAGGACGTACACACTAAGGATTTTTTTTAATAGGGATTTTCAAAAAAATATAGCTAAGAGTAATGTGATTATACTGAGCAAAGTAAAATTTAGGCTGACAGGAAAAAATCCTAATAATGAAATGTACTCTATTGTAGAGTAATCTTCCAAAGGAAATTGGCTGAAGTCCAATCACATCTAAAGCCAACTGGACGAAGATCCACAGAGAACAATCCTGCATTAGCTGCAAGATGGACTACAACAGCACTTTTTCTTTTTTAAATTCCTATCATTCCACTGTATAAAATAATCCAATAAGCCAAAGCAAGGGGGAAATAGGCTTAGCAACAACTGCAGTTTCGTCTCATCTCCAAGGCCCGTATAGCTCAATCAGTGTGTTTTGCAAGAGGGAAAGAACATCTGTATGTGGACAGAGTTCCCTGCTAATTTAATGCTACAAAATGCTATGTTTGCTTCCCTCTTTCTTTCCCATGCTCCACTCCTTAATAAAACAACATTACCAGAAAAATCGACCTTGTTTTCTAAATGCATCAATCATGGTTTCTGCTGCGCCACCTACTCATAATTGGTTTAAGCCTTCCTGATCTCAGATGCCAATTGATGTTAAGCAAAACACACAAAAAATAAATAGCCACTAGACATATTTCCACTGAAGTAATCTTGCCACATGTTGATCTACGAGTAGGGTAACAGTGCTCTCACAAAGTTATTTCACTCATCTGCAAAATGGTGCAATAATTTTATCTTTAATTTTGAGGGAACTTTGACATCAATTTTAGAGGGGATAAAGAAATCTTGTTGAGTCTCTCTTTAAATATACTCTCTGTTGTCTGTTACATAGCAGCAGCAGCAAACAGAAGACTTCTTAAAGAATCACTCTTTGATTCATTTGTGGATTCGGTTTCCCTCACTAGGGAATATTAGATGGTCTTAATAATACATATATAAAAATATTTCCTGAAGAAAGTGTATTAAAGTACAATACTAGCTTTCTAAAACCCATTCCCCACATAGATAAACCCCAGTTTATCTAACTTTGCATTGCAGACCAATTCTCTTCTATCCACTTGATGGAGAAGTCTGAGGTTTCAGAGAATGTGTTTAGCACGTATTGTAGGGGACATCTTTTTCTTAAAAAAGATAAATTAAACATCATTGTGTGCATAAGAGGTCTGCATGACTTTTTTTTTTCCCTCCTTTTTATTTTTTTGCTGTAAGTGCTCAATTAAGCATACAACTGCAGCACAGGAAGGATTTCTGTTTTTCAAAAAGAGTATTAATGGTAATCTATGTCTGCAAAGCAGAACAGTGATCAGCAGCTCATAGCTTACACCACCAGTTTTGAATTATTCAAATAATCTCTGATTTCTTCCCCTTCTCCCTTGAACTTTCCAATCAGAACCAAATTATTTGACTATCTTCTTTCCTTCAAAAAAAGTTAAAAGCATTAAAACACTAGAATTGTACTGTATGCAGTGTTAATACATTTGAGATTTCTCCTTCTCTCTTGTCTTAGCCTAACATGAGATAAAACACAAATTACACTCAGCTGCTTGGCTGCTAATTCCCCTACTGGCAATAGTCAACCAAGTGAAATAGCACCTACATCCCTGCATGTGGAATTGAAACTGCCTTGATAAACATGTCCTAGGCAGTTTTAAAAGGGCCTTAAGTATGCTGAGAGAAAATGTTTGGCACATTGTAGTTCAAAGGGGTTGGACATGAACTGCTGTGTATGTGAGACAGTGATCAGGGAGCAGCTGGAGATCCCGTAAGATGGAAACCCATGAGAAGGGAGGTTCTGGGGTCCCAAATGCAGACGTATGGGCTGCAGGAGAAGGCACAGGGGCAGTGAGCGGTGATAGAAAAAGGCAGAAAAGAGCATCTTTTCAGAGCGGGGAGGAAACAGCATTTTAATACCTTCAAAGTGACTGTGAGGCAGAATACATTGCCTACAAGAAAGGCTTAAAAATGTTGCAAGAATCTCCCTTTATCCTATAGTTTTGTATGAGCTGGCTAAAGAGCTATGCAAGTCCCACACAGACAGGTAGATCAAAGAAGTGGGGGAAAAATGGTAAAAATATGTGTATTTTCTGAAAATGTCATTAAGAAATCAATTTTATTATTCTTAATCAGACAGCTATTCCTAATTATGATATTTTAATCAAAAGCTAGGGTTGTTGTAATTATTCATTGATCCATAATGTTGAATTTATGCAAAAAAAAATAGAGAGAGGATATATTTTCTTTCTGTTTCAACTAGAAGCGCAAGAATTAACCATTTAAAAATAATCATATATAATGACTACATAAAGCCTAGCTTGAAGGGTGCTTTTTTTCCAGCAGTTAGCAAGACTCTCAATACATTAAAGATGCTATGGCAAGAAAATGCCTTCAGAGCTATACAGCAAAGTATACTTGATTTCTTTGTCCAGTTTATTGCATGCTTTGCTGTGTTAAAAGAAGCGTGGCCATGCAGCAGGGATGAAGAATACTTAAGTCTCCTACTTCAGGTTTCTGCATTCACATGGAAATATCTGGAGAGATGGATGATTTAACATTCACAGGAACAACTGAGTGTTCATCCACAGGGAGGAGGGGTAGGAAAGGAGGATAGAGCCAGGGGGGTGACTTTGCTCACGGAAATTTTCTAGAGGGGATTTCATTGGACTTGTGGTTAACATTTGGAAAGCTTGGAAAAAATGTCTTGGAAAAAGACCCCCCGCCCCCATCTGCATCCCCAAAATGCCCTCTGCAGTGGGGTGATCCTTTTTCAGTTTCATTATTTCAGACTGTCTCGTGCAGCAGATCACAGTTTTCTCTTTTCAGAAAATAATCTGGCTCTGGTTTAGCATTGTGCATTCTGCACCCATCACCATTCTGCCTCATCATTTTGGGGGTCATTCATGGACTTCATTGACTTTAAGGAAAACAAAAACGTCCAAGATTGAGTCTTCTCATCAGAGCTGATTTTTATTGGAAAAATAATGTGAAATTGAAAAACTGATTTTTTATTTTTAGAGAAAAAGGGATAATTTGAAAGCAAGTAAGCATTGGAGAGCTCAGGATATTGCACATTTGCATTTAACAGTCCTACTTCAGAAGGGACTCCAGGTCCAGGTGGTGAAGTAGAAGGAAGAAACAGGATAGGGATAAGAAGTGTGGAGCATTTGTTCTTGTTTTAGGGTGAGCAAAAGGAAGCATCCTCAGCTTGAGAAATCAGAGCGAGCTGTGCTTTTCAATGTCAAATTATTTCCCACCCCCTCACACACACAACAACAGAAGCTGAGAGAAATTAAAATTCAGAAAGAAAGCCTTTCTTATTCTTAAAATGTATATTTTAGGCATCTGATTCTTGATCTTTAAGCTTAGACAGTTAACAATAGCACATCTATTGTTTTGTAAGCTCTCTATGTGATTGTGAGATTTTAGATTTTTCAGTACTGTCATGAAGACTCTTACAAGGTTTTATGTTTAGGTGGTTCTGTGTTTGTGGGAGGATTTGGGGTAGTGGGGGAAGGGAGAAAAGAAGGAAATAGGAAGGAGCTGATCGTCTTTACAAACTATCCCTATATTTCTGCAGTATCTCCCAGAAGTTTATATGTACTAAGGCTTGCTGTATTTAGTAGGTGAAGCACTTGCAGATCCTTGCTGGCAAACTGAAATGCCGCTGGGCTCCTCCTCCGCTGTGTAATATTACACTGAGCAGCTGTAACAATTACAGGGTCTTTAAAACTAGAAATACTTACAGAAAAGATATCAAAAATTTCCTAGCATTCTGAATTATAAGAAGATCCTAATTCGTTACAAATGAGTTTTTAAAATGTACTATAACTACACAAGAAAACCCACCAAGTTTATAGGCATTAATTGTTGCCACAGTGTTGAAGTGTCTGTGAGTGCAATTGCGTTACCCAATTAAGCCCAAAATTGTCAAATTTATTCATGCAGTGCAGGCATATCCTATTTTAAAACAATCCCAATCAGTTAGATAATACTGCCTTTCTGCATAAGACGTCATTCATCATTTTAAAGAAAAAAAAAATGTTTCCAGCTCTCTCTCAGATTCCCAAGTGACTTGAATTTTTCAACCTAAGCCCTCCTAATAAAGGGAACTTAATGTTGAAAGCATTATAAAGATTCTGTAATTCAGAAAACGGGGTTCAGACGCACAGTTCTCACAGCTTCAAAGGATTAGGTTCTTTAAATGCCACCCTCACTGCAATATTAAAATACAACATTATGGTCCTCCTCAATTAACTTCCTCTGTGGATTCAGGTAATAGAAACTTCTTGCCCACAACCTACACAATTTAAAATATTTCACTAGAAACGTATTTGACTAATCAAGATTTAATATTTAGAGATGAAAGAGGAGTTATCTTCTTTGTACTAAGCCCAACACAAGAGTGCATCCAATATTCTAGTCCTAACTGATATAAGAAACATAATATATATTTTCAGAGTTTATGTACCGTTCTCTACCTGGCCTTTTTAAGCTCATCTTTAAATAAATAAATAAATAAATGAAATAATCTTTTTGAGATGCAGCGGGTCTTTTCTCTCTGTTAAGAATGGAAAGCATGCTCTGGCACGCAGCTTTTGAAGAGCTTTCATCTCACGCTCAAGTAGGGGATTGCAAAGTCTGCTGGTTGCGTGGCATTTTCCCATTGCTGAAAGAGATATTCGAGCCAATAACAATACCAGTTTAACTTTTAATGGGCCTGTTCCGAAGAAAAATAATTAACATATGCTTGACTTCCCATAGATTAGACAAAACAATAGTAGTCACTAAATGGGTATCTTCTGTGGCACAGCATAATTCCAGCTGTCTTGGTCATGATGAGTTGTGCAGCTGACTCATCTCAGAGACACGCATGATATAATGAGAACAAACACAAGTCATTTGCAATGTCAAGAATTGGGTTTTAAATCTGACAGAGAAGGACATAGGGCCATATTAGGAGGAACTACCTAGAAAGCAGCAGCCGGCCAGCCATTACCTCTCTGAGTCACAGAAAATCCCTGACAGGTGGCTAATTGATAATACCAGATCCCACAGCAACCTCTGCTCTGCCAGCTTGATTGTTAGGCTTCCAGTGAGGGCACGCAATCTTGGCTTTCCACCATGCCCGAGTTCATCATGTCATACCGAGTGCCTAACTTACAAGACCCGGATCCCTGCAGAGTTAAATTCTTGCAAGAAATTTTTATAGGCTACAACTGGGGCTCAAATCCATCTCAAACAGCAGCATAGAGAAACTCCTGAAATGTTGTGCTCCACTGCTCGTGGCCACCAACACGGCACCGGTGGATGTCACCAGGAAATCATGGCACTGAATCTACCCGAGAAGTTGTTGTAAGGTCCTGCTACATGATGTTTAGGGACGTTAGCTGAAACGAACAAAATATGGAAATGATTAATAGCATTGAGCTTGGCAGGTAGGTTCTTATCACGGCGTATACACTCAGCAGTATGTGGGTTCTCCTTAGTCACAAAAACAGGATGTGGAGAAACCAGATCAGATAACAGGGGAAGTCTGTAAAACTCATGCCTGTGCTGGGGATTGCATTTATTAGCACAGCCGTTCAGGCAGCCTTATCCTTCGTATAAGAAGCAAAATAAGCAGAACAAGCTCAGCTGTCAGAGTACCACTGATTAATCAGCATGTTTTCCTGTACCACAGGAAAAACAGAGACACATCTCAACTACCTTCCACCTCTGACTTAGCTTCTTCCTATATTCCACAGGGCAAGACATGAAGCCTAAGGCAACTGAGATGCCTGATAAGGGGCCCAGGGTTGGATGGAGCAAATCCAGGCTGTCACTGTGTTATGTTGTCCTACGGTCAGGAGAGAGGAAGACACTTCCAAAACACAGCTGGGCTGAATCGCACCCCGAAGCTGCGCTCTCTCTTGACTGCATGGCGAGAATAGGTGCCTGAGAGATCTGAAAGATCCTATCTGGATTCATCCCGCCTCCATCTTGGCATAACAAACTCTCAGTCCAAATTCAGTATGCCAAAGGCTTAATCTACCCATCATTTAACTCATGTGTCCGTAAAATTATTGCTGGGGCTCAGAAAATACGAGAGTGGCATGGTAGACAAACTCCTGCTTCCATCAATCAGATTTTCATTAACATCATTCATCCTGTTCTTTTTATCCTGAGCAAAATGTGCACTCTCTCTTTACCACGCAAATACCCCTTATATAATAAATACTGCAACACTATAAATACTTCAGTGTCCCTTTTTCCCTATAGGGAATATGTTTTCTGCTTTATGCTGAAAAACTTTTACAGACCTCAAGACATGTATTAACATTTTTTCTAACCTACGCAAGCTACCTCCAATGCAGGTCTCCTACAGGGTCCCTAGTAAAGAAGGGCACTGACGTCCAAGCCCTTCAGCTCACCCTGTTGGGCTGTGAATCTCTGAAGAGGAATGTTTCTTCTATGATCTGTTACCTGTGGGCGGCCTAACCTAGACCTTCCTCCAAAACGAATGAGGTGCAGGTGGTCTTTTTTATTTCTTTGTTCTCCGGCTTGGTCCCTAAGCGGATTTCCTAGATATTATTCAGGGAAGGGAAAAATAAATAAATAAATAGAAGAAGAAAATGAAAGCTCATGCTAGTAGTGGTCTTTAGCCATAAAAGCTGCAAATTAAATGAAAAAAAAAAAAGAAAGAAAAAGAAGAAAAAAAAGAGGCCTGTTTTCTGATATTCTGCTTTATCCATGAAATTTGACTCTCTTCTTCTTCTAAAAAATGCAAAAAATTCAGAAATAAAATTCTCTCTTGCCCCATCTCTGATATTCATCTAATAGTTCTCAAAAAGCCTCTCTGTACACTGAAGGAAAAAAATTAAAAACTGTTCAGTGAACATAACCATTTGCAAGCAGAGGGACATTATCTGAGTGTAACCAAGAAGAGGCAATGGCAAGAACAGGTCTGGTAGTAATTACTCCCTGACATAATACAGTAGTCAAAATCTGAGACCTAAAGTAACTCCCCTTCCTGTTTTTTTTTTTCTTTTCCCCCACAGCTCTCCTGTATCCAACTGCTTATCTTTTGACCCATCTTCACAAATGTTGATTCCTCAACAGCCTTGTTACCGACTTTCAGGGAGAATAGTCTATGACAGGGAGACAGATTTTCATACACCGTCACTGGAAATGAGTCTCCAGGACGATGTCTTACACCGTGTTATTACCTCCTCTGCCACAAGAACTGTTTCTCCTGGGAAGAATTTGATTTCCTTACTTATCAACACCTTCCTCCATACAGCAGCATGTTTCCTCTCACCCTCCTTCAGTCACATAGCGCCAAAATCCTGGAGAAGGTGAAGTGCTGTATGTGTTAATGAAAGGCTGATTAGGAATTGAGTGCTAATGGAATAGGTGCTGCACCCCACATTGCCGTGGGATTTTCTACGAACTATCAAGCCAGCGCACATTGTGCACAGGTAGCAAATACACCATGGAGAGGCACTTGTGCACCTTGCTATTAGCCTTAAACAGATTTTCCAGCGCCTGAGCAGTGACCTGTTAATAGCTTACATAATGAAAAACAGCACTGAAATGAGTCAGTGTGCTTGGCAAATTCAGATCATTAACCATGAGAAAGCGCTTCAAGTGGAACCGGGGAGAAACACATACCCCAGAGAACATTAACTAGAGAAGTCTTATTAGTTGCGAGTAAACAGGTGCCACATTCCACTGGAAATAACGGGACGGGCTTCTCCATTTCTCAGCGCAAATTTCTCTCTGAAAGACTAGATCCCACCTTCCACAACAGAATAAATGGCAGACCCTGGCATCTCCTCCCAGCTACCAGCTGACTGGAAGAGAACTCTATAAGAAACAAATTGTGGGAGAAAACACACGGCTCATAGAGCTGCAGGCTCACCACGGTGCTGACACAGCCGGAGCAGGCAGGGTTTAAGAGCAGTCCCTATAGAGATCCATAGAGTACATGATGCGATAAGGAAAGTCTGGGGGCCCTCTGGGAGGCACTCCAGCAGGTGCCAGCTGTGCATCACCAGGTGGTGGCTGCTGTACTTGGCTGCAGACAAATGGGTTTTCACTGAAAAAGACAAAAAAAAAAAAAAAAAAAGACTGAAACTACTGAAACTCCAGACAAATTGTTTCAGCTAATAGTGTCACCAGAAAGAAACTGAGGGACAAAATTCAAAGTAGTTCGTACCAGGGCTGTAACTGCTCCTCTTCCTGCATTGCAGTGAGAACTCCTGGTCACTGCGTATAAGTGAGGTGATGGTGGTCCTGTACTGACTTTAAATATTCAGAGAGGCACCTAAACCACAGTTTGGGAAAACCTGGTTCAGGTCTAAGCATTTTAACCATCCTAACAAGGCATTCAAAATCCAAGCTTTTTTTTTTTTTAAGGTGAAAAAATGCCAAAAAAAAAATAAATAAGAGGTTTCCATCTGCTCAAAGCAGCATTTTTCTAAGCTTCTCAACCAGAGTACAAATGAGTGTAGATTTCATGTTGGCGCCAAATTACTATATTTTTAAAGTGTGGCTTAAGAACCATTTTGAAAAGTTAATTGTTTGCACTGCTTTATTTAGGATCAGAGCACATGAACAGCCTGCTCTGTGCTTCCAGGGTTTGCAGAGGCACAGTCTCTAGGCTATATCAAAGCTGCCTGAAGAACCCACAGGTTTTACATTTACAGCAATCATCACCCACTTCCTTTCAGGATTCTCAGGTCCTAGACTTTATCCTGGAAACATGACATATACTTAGTAGTTCTCCATATTTCACTTTTATGAAATCGGAAGGACTCTTTTGATGTAATTTTTTTCTCATAAAAGAGTGATATGATGTCCCTTTGACAGGACAGGATGTTACACTAATGTTTTAGATGCCTATCTCTGTGAGCAAGTCTGAAGCTATACACAAAGCTCGCTTGGCTTCATTTCCTTATCTGTTTTATGTGCATGTACAGCTGGAAATGGACATATAGAGGCTTTAACCTTCCACGACACATCTAAAAACATAAACCACCAAAATCTGTGCAGCTCTGGATGCCAGAAAGCCATCTGTATACAAGTTAATTGCTTTTGGTTTGAATAGCTTCCATTTTTATCCTGCCATCTACATTTGTACCTATTCAATGGTTCATTTTGGACACAGTAGGGGAACACATGCCATGTTCCAATCCCATTCTTGCATGTTCCCAGCCTCCTCGCCGCTAGCCTGCCCTCGAATCCTGCCCTCCCTGCAGCATTTCTCTCTATTTGTCTCAGAAACCAACAGAGTAAGCCTAAGGAGCGCTATTTTCACCAACACTTCCGTACACTGAATTACCGGGCTGAGTAGATGACAGGAGCAAGCATGGTTTTATTTTCTGGTTTCCCAAACCCACTTACTTTCCTATGACAAACTAGAGCTGTCCAAAAGCAGCAAATTCAGCACAGTTCAGCTGTGAGCAGAAGGAATAGCAGTGTTGGACCATGCAACCCCTTCACCCAACTGCTTTTAAATAGAACCAGCTGCTCTTTTTCCTCATTAAATCTGCAGCTACACATATGTATGTGTGTATAGTAAATTAAAAATGCAAATCACACTCAAAAATAAAATCCCTGACATTGCAAGAACATCGCTGCTCTGATTCACATTTGTAATTAGTGGCAAGACTTTAAGTAATGAGAAAAAATAATCAGGCCTTTTTTCATGGAGGAAATGAGTGTGGCCTAACTAGTGAAAATGAAAATAAAGTTAACACTAAACACTTCTGCTTTGTACTCTCTAATCAGATTTTGCTAGCTCTGGCAGATCTTTATTAATGACCCCATAAAAGTGTCAATATTATCTAAATAAACCCACTATTTTCTTCAAATACTATCATCTGCAGACCTCATCTTGGAATGCAGTTTCTGTTAGAGTTTGTGTACAAAGCAGGAAGTTGTTTTATAGGCAGGCTTAAGCTTGCAATATTTACTGAACCCCAAATGAGAAAGCATTCAGAGTTAAGTATATTGAAATGCCAGTAAAGAAAACATGCACAGCAACTTTTCTATATTTACAGAAAGTATCTTTAAAAAAAAACAGCTATGTCATCAAAATGTCTCTATAAGTATATAGAGATAAGTGTTTTTTAAAAATAAGACTTTTAAACATTATATGCTAGCTGCAGGAACAATAAAAAAACATACAGTGTCATGTGTCCCCGTGGCCCTTCTAGGAACAATTAAACTAAAGCATTATTTGTAGTGACCTTACCAGTTTACCGTTCCTGATCAAAAGTACACTGTCACCCTGTGGACATGCACTATCAACTTTATTTCCCATTCATACTGAGAAATTGAGCTGTGAATGTCAAGAAATGCTAAAAATTAGCTGTTCTACTGAATTTGCTCTATCTAGCTACCTAGAAATTCTCAAGAGAGGCACTATTCATTATGGACAAACGAACATTTGTCCAAAACAAAGTGGTATGATGGAAATGGGCAATTCATAGCCAATTGGCATGTTCATGATCCTCTTAGAGTAGCTGTGTCATCGATAGAAAGCCCCAAATGAAAGATTGCCAGAGCAATTACCAAAGCATCTTTTTTTTTCTAGAAATATACAAATTAATTTTGTTTGTCAAAAAGGATGTTAATTGCCTAGCACCACCTGCTCTTGAAGCTCACCTATTTCTTATAATTAGCTCCAAAAAAGAAAGCAAAAGGAAGGTTTCAGGTCATATCACTGCACCACTTGTTTTTGTGAAGTAGAACTATGCTTCCATTTTTTACAGATATATAGAAATTTAATATAAGGAAATATGCTCTGCTACATAGAAATACTAGACTATTTTGACATTAATCATGTACAAAAGATCCATCCATGGTACTTATATTATTGCAATACTAAACATTTCAAATGTTTTCAAAGCACCTATGACATACAAACACAGGCAGATTGAAACCTTAATATAACTAAAGTTTATAGACAAAATTTAGGCAAAAAGAAACGCAAGAGGGAAGTCCAAAAGGCACCCCCTGGTATCTCAGTTTTCAGTTTCGGCTTCCATGCCCAGGAATATTTTTGTTTGGTCAATGCTGAGCAGACCTCAGAGGATGGCTCACCTCAAATTGAAGCCTGAGTGCCCAAGCAGGATACCCCACATCTGTCCTGCCTGGTGCCTGCTGGGAAGCACGCTCGGGAAATATCTTTGGGATGGTCTCTGCTCTGCATTGGTTCAGAAGCCTGGTAAGTTCCAAGGAACTCATTTATTTTAACTGATGAAAACTCTCATGTGATTCATGTAAATAGTTCTCAGAAAAGAGACCAGATCCCTGGGACACCTTCTGTCTCTGTCTCTTTGAGTATCCTAATCACTTTATCACAAAGTCTCCTTCTTTCTGGTTTGCTTTCCTATCTCAGTGAATTCTGAATTCACTTCTGCTCAGAATAACAGTCTCAAGAAAGCACAAAGCTGTTCCATATAAACTGGATGGTGCTCAGTGTTTGAGTCATCTCCTTGGAGTGGCAGGGGTTATTTTTGGGAGCCTCCAGGGTGGAAAGTGGATTGGACACTGTTTTTCCCCCCATTATGAGTGGGCAAAGTCCTGGGCTGTAAAAGAAGTTCACCAGTTCCTTGTCCTGTACTACCACATTCTCATAGTCCTCTTTCGGGAAAAAGTGGATAAGTAAAAAATAATAATAATAAAAAAACAGCTGGGGACATGAATTCCAGAAGAGTTTTCTGAATTCTGAGTTTTTCTGCTTGCACCCAGAGGTGCAAGGTCCAAATCTAAGGTCCAGATTTAAAATCTGTAGTTTCCTCAGCATTTCTTATTGCTTAGCTTATCCACACAGACACACACATATACACAGCATTCAGATGGGATTATTGTGATATCTGCCCAAAGGCATTTGAAATTAGCTAGATGAAGTGTTCCAAGGGCTGTCCAAGATGGATCTTGAACTGGCCCTGAGGATAACATTCTGCCTTCTTCCTGTAGCAATGGGGGAGCTTCGAGAGGTCATCAGGGTCTAATATTTATGGGCAACTCGAAAGGCAGATAGTCTGATCTACCTCATAACAGCCTTATGCTGCTCTTATTTCAACAGAATGGTCTGTGATTTGTACCAGTATGAGATTAGCATCAGGTCCCTGGTTGCCAACTGCAAAACATCCTATAGCATCATAGCAGGACACTTCATAAAGACCATCACATGCGCTTGAGCCAGCCAAAGTTCTTTCCCTCTATAAACAGTAACTGGCCAAAATGGATTACAGCTGCTAGCTTTATGCTTGGCATTTTCACTGCATCATGGAATCACAGGATGGTTGAGGCTGGAAGGGACCTCTAGAGACCATCTCGTCCAACCCCCTGCTCCAGCAGGGACACCTAGAGCACGTGGCACAGGGTGGCATCCAGGCAGGTTTGGAAGATCTCCAGAGAAGGAGCCTCCACAACCTCCCTGGGCAGGTTCCAAAAGGTTAAGGCTTCTGCAAGGAAGAAAAAAAATTTGGGGAGTCTGGACAGTAACCAAAGCGTCACCCCATAACAGGAAAGCAGATATTCCTGTAACATTGAAAATAACAGCAGCAACCGAAGAGCAAGAGTCTTACAAAGACATCATGAATTAGCAGAAAACTAGTTTGGAAAGATAAGATATTAAACAATTTCTGTGGGGAATAAGAACAGTGTAGATTATTTACTTTGCTTTAATTACTTTGGCATACTGCTAGATTAGTTTTCGTACGCTACTAGATTTTCATACCATCATTTTGCAAATGCAAAGAAGCAAGTTCATGTTCTGAATATTTAAAGTTTGCCGTATCCATATTATCTTGTCCTGTGCTGAATATTCTGCCAATCAATTCACAAATAAGACAGTTGTAGCCTTAGTTATAGCTTCACTTTTTAAATGATTATTATTACAGTGATGCAAACAGCAACCTTAATTTCTATGTATGCTTTCCTGAATTGCTTTGCATCTATATACATGTGTTGTGACAGGAATGCACTGTTACCACATGCAATATCCAAATATGAATCATAATCAAGTTTATCTCAAGCTTTCACTATAGGTCACATTCGGTCATCTTCCACTCTCCTGGAACATTTTACTTTGATGGAAAACTGATACTAAGCCAATTTCTGGAGGGTTATAACTTACAAAAACACACTGTAGCATTTGAAAGAAGTTTCACCATAGACTTTATGAAGTGTTTAATAGGCCCTATAGTTATGTACCATATTACAGCACAACACTAGTAAAATAGCAGTTTTAGACTCTCGATTAAACAAAGCATAAAGAGATTTTTTAATAACTTGTTCTACTGTTTTCATACTAATATGAGATTTATGAGGACCTGTGCTGGCTGACATAAGGGACTCATTTTCTCCTTGACTCCTTCCTTCCTATTGCAAACTACTTTAAGAATGTAATTCATAAGACATCAGATTTTTTTCTTTTTTTTTTCAAAAAGAAGCTTGTATCTGAAAAAAAATGAAAACAATACTACTTCGATACATTTAAACAAGCAACTCTGCTCAAGAAACAAAGCTCTAACAACTGGATGATGATCTGTAAATTCTCAAAACTGATTTGCCACATTTAATTTCACTTTAGCAGGTTTGATCACAAGTACAATTAAACAATCTGGGACCTTACTGTGGCACAGACAGAGTAGGAGGGTTTCTACTTTATTCGGTGTGTGCACAAGATAATGAGGCTACTAGTGCTCCTACACAAACATAGAAATCCAAAGAGATATGAAAATGGTGATAATAGTAAAATATATACTGATCAAACAGTAAATACCTATACACCTATAAACAATTTAAATTGTAGTATAACCCTGCAAATACTTGAAGAAATACTCCAGGCAACATGATGGCAAAGTTAATTTATAGCCAACTGGGAGAAACTAAAAGGTTCTAGCTAATTATTGCTTTGCAGCTGGGCTAGAGGCATGACAAACAGAGCTGTGGAGAAGAGCTCACACATAAATATAAATAACTGTAGCTTCACCTTGTCTCTTCTCTGCTACTTGCAGGTACGGCACAACAACAGGGCTCTTCAGTAAGCAAGGAGGCCACCTCAGAAGTCTCCCTTTGCTGATAGCTCTGACCTGTGCTCTTCTCTTCATCATTCTTCCCATCCACAGCACAGCCCAACATGTGGCATCACCCACTTTATGACTGGTTTGCTGCCTTCACCTCACTGTTATTTTTTCACCTTCTTTCAAAAGCAGCATGATATCCAATGTGCCTGTCCTTCATGGTCCAGAAAAGGAGAGTGGGCCTAGCCCCAGTGGACTGTTGAGAGCATCTGCTACAACAGTTACCGGAGCAAGGGAAAATGCAATGCTGTTGGCAAAACAAGGCAGCATTACAAAGGGGCAATTTGGAAAGAAAACATTAAAGGAGATGATTCACAATCAAGAAAAAGAACAGCAGCAGGGTGAAAACCTGCCTGGATATGACCCTGTGCCACGTGCTCAAGGTGTCCCTGCTTGAGCAGAGGGCTGGACTAGATGATTTCTAGAGGTCCCTTCCAACCTCAACCATTCTGTGTGATTCTGTGAAATAAAAATTCTGGAATACAGGTACTTAGGGGGCTTCTTTCTGTTCAAAAAAACTTTGTTTTTTCCAGAATTTACTAACAAAAACATAAAGAAAAACTACAAACTTACTGGGCAAAGGCAAGCAAAGTGGAAAAGAATGAACTCAGAAAGATGGTCGTATACAGATTTTTAGATACCTTCCTATACATTTGAGTACCTAGATCTGGAAAGAATAGTTACAATTAACATCTAATTTCAAATTATTAAAATGATAACATTTGCTTTAAAAATGCCAATGTTTGTTTGGCATGATATGCAGGAAACAGTTTTTTTCACCATAGATGCATTTCAATATTAGCTTCAAAAGTAATGTGATTCAAGGTGTTCACACTGAAAGGATTCACACCTTGATGGAGTAAGGACTCTAACAAAAGTTAAGAAGGTATGTTTTTTCCTGAGAGCTACAATATAAAGAATATCCAGTGTGCAGAAAGTTCCTTCCAAGTGAGGAAAAAAAAATCTATATATGAGCAGGTCAACCTGAAAAAAAATGAGCAGAGCATATACCAAGATGCCTCTGTTTCAGTTACCAACGAGGAAGCTCTAAAACGGTTGTGATCCATAAAGACGACAAACCTGGACTGATGAACTAGTACCTGGTCCCATCGCTCTTTGTATATATGTAGCGTACACCACAGTATACAGGTATATGATCTATTAATGAATGTTTCCAGAGAAATGTGGACATTTTGGACTCACACTTTCAGAGGCTCAGAGGGGAAACAGACAAGTCACAGACTACAAAAATATATAGTGAAGGAGAATATACTTTTCCTTAATTTGAAAAGAGCTGTAAGAAAAAGCCTATGGAACTGGCTAGCTGCTAAGATCGGGGAATCATAAATTTCCGTGTTAATTCATGACTTTTCCATATTTGAGTAATGAACTGTGTGCCAAAACACCAAGGGCTTGCAGCAGGTTCAGGCATGACATCAATTATTCCCCTTTTGACAAGCCATTAACTTGCAGGGACTTGCACAAAGCAATCTAAACGCTCTCGGTACACGCAAACCCATCAATCAGAAAACAATGATATCTATTTTTAAGATGGAATCTAAAGTCCTTATTATCTTTATTTTTAATTTGCAAACCTGGTTGCCAAAGAGACTTAATGACTCAGATTCCCTGAGCATGCACCTTAGCCAGCAGGTGCCTAATCTGTTCTAGCCATGCTTCACGGCGCATTAGTTGAAAGGGCCCCTGTTCACCAGCAGGTTTGGGGTGCAAAGAAGGCAAAATTCCATCTTCCTGTTGACAACAAATGATGCAGAGTTGGGCAAGAGTTACCAAAGAGTACACAGTAATTTCTCGCTGCTAATCCCAACAGAAGCACCGACACTGATTAGCTCCCAGAGGAATCCAGTTAAAGATCATGTCCTCCAGGCGAACAGAAGAAATCATCATGAGGCAATGCTGTACTTCTGGCATGATAAAACTTCAAGGACAGGGCTTTTTCCCCCATCCCTTTTCCGTCATACTGTTGTACATATACAAACAGAAGGATTTAACACCATAATGTTGCAGGTTTATATTTGGTATTATTTTCCTGTTTATGTGCAAAACAGAAACAAATATTGTAGCATTTATTGAAGAGTAGTATGTATACTAATCTAGAGAAATTTCAAAACATATATGCTATATAAAAAAATAAACACAATGCTGATCTACTGTTTCCAAGAGAAGTATTTCACAAAGAGATGTCCCTCAAAGTATATGCACATTACATTGAGCATTTATTTCACATTTTGAATTAAACCACATTTTAAAAGTTTTCTTATGTTATACCTATGTCTTATATCTAAGACATAAATTAATTCCTGGAGTAAAAGACAAACAAGAAGAGACTGAGGAGCTCAGTTATTTCAACATTAGGAGGATAAGGCCCCAAGAGAGACTTTACTGTTGTCTACAGCTACCTACTGGGAGACTATAGAGAAAGTGAAGACAAACTCTGCCCAAAGGTACACAGTGACAGCACAAAAGGCAAATGACACATTTTTTAGCAAACTACATTCCGACTGAATATAAGGGGAAAAAAAAATCACCATGAAGATCATCAAGCAGTAGAACAGGTGCCCACAAAAACTGTGCAATCTCCAATCTTGGATATGCTCAAAATCCTGCTGTGCAATGCCTAAGCAACCTGATCTATTGGACCTATTTTGAAGGCGGGGGAGGAGGTGTCAGACCAGATGGCCTCCAGAGATTCATTCCAGCTTAAATTGTTCCAATGCTACATGCAAATTATATATACATCTTGTAGAGGGGAGGTATTAAAACAGAAATGCTTAAGCACTTGTGTAAAAGAAAAAGCTGATTAAATAACAAAAACTGATCTTTTGTGATATCTCTGTTTATCACTGCAAGACTCTTAATGTAAAAATACAGCCATGTACTGTTGCTAATATCTTTCTGCATCTAAGGTAATAGAGATGCACCTCTGTTGCATAAATCATATATGACAGAACATTAGGTCTTTTAAATAACATAGCGAACGCTGGTAGATCATGCAGAGAAGCCATCCTTCAGGTTGTTATTAATAGGAATCCAAGCCACAGTATGCATCCTCCCAGTAATTCCATTTGATTAAACACGTCATCAGCACGCTCAGGACCTTTCAGCCAGGAAGGGGGCAGGCCCCACTTTTTACATCTTCTCCTAACACTGATGAATTAGCAGTTTAAAGACAAAAAATAAAATAAAAAGAAATTTAACAACTTGAGACTTTCATCAGGTAGCCAATACTAAAGGCTGAAATGGACTCTCTGGAACTAAATAAAGAGAATTACAATATGAACTAAAGGGTCAGGACTTTATACACATTAGGGGAAAGCAGAAGAGGTTTCAAATGATCTGTACATCAGGTCCAGAGGACAGCAAGAAACATTCATTTGCCTATAGGGTGCAAATTTCACTTGTTTTACCCAGCCTTCAGAAAACAGCCTTTACCTAGATTAGTTTAGCACTATACAATGGACTTGAGAGTTGTTGAGTCCGGCTGTGATCCCACCTTTCCATCATGGAGGTTGCCCCATTCCTCTCTTCAGGACGTAGTATCAGAGAAGTAGCACAAACTTGTTTAAATGCCATTGTTATTAACTATTTTCTTGCTGTTAGCAATAGGTATCGTGCTATTTCCCCACAAGTCTGCAAACAGACCAAGAGCCACTGCTGCTCAAAAGGTTCAAACCATCCCAATGCAATAGGTATTTTTCAGCATACCACCCACTTCTCCCAAAAGCAAGGAAAACCAAAAGTCAGGCACAGCGTCCTCATCAGAACAATGTAAAATTCAGTTTGTTGAAATGGAAAATAAATATTCAGAGATTAAGTATCCCAACTGTAACATCACATCTTATATTTACAAAAATCTGGCATCATAAAACTCTATAATGAGACACAATTCTAAGTCTGCCACATCAAAGTGCTGCTGATTCCAAAACCCTTGATGAGGAATCCAGTTCGAGCCCGAAAAGTCTGAGTTAAGAGTTACAGGACTCTTATTTGCTCTGTCACAAGTGCTGAGTAAAATTACAAGCAGTTGCAATGGAGCTGAAAGATCAAAGAAATAAGTTTTGCAGAGAAAACCAAAAGAGGTTTTCCAGTCCTGTGCAATGCACAGTGTGGCTGGGAAGGTGTAAGCAGGTGCCATCACAGGAGCACTAAGGAATATAAATACAACAGGCAATGCCACTACCCCGTCAGCATTGCCACTGCAGCAAAAAGATAAAAACAATAATAATAATAAAAACTTGCCATTTCTGATGAGACATTTCTTTCTTTATTTTAGATCCGAGGACTTTGACTTCCTTAGGAAGTGGTCAGTGTTCTATAAACAAATGGATAGGAATGGAGTTCATCACATGAAAAGGGGGGAAACATCCTCACAGACTGACTTATTATTTTAGTCGAAAAATACTTTACACTAGGACTGGCGCAGGGCAGAAAGGAGTAACAAAATGCTGTGGGGAGGTATGAAAAGAATGTTTTTAAGAGGAGTCTAAATGCTAATTCAGAAGATCACTAAAAAAGGATCACTAAAAAAGGATAGCAGATCAGTCTGCTGGAAGTTGGACATACACTATAACAGTGGAAACAAATTTTAGAAGCCAGATATCTAAGTAAAATATTATTCAAGTAGAGAAGCAGAGACTTGCAAACCCCATGTGTCTCAAATATGTATACAAAAAGGTAGCACTAATTCAAAAGGACCAGCAGTGAAAATTAATAATAATAATAATAATAGTAATAATAATGCATTGTAGATCAATTATATGGAATTGTTCTAAGTTCCAAGTCATAAAAAGATTCGCACCTTGTGGAAACTTCCATGCTATGATTACAAACAGAATAGAGAAGAACAGGAACACTCCTATGATGGAAATCTATTGCAAACCATCAAACCAGGGAAATCAGAAAGATTTTCTGAAAACTGGCAGAATCACCCAAGGTACAGGATTAGAATAATATGTGTTTTAAATATTCACACATCTGGAATAGTTGGGAAAGAAACACATCAGAACATCTTGTTCAGCAAAATTCCAGAATAAATTAAAGTCAGCTTTTAATATAGAAAGTAAAAGAGCATCTAGTAAAGGCTGGGGGAAAAGGGACGGGTCTTCTATATTCAATTCTAATAAATGGGGAGAAACAGCTTAAAACTGCTAAGATTGTAATGGTCTGGGTGAGAGTCACCGTAAAGTAAAAAGTGTTCACAATCCTGAGGATGCAAAGCCACAAAATAACAAAGCATTTAACAGCACACTTTTATAAGTGACTAAAGCATTTGGATATCGGTGCTGTCTAATTGGAAAAATACTCAGAAAACAACCACTGAAATCACAAAGGAACTGAGTAGGGTTTCACAGGGTTGTGTTTCAGGTCCAGTGCCATTCCGTGTTTGTATCAATGGCTTAAACAGTGAAACAGAAGGTATGGTAATCAAATTCACAGACCTGAGCTCTAAGCAAGTATCTTGGAAGCCAGGATTAGAATTTAAAATTATATGGGTAAATTGGAGAAATGGGATGGGAGTCAGCTCCAGACTGTAGACAAATTACTTTTGCAGTCAACAGAGAAGAAGCCAAATACAGTCGTTGGTGTTTGGGAGACTGTAATGAGACTCTTCAGCTGACCCTAAGTAAGACATGTCCAATTGGCCAAATTCCATTAACTAGGTCTCTATGGACCACATTGAAAATTTTGAGATCTAGCTGACATGCAGATGTATATTTAGGCACCTACATTCAGGTATTTACAGCTTGAAGCTGAATCCAATCTTGAGGCAAGCATGAAAGAGAATTTATTCAGTGGGGACATGCATAGGAAATCTGGGTGTGAATAATCAAGGTATAGAAATATATGAAATGGAACCACTGCTTCATCACATTTGTGCAGGAGAATCTAGAGCAAACACTATCTTGCTGCTGCATAAATATAAAGCACCATACTAGAATGTATAAACTGGATTATACGCCATGAAGTGTGAGAAGTAATCCTCTCTACACACATCTGTACTTTGCTCAATTTTGAGCATCACACTTCAAAAAAAAGGAGAAAAAAAAAAGAAAAAAAACAAGTGGAACAAGGAAAGATATCCCAAAGCAGAGTTCTAGATAACATAACCTCTGTGGAAATTTGGATAAAGGGAGGAATGTTTAATCTATAATGGAGGACACCAAGAAGGAACTTACCAGAGTTGTCATCTATGCAGCTGTAAGCAGTCAAATTACAGCAAGAAAGATTCAAGTTCAGTATTGGGAAAACCTTTCTAACAGTTAAGAATGTTGGAACGCGGGAACAGAAAGTCTTTAGGAGAAAATCAGACATCTGCTGATCTCAAATAACTGATCTTAGTTTAGCACAGTGGGGTAGGCTAGGACATGTCGAGGACTCTTTTTGATGAGAGCTCTCAAGGGTCACCAAAACTGATACTGCTCCCTGAGCCAGATGTACATTCATGTGTGCATTCATGACATTCAGCAATTCTAGGGTCAGTTCCTAGAGGAATATCTGGCAGATTCCATTTTCCCTCCAGAGATTTGTAAATTGTAGAACTTGTGGTAAACACCCACTAACAGCTATTTATCTACACAGTATGCATCTCTGTCCCCGTACAGACCTCCAGAACCAGCAGTTGCAGAGGAGATGGACAGAGCTCTACTGAGCTCCTTTACATCTTATTGGTGACTAGTCAAAGCCATCGCTGCATGGGCATTTCTTCCTTGCTCACAGAGAAGTCTGAAGGAAGACTGCAACAATCAAAATTGTGCTGCCATCCAGAGGGACCTGGACAGACTGGACTAGTGGGTGGTGAGAAACCTCATGAAGTTCAACAAGGGCAAGTGCAAGGTCCTGCACCTGGGGAGGAATAACCCCAGACACCAGTACAGGCGGGGGACTGACTTTCTGGAGAGCAGCTCTGCAGAGAAAGACCTGGGCGTCATAGTGGACGACAAGTTGACCATGAGGCAGCAGTGTGCCCTTGTGGCCAAGAAGGCCAATGGGATCCTGGGGTGCATTAAGAAGAGCATCTCCAGCAGGTGGAGGGAGATGATCCTGCCCCTCTACTCAGCCCTGGTGAGGCCACATCTGGAGTATTGTGTCCAGTTCTGGGCTCCACAGTACAGGAGGGATGTGGAGCTGCTGGGGAGAGTCCAGCGCAGGGCTACAAGGATGATCAGGGGCCTGGAACATCTGCCCTATGAGGAGAGGCTGAGGGAGCTGGGCCTGTTCAGCCTGGAGAAGAGAAGGCTGAGAGGGGATCTGATCAGTGTCTATAAGGACCTCAAGGGAGGCAGTGAGGAGGATGGTGCTGGCCTCTTTTCAGTGGTGGCCACCAACAGAACTAGAGGTAATGGCCACAAACTGAAACACCAAAAGTTCCACGGGAACTTAAGGAAAAATTTCTTAACAGTGAGGGTGACAGAGCCCTGGAACAGGCTGCCCAGAGAGGTTGTGGAGTCTCATTCTCTGGTGATCTTCAAAACCTGCCTGGATGCAACCATGTGCCATGTGCTCTAGGTGACCCTGCTGGAGCAGGGGGGTTGGACTAGATCATCTCTAAAGGTCCCCTCCGATATTAAGAATTCTATGATTCTATGAAAAACTGAGATTCTGGGCCAAGTACTCTGCTGTTGCAAAGCACTTCTTTCACTACAGCTACTGTGATTGAAGCTCAATTTTTTCTAAGAAAAATATTGCTATTAAGAAAGATAT
>NW_010586758.1:0-23980 GCF_000705375.1 Tinamus guttatus
TCAGCTTTAGCATTCCGAGCTGCCTTATGTGCCAGCTGGGATCCAACTGCCTCTTCTCATGGCCCACGACATGGACAGCATGAGCAGAGCCAGGTTTCCACTCAGGTTTTCACACCTCCTTGGCCTATGAGTGACAAGGATCCCAAATCCTCAGTCTGTCCTGGTATGTGGAAGGGAAAGTGGGTGGATTAATCCTCCTGAAGAAATGGCATGTAGAAACTCAGCTGGGGAAGTGGAGATGGGGCCTCATTGCAGAAGAGAGTCCCTGCTTCCTCCCTAGGAAGATGTTAGCATTGCTCTTTTGCCTGAAGTAGATTGAAACACTCATATGCAATGGACCATTGTGAGCTATTTGACTGTGACAGAAATGAAATGCAAGGGCTACGTGTGATCCTTGTTGTATGGACGAAGAAAGGTGGCCTTTTTCACCGGCTTCCTTAGCAACTTCACCTCAGTGTTGGGCAGGAGAGAGAAAGCCCATAGAAGAGGAATGGTGCCCTTGAAGGGTTTCTTGACTAGAGTCTTGCTGACCTTTGCTTCTTTCAGACAGGCTTTAGCAGTTTCCATGAAAAAGGCACTTAAAATTGCCTCTTGACTTAATAAGCTCGGAGGGCAAAAGTCCAACCCACAGGAAGTCTAAAATTTCTGAGGTTGTGAAAGAGGATGGTAAAACTGCTAATATGAATTGGTCACAAATATTTCTTTCCTGGCTTTTCTTAATCTCGACAGTTGGATAGGAATGTTTTAGATTTAGGTTCCAATTCTGTCTGCAAATGGAAAAGCCCTCAGTGCTTCGCAGAACGGTGAAGTTAAACCAAACTGAGCTTGGTTTTGTTACCTGGTTTCTTCTTGTAATGTAAGAGAAATGAGATACATTTACCTTGGTAGTGCTTTTAAAGCAGGGTTATGCATTTCTGTGCATCATTTTTACCCTCCCGCCTCAAAACTGTCATATCCTACTGTACTAAATCACAGGCTCATTATTTTCTTTTTCTCTGTACTTTGAGAGACGCTATACAAAAGTAAATTGATTTGAAATGGCCCTTAAGATGGTCTCCATATGCCATTATAGTTTATATTTGGACTCAGCTGGATACTAAAAATGTTACTGAATAGGATGGCTAATGCGTATTGTTATCCCTGTTAATATGCTTCACAGAATATGAAGAACAGCAACAGCAGCAGTTTTCTTATCTGAATTCCTGTTTGTTCTCCTTTCCTCCAGAAAATGCGCAGCATAAAGACCATGTTTACAATTTCTTTCTTTGCTGCAAGAGCTTAGCTGAACTAGGCTGTCTCCTTATTCCAGTCAAAGGAGAGCAGCAATAGGTACTTTGCTAAATGAAAATATGTCTTTGTTTTTATGAACAATTATAGGATAAGGAAGGGAGGGCAAAATCCTGTGAAAGGGAAACTGGCTGATCAGAAGTGCCTCGGCTTCCACTTGTCCACTGGCTAAAAAGGGTTCTCTCATCAGTTGTTTCTGGAGAAGAAAAAATCTAATATGAGTGAAAGGATATTAATTTGGTATATGACCCCTTCTGATGGAAAAGGTCTCCCTGCTGAGTCCAAGCCCATGCTTACAACATCCTGCCTCAGCTCTGTGTGTTGTCAAAGAGTAACTTTCTTTTTTCACACCATTACGTTAATCTTGACGCTGAGGATCTTGTCCTCCCATTGTCCTCTTCTCGAGATTTCTTTTCCCCTTCCAGTATATTTTCACCATCCAAATAAATACAAACTTGGGCACTTATGCTTCTGAGTGAGTCATCCTCTCTGATCACTAAAACCTTCCATATCCTATGAAGTAAGTTTTATGCATCACTATTTAATGATTCTGGCTGAGTCCCATTCGTGGAAGGCAGGTCATGCTGTAACAAGAATTGGACTCTAGTGCAGAGACCTCTTGCTTTATCTGTTTAGTTTTATTAAATGCTTTCCAGGAAAGATGTTATAGTTTTTGGAATGGCCAAAACAAAAGCTGAAAGTCCCTGTAAATGGAGGTCTGAAAGGAGAACATAAAGCTTATGCAAAGTAATCTGCAGAGTTTAGTGTGAGACAGGGGCCTTGTGTTTTGAAGGGGGCACAGGAATCGTTTTCTGCAGTTACTTTTCTCAAACAGATTCAGCTTGTATCACTTCTATTCAGCTAGTCATCCCTGTCCAACTGCAAGTTTATTATATTGGTAATAATAAAAGGCCAACATAATGTCACCTTTCACTGGTTACTGTAAATGTTCTCATAACAATTGATCCAAGGGCTGTCTCCAGAGCTATTTTTCTTTTTTTCCGAAATCACAGCAGTCCTGCAGGTAGATTAATGACTAAACCTCATGCATCTTATCAGTGACCCAACTGAGGTAACCAATGAAGCATCTGTCTGAACATATGATGTGTGGCATGGATCTAAGATGGATGAATCCACTTGCTCAAGATGTTATTCACTGTGTCTCTTAGGTTTCTATTAGGAAAATTTTACAGAATGATAAATACTTAAGTAGAATTCCTGGCCTTAGTTGAGCAAAAGAGAATTTTCCCATTCGATTAATTGATCTCTACCCTTTGACTCAATGGATTTCTCATCTCACCCTTTTATTGACTTCACTACTCCACAGGCACCATTTTAGCCAGAGGTGATAGTGTTACTTAGCCTCCACATTGCAGCTAGCAAAATCAATGCATAATCAAGTCTCCAAAGGAATCAATACATAATTCTTGTTGTTCCAGAGACACTGTGATCAATATCTCTGCTGATCATGGTGTATTAGTCTGGGAAAGTAGCCTTCTCAGTGTACTTTCCGCATAAGCTCAACTTTCCAAAGTTGAATTCTGGAAGAATATCTGAGCAGCAGAATGGCAACCTTGTTACTGAAATTTATGCTTTATAATTGGGATTTATTTTAATAAGCTTTCTCCTGTCACTGGGGCCAAGATGAAATGCAGTGTGTCAGAGGAATCTGAAAAATCACACAGTGTTGCCTTGATTAGGAGTCCCTTTGCTGTGGTCAGAACCTAAAAGGCATTTTCTCACGGTTCGCTCAAGTCCTATTTCCTAATCCTTTACCCACTGTTTATAATACAAATGTTAGTTAACTAAACACTTAGGATTCCTGGCTCTTGCAATGATGCTAAACTGCATACGAGCCTACGGAAACAACGTGGAGCCTGCCCTGTCCCAGTGATACTGTCCCAGAATAGGTCCTGTACCCTGCCCTTTAGATCTAAGGAGGCCTCCATCCGTGGCATGTTTGCTCAGGCTGATTGAAGGCCTGGGCCAGGGTCATTAACCACACTGGTTTTATGCTAAGCAGTGCTACCACTTGAACTTCTGCATTTCCTTGTTATTTTGGAGAGGTTACATTCCCAAGTCCGCATCTCTTTTGCTGAGCAGATGCTTCTTTGCTGTTTGTCATTTGTGGTAAGGAAAATCACTGGGATGACTTGGTCAGTGGGCAAAAGCCATCTAGCTGCTGTGTTTTCTGGAATTATTCCTGCTTGACGCTTTGGAAAATGGAAACTTGCTTCATTTGATTCATGTCAGCCGCCCATGTAAACAATTAGACCTACCTGTCTGACGCTTGGCTGATGAATATACTCTTTACAGCCTCTCCTTTCTTTCTCCATGGGATCCTCTCTTCCAGGCCCCTGAAACACTGGCTTGTAAAATGTCTAGAAATCCGCAGAAGGCTTTTGTGCATTTGTGCAGAATGACACTACACCAGGGCTTCGGTGCCTCCAGATCTTGGGCTTGGTCTGCCCACACGTAGGGAGGCATCTAGAGAGGTGAGAGGAGGTGCCTAATTCTGCCTGTCGACTATGCAGGGAGCCCAGGTTGACTTTGCAGGTCATTTTTAGGTGGTTGAAGGGCAGTGAGGCCGATTCCACTCTAGGTGTAATGCACTCCGAACACATAAACCAACATTGCATGGCATATCCGCAGAGATTTCTGCGCATGATTCCTGAGTAATGCAGGAGCTGTTTGAATGCCTGTCATCCAAACTGCTCTCTGCAACTGGAAGTAACCTTCCAGGTTTGTCCAGCTAAGAATTTCTGGAGCTAAAAATGTAATGGGGCAGCAAATATCTTTTCTGAGCTCAAGAAACACTGTGCTAAACTCGGAAGCAATAGCAAACCAAGTGTATACATGATCCCAACACAGAAGAGAATGAAGAAGCAAATGTATAAATTGAAAATTAAACATATCCTACTATATCCTATTTCTCATCTGATTTCCTAATAATAGGGAATAAGGATTCTGGAATAACAGGCTCTCCATCTCAAAACTTCAACAACCAAGTAGCCAGGCAAATTCATGGTGTGATGCCTGAGACTGATCACTGATTTTCACTGATTCAGTGAAAATAATAATTTTACTAATAATGATAGAGTTTATTATTTTAACTTGGGTCCAAGAATCACAGCATTGCTATAAGGAATATTTTAATTTTCCCAGGTAATTAAAATATCACTTTGAAAGTGTAAAAAAAAAACAGAAGAATGAATACCAAAGAATTCTTTTGAAAACAAGTGGGTTTAAAAATCACCAGCATGCTCAAGCTGTGGAAAACTGGCACTTGACACTATTCAAGTTTTTTGTTTGTTTGTGGGTTTTCTTGGTAATGCAAATGCAAAATTCACTTGACTTGAATACCAAGCCTCTACTTATGCATTTATTTAATATTGTGTGGTCATGCCAAAGCCTAATCTGTGTTAAAAATGAAGAATCTAACAAGTTCATTATCCTAGCACAGATGTTGCTTGTCCAGCAAGCAGAGCTGAGGAAGGGTGTAATATGCCACTGCAAACAGCATGTCATCTCCTACAATAAATGTCTTCCTCTCAGTTCTTTGCTGCTGGCTGTTACCATATGATCGTTAATGGATCGTGTGACACAGGTGATTAGGGAATGCCCTGTTCCCAGCAGCACTAGACACTTATTTTGTTTGCTTTCATGGGTGTTTCCAGTCTTCCTATAAAAGTAGCCCACTGTTTCCTGCCTGGTGTTTGTTTAATTCACTTCCTAATCGTTTTCAAGGCCTTCCAAGACTCTCTGTTGGATTTGCATTTCTTCATTCAGATGTTTCCTCCAAATTTTGTTCTGCTATGGCAAAAGGTGGATAAGAAATCCTGCAAAATCTCTGCTGCGATGGACAGCACTGTGGCCATGGACTCTAGTACAGCCTGCATCAAGCCCTCATGCATGAGCTACCTTCATGCAAAGCAAATAACTCGTGGAGTTCAGTGCCAGGACTGCTTGCAAGGGAAGAGTTACTCTCATTTACAGGCTCATGTCTCAGAGGAGTGAATTCAAGCGGGGATCTGTTTGTTTTCCTGCAAGAAAGCCATTCAATAATGTTGAGGTTGTAAATGAGTGTTTATAGATTTAGGGATTTTTTTTAATGGAACAAATGACATTTGGTTTACCAGAGCAAGCCAAGCTGTGACTATTGTAACATAAGGTTCCTCACTAATGGTTAGGCTATCCATCAATGAGGGAGGACGTTAAAAGGTAGAAAGGTTCTGATAAGAGGCTGGACATGGGTGCTATCCAAACCTATTAAGTGCACGTGACTAGAGAGAAAGCTTCTGAGAACAGAAGCTTTTAAAATTGTTCTGTCATCTTTGTTGCCATTAATGTTGAGAATAGTGTTCCTTTCCAAAAATGCATTATCAAACATCTGGCCCCTTCTGGTAATGCTCTGTAACGAATGGTTCTGATCCTGCGGGTTACTCACAAAGGAGGTTGGAATTAATGACACTTCTAAGGACTGTGCCTAACTTTTGGGTAGCTTAAAAATCTTGTTTTGAATTACTCGACTTTCCTATTATGTTTCTTAAGCTACCTCCATCATCCTACTGACAGCTACTGGCACATTTCATCTATGTTTTTATCATTTAATCTGCTTGCAAAATACTTCTAAAGAGGGAAAAATGGCAACAGCAAGTAAACCATGCATCCTTTCCCCCACTTTAACTGCAGGTTTGTATAAAATGATCCCAGTGGGCTAGTTCAGGGGCACCCCTACACCAATAAACCTGTTCAACTACACACAAAAAGGGAAAAACTAATTTCTTTGGTAAAGATGCATCTATTAATCCAAAGAATTTCCAAAGAGTTATTAACAGTATGGGTAGGACTGGACTGAAGTTTAAAGATACTGAAAAAATATCTTGCCAAACGTTTTTATGAAGCCCAGTTCTTTAATAATCGAAGTTAAAACACAGCTTCCATGTGGACCAGTTTGAATTCTTCATCTAAACTGTACCGAAAATCCTGTAGCTGGTTGAGATTGTGGTGAGAGTTTCTGTTTAATTGAAGAATATGAAGTCTGCAGCTGATTCCCTGCACTGGCAGAAGCAGCTGATTAAACAACTGAATTTTGTCTCACGGCATATTCTGTTATTTCTAAACTACTTTTCTATGGGGCTGTGAGTGATTAAGATTTCCTTTAGCTACCTATAGGAGCCAGGAAGAATTTTCTCCTTGATCTAGGTAATCTTCTCCCTTGCTTTGTTGCTCTGATGTGCAAGTTGTGGTTGCATCCTGATTTTTTTCTAAATCAAATAATCTAACATTCCAGTGAAACCACACCTTGGATTGAAACTCTTTATGTGGGAAACATAAACCCCACCATTTGCATGGCAGTTGCTTGTTTGCCACATCCAGGAACAGAAATGTGGTTTCTAGAAGGGAGCTTGATACAGAGTAGCCAGGCTATTGAAAAGAAGGTCCACATCTTATAAATGTATTTTTCTTTCAGTGACAGTGGGTACAAAAAAATCTACCAAGAATAGGAAAAACAAGGTATAGATGGCAAGTCCTGTTGCTGAATAACAGGAGAGCCTTGAAAAATGCTTCATATACTTTCCGTGCACATGCCAGCAAGGAAACCTGAGTAGTGCCTAAGTTTCTCCAAGGAAGGGCATGATTCAAGACCACAGCTTGCATCCAGTACCAGAAACAGGGCCTCGGGTGAGGTGAAGGATGTTGGAAACCGAGAGAAAACGTTCATCCTTGTCCTATCTGTGTGTTTGCTGAGGCCAAAGGGGCGGCTGAAGTGGAAGCCCGGTGAGTGCGGAGCGAGGAAGTCAGCCTGAGGCTAGATTAGGTTTACTGGAGCAAATGAGTTCATGAACTGGGGTTGTTAGTGTGGCTCTTTTGTGATGAATTAGCACAGTGCTTCAAGGCAGAAGAACACATTCAGCTGTTCCATGAAGGCTCTGTTGTCTTTAGTCATTGTGTTATCCCATGTGGCAGCAAATATTTTGATAGTTTAGTACAATATGAGAGAAAACAGAGTCATTATGGCTGTAGATCAGCTTGCAGCTACAAAACAAACCCCACAGTTGATAGGTGCTGCTCATCTGCTTCATTTAGCTACCAGCAAGCAACCCTGCCCGAAACTGCTGTTTGTTTCAGAGAGTCAGTATCAGGTTCCGTTTTCGACTCTGCCACTGATCCACTCTGTAATCCTGGGTGGGATGTTTTGTGTCTTGGACACTCCCTTCCCACTCCCATGGCTGATTTGGGATTGGAGGCTGTAGTTCTCCTGCCATGTATGTGTAGAGTACCTGGCACTGTGGGCCCCCATCTTCAGGTTCAATGTCTACATACTGCCATAAAGATAAAATGCTACTAATAACACAGCTGTTCTTTATGCTCCCCATCCACCTCACTGCCAGTTCTTACATCTGTCATCTCAAAGAAAATATCCTGGAATTATGAGTCCTGTGCTTTACTGGTTTGCCTCATACAGGCCCAGATGACTTTGTGGTAGGAAAAAAAAACAAAAAGAAAATGCAGAAGTTGATTGCTTAAAATGTTGCAGCTGCTCCTGATGTAAAATTGGCTGTTTGCTACAAATACAGCTAAATCCGAACAGACAAGATCAGACACGTAGGGCAAGAAAAAAGAGTATTCCAACATTTTGTGCATAACACCAAAAAGAATCAGGAGATTGGAAGTGTTGTGACACTGCTGGGAATCTTTTCCTCCCAGGGTTGAAATGCCCTGGCCTCCCCCAAATGCAAACTGCCACCAAAATGCTCTTCCTTATCTCCCTCACTGCTCTGCTCTGCATTCCTCACTGTCAGTTCCTTCACACTTGCCCACCTTAGCTCACAAGCTGCGTGGCTGCTGTTTCCCAGGCTGTACCGCAGGTTCAATCCCCGTTGGCAGTAGCCTGTCCCTGGCCGAAAGGGGAAGGAGGTCACTAGCCCAGAATGATTGCAGACTTCTTTCTGGGGCTGGGCAAACAGTGCCCTGTGTTGGCCTGTTCCTGCTCCAAGGTAGCAGTGGATACTCCCGTGGAAATGCAACTTTTGGGCCTGCTCGTGGGGTGAATGTCTAGCTGAGAGCAGCATGTCAGCTTTGGCGCACCGAGAGGCACAATTTGGTGTTTTCTGTTTGATCATCTGAAAGGTAAAGAGTTGCCCTTTGAAAACATGCACTACCTAAGCACAGAAACTTGTCTCTCCCTGATTTTGCATCTACCAGCTGCCAGAATGACGTACACCTGCCTGCCTCCTTCCCTCTTTCCAGTCTCCTGTCTGATTGCAGTCCTCCTTGGACTGCTTGTGAGCGTTGCCTTCAGTGAACAGGGTACCTGTCCCAGGAGCTGTGGCCCTGCCAGCTAAGCCACCATCAAACATCTGGGAGCAGATGTGACAGTGCAATAGCAGTGTCAGATCCAGCAGCTCGTGTGGCACATTTCCCACCCGCGACACAAACCATCGTTCTCGCTGGCTGGTCTGGAGTCAGGACTGTGTAAGGGCAAATCAAACGCAGGAACAGAACAGCCAGAGTTTCCAGACTTTCTTGTGTGCAGCTCTCATCACACCACGCTGAGGACCATGACACACCAAAGTTCATTTTGGTCTGTTTTTTTCCAAAGTATTAAAGTCTGCAATAGTAGCAAATCCGTGTGGAGATTTGCAGATAGACTATATGTGGAAATTCTTCCACATCTGAAAGGACACATATTATTAAGACGCAAGTGCTTGCAACAGAAGACAGCTTAGGAAAAGTTATAGCTTGAACTTTTGTCCATTGACTGAAACTTTTTAAATTGTTTTAAGTGAGTTTGTTGTGGAATGTTTTCATAACCTGAGATGTAACATATGCTGCACATGATTTGTTTTATGCAAGTGACTTTTAAAACAACTCAGTGTGATTCAATATCATGGCTGCATGTCTGAAACTTGCCAGGAAAGCAGTTGTATTTATGACCAGAAAGCTGGCATGAAGTCAGTTCATTTTAAAGAGCAGGATATCTTTCTGGTTCCTATCACTTTTGTGTTGGTGAACTGTGATGCTTTAAGATACCCTGACGACTCCCCTCTGCTGGAAGAGTTGATATGAAATGAAAGGTTTTATTTCAATGTTTCTACTCCTTATTCACTAATTGCAAGCTATAAATGGACTGATTTTTGGAATCTGAGCACCTCTAGCTTTAATTTATCTCTGTGACCTTTCCTTGATTTCAGCCACAGAGGAAGGTGATCAACTCCTCTGCAAAACAGAATTTTTAACTTCCCTATCCTGGAGTTTGCGTGATTTCAGCCACAGAGGAAGGTGTTCAACTCTGCAAAACAGAGTTTTTAACTTCCCTATCCTGGAGTTTGCTGTTCTGTAAAATACTGTAGATTGCAACCTATCTCGCAAACACTTAAGCATGCAATGAAGCTTTAATGTTTTGAGGTTCCTAGATGAAAGCATTGTGTAAGGATAAAGTATTGCCATTATCCTTCTGGACTAAAGAACTGCTTTGTTGGTTGCAAAGTCAGCGTGACCCAACTCAGCGTTATCCCTTTTTCTAATCTGAATGGTTAGCCCAGGCTTCTGCAAGCTGTCTTGGTTTGCTGGAGACAGTGGCGATGGAGACAAGTATCTCTGAATTTGCAAAGAAGATACTTATTCCTAAACAGGAATCAAATATAAGGCCGAGGTTCCACAAGTGACTGGGAGAGGCTCAAGAGCCTCTTGGACTGAGGACAGATCAAATATGCCCAGATACCAGTAGATGTCTGCTGAGCCTCGTCATTCAAACCTCCGGGAAAAGATTCCATGCTGCTCATATGCCTGGTTCTGTGCTTCCCTGCCTGGAGAATTGGAAGAATAGTCTTCATATCCAATTAAACTGATTAATTCCCATCCTTCCCTCGGTGTAGAATGGAAAACAATGAATAATTGATCCCTGTCCTCTTTATAAAATAATATATACATATAGAAAGACCATTATCATGTTCCACTCTTCTAGACTAAAGAAATCCAGTTCCTCAACACTTCCCTCTGACTTTTTTTTTTTCCAGGCATGTTTCTCGACCCCTGGACACTCCTCTTGTTTTCCTTGGCTCTCTATAGGTTTCCCAAAATGTATTGACTCAAACTAGATATGCTTTGGTAGCTGGAATCTCAGCATTTCCCTCTCAGGTTCCCCTGTTATATGAGCATTTTCCCCAGTGAAATAAAAGCTTTACATACAATAAACCAAATCTACACACACAAACTCAGCTTTGTGTTGTCCATGCATCTGTTTTGGACTCCAATAGCTATCATAAAACATGAGGGTTGGTTACACACAGGCACCTGCTACTCACCCCAGCCCGGTTCCAAAACGGCTGATCCCAGCCGATCGTGTTATCAGGAAAATGCTTTTTAAACTCTTAAATTGCAACACTGCAAGCAACACTTGCAGTGTATTATATCTTGAACAAAGTTTCCCACTGTAAACCTCTGGAAGCCCCTATCTTACGGAAAAGTCAGAAAAATTAACATATTTTAACAAAAGATTATAGCTATCAGAAGAAGTGACTCCCTTGGTGTGGCAGGATTTCCGTTTTGTGGAGTTTGTTCAGCTCATATTGACAAAAAGTCAGGTGTCCTCCATGCAGGGGAACTAACCATCAGAGAAATGTTTTAAGTGCCCTATCAAACACGTAGAGATGATGTTATAAAGAGGTTTATTTTTTTTCTGTCCTGTTCAGTGAAGGTCACCTAACACCATATCTTGGAGGGCTGAGGGAGGTAGCCTGTAGCAAAACTTGCAGAGCTGCCAGAAGAGCAGAGTTTGCATTTTAATTCACAGTGATACAACGTGACTCTTAAATCGCAGGTAATGGGGAGGTTCACAGCGGGGTGTTTTTATGGGAACCCAAATCAGATTTTGGGTCAGTTCAGTGCTTTGGGTGAGGTGAGTGAGTACTTTCAAATCCAGCCATCAGGCAGTGCCTTCTTGGCAAAGGAAGAGGAAGGGGGAGAAGCTGCCATGAGTCCCTGAGCTAAATGTGAAAAGTACTTGAGACTCAATTTGGAAGGAAGAGCGAGCTCCATTTTTTTGATTTTTTTGTTACCTTTTTTTTTTTTTTTTTGTGGACAGGAGTACAGCTAGTCTTCAAAGAGTGTGTCAGTTTTCACCTTTTTTCAAGCCATATTTGGAAATGGAACAGGCTGCTGAAAAGTTGCCTTTTATTGTTTAAATTAAAAAAAATGGAATTGGAAAGTGCAGCTTTTTAAAGACTATGCTATTTGAGCTCAGAGGTAGCTGTATATCCATTTCCAGTTGTACAGATAATCACTGACCTAATTCCAAGTTGCATTCTTTTCTTAAAAATTAATCAAAAGGGTATAATAAAACTGAGATGTTGCTTTGCCTACAAAATATTTACAAGAGGGTTTTTGTTTTCAGACCATAAACTAGAAGATACAGCAGATAGGAGATTTGGATTAAAAACTGGTTAAAGTAGCTACATTTAGAACTTTTATTAGACTCTATGGTCAAATGGAGTAACGTAATGAGAATAGTTTTTGTTAGACCAATTTAACCACTTTTTGTACTACCACGGTCTTGGATCATTTTTCTTATTTCAGTTCAATCATCTTTACCCTAGTGTTACTCTACTGACTTGTCTGGCATCATTCCTGAATTACGTTATTGTAAATAAGATCAAAACCACCTCTTTTGACTTCAGGAAACAACAGCCATTAACAAAAATCCAGCTCTATCCTTGATAAGGCTACTCAGTTTGGCTTGGCTTTGAATGCAAGCAAGTGTAACAGTCTTTGAACGTGTTCTGCAGAGCTAGCAGAACATTTTGTGCCACATGTTCAGATGTCGCGGTCTAAATTGTCGTTTAAAGGTAGGTGGGTTGGCTTTTGTTTCTTTGCTGTTGTTTCTGGTTTTGTGTTAACAGTTGAAGGCTGCACGGTGCTCAAACTGGGAAGGCAGTAGCCATGGTTATTGAACAGGAGCTCTGGGAACTAAGAAGTCTCAAGGAAAATATCAGAAAAGATGTAAAAAGACTCCCTAGAATTGCAGAGGGTGCAGAAAGGATTTGGCACACGGGTTCCCTGAAGTGGAACAGTCACCTTGAACGCTGTTCCATCACGGAGGGCTGCGTGATGGCACTCAGTGTTTTGCTGGACCTGCAGGACCTTTGGAAATGCTCAGCCTCTGGGAGAAGTGGGTTTTTCTGCAACAGAAAATGAAGTGGAGGTTGTAAATTGTTTGCACTACACAGTAAGGCTTTAGTCCTTGCAGAGAGTGTTATTGCATTTCACCTACCTTAATGTTGTTAGTTTGCTCTTGATTTGTTTAAAGGAAGCAAAGATTGAAAGGTCAGGAATGAATAGTTTTGGAAAACCCAGTGCTGCCTGTATCTCCCACAAACTTGGAGAGAGGAGTCACAGTTTGTACCATTTGTGAATATTTCCCACTTTGTTTTGTAGTTTCTTTTGCTCCTTTTCCCCTGTAAAATAATTAATTTATTCTTTATGAAAAAAGACTTAGCTGACTTTTTTGTTAATTAACTTTGATCTCAAACAAAATTTGATAGGATTATTATTATAACATTGACAGCAGAGAGGCCACAGGGATCCATGAGGTGTGAAAGGGGGAAGAGCCCTGCAGAACATTCAAACCTGTTTGTCCACAGCACAGACCTTGTATTCATAATTTGGGACGTGAATAAACAGGACCTTCTTCAAATAGCTGGGGGGGACCTTAAGGGATGGCAACATAAGCATGCTACTGTGCTGTTAATTTGGGTATGAATCTGCAGCCTTCCAGTAAATTTGCAGGAGCAGTTTATATGCATGCTCTTCTCCAATGGGGAAATCAAGGTAAAGATAAATTTATCTTTGAATTTATCTTTTGTTTCCGAGTTTTGGCCTGTAAATCTAGAACCTAAAACAAATCCTGAATTTACTAATAGAGGCCTCATTTATAGGCCCTGGTTCTCTTCTACTGTTGATTTTAACCGGCTCTTAGAGCAGCAGACTCACGCAGCCACCAACAAGCCTTGGGTTGCAGATGAGCTTGTGTAGCAGAGCCCCTTGACTCTAAAAAGTGTTAACAAGGGGTACATTACACTTCAATTCAAATATATCCATTCATATCATTCCTTACCCAAATCACCTGAAAGACTGCTGATCACTAGGCTTTGCATCAAGGTCCTCTATGAAGATTCTTTAAAAAGGTTTTTTTTTTTTCCTTTTTTTTTGTCTTTTTTACAGCATCTCTAGGACTGGAAAGCAGGACTTCTAGGTTTTATTCCTAGTTCTTTCACTGCTTCACTCTTCCTGCCTCTGGTTGCTGTCTTGGGCTGCAAGTGTGACTTAGATTTAGTCGTGTGAGTCTACATTTAGGAATTTCTGTAAGATGTCCAACTTACTGAGACTTGCTCTACAGTTCTCAGTTCCTGTCAACCTCAGTGACTAATCCAGCTGAGGAAATCTGGCGTTATCTCAGTCTCTTCATTTTTAGAGGATTATATGGGGGACTCATCTACCTCTTAAAGTACAGTGAGATCTTTTAATGGTTGTGATATCCTCTGCCTGCAAATGAAAGTGGCCATTCCCTAGCCATCTTTTGCTAAGGAAAAGGATATGGAGGATGTAAGCGAAATCTTTAGTGAGGTCAAAGGTATCCAGCATGTTCTGTTGATTGTATTTCAATGTTAATTGATGATATTGTGCTGCTCAGCATGTACAGACAGTTCTGTAAAACATGTTCTTATTAAAACACATCCAAGTGGAAAAACTCCACTTGGGAGGTTTTTCTCAACACTGGGAGAAGCATTCCCAGTGTTGCTGACTCTGCCAGCAGTGCAGTCTTGCCAGGATACCCCCAGCTGAGGGTGAGTTAATGACAACATCTGGCCAGGAATGAGTGACGATGCCCTGTGGCCCTCAGAGCACATCTGGTGGTCACGGCCATGGACGAGCAGCTTTACCCAGTGCTTAGTTTTCTGCAAGGAAAGAGTTTTCTTGACATTTATGGCTGGATATTTTGAAAATGGCCCAATCCTTTTTGTTACATAAATGGTTACATCGATACAGGATGAATGTCTATAAATGCACATACATACATGCATATACATTTTTTATATAATTACAGTATACTTTTAATGAGTAAGAATGTGGACTGCCTAAAAATTGTCTGTATAGCTAATTAGTCCCAAAGGTCCTAAATCGTCTGACCATCAAGGCATACTGCAAAAGTCTCCTCTTGCAGAGGGTTTTTAAAGGGGCTAATGGGACATTCTCTCCAAAGGTTGGAGAGGATGAAAAGATTTTATGGGTGGTTCTTTGGCAGAATTCCTGTTTGAAACGATTATTTTAAAACTGCTGGATTATTTTTGTCCTTCTAATTCTGAATTAAAATGTCCAGACACTTTTACAAGCATATTTTTCATATTATTTCTTTAAATCAATATATGTACATGCTCTGCTCTTGTTTTTCTTTGAAATCTTGCTGAAGAAAAGATGGAAAAGATGGAATTTTTCAGACAGCACAATGAATCATCAATGGAGTGAAAACACTGAGCAAATTCTCTTTTGTTTAAGAGAATGGCTGGTACTCAGTTCAGTCCAGCACATTTTCACGGGGTGCAAGGGAGCAGTTCAAAGAACTGGCAAGGAATGGGTCCTGCATATTCATGAGCCTGGGAAAGGAGGTGAAGGTACCCAAGAAGGCAAGAAAAGCAATATGAGGATAGAGTGGAATGTGGAGTAAGTTGCCACCGTATCCTATTTTACTGCTGTTTGACGTAAAGTCTCTTTGCTTTTACACAACCACTGGAACTGAGCTGAAGCAACTCAGGGCCTAAATAATGAATGTGTCTTTTACATGTTAACAGAGGAGACTCTGCACCTCGTCGCAGTGATAATGTGCCCCTCTGTTCTCTCCCTAGTCTCCAGCTTATGTTCCAGATGTCAGCCCAGATCTTATCCAACAGACAGAAGAAAAACTCAAAATCAGCCCCTGCAAAGAGCTGTTCTCTCAGTGCACAAAGTAAGTATAACTCGATAGCCAGGGTCAGCATCTTGTAAGGAATGTGCCAGGTAAGGAGAGAAGTTTGAATTTGCATGTGAATCGTGTATTTTTGACTTATATTCAGAATCTGAGAGACATCACTGACAAATGGTGCAGTTATTTCATCTGAACAAAATATAATAAATATTTCCATGCTGTTATATACACTACACACAGGCACTTAGTGTTTCAGGTATTTGACAGAGTGTTCTAGCCAAGTAAACCAGCCATAGATTTCGTGCTGTGTGAAAAGAGCTACAATGATAATGTATCCAAAGAAAACATCTCTCTTTCAAAGTGAATAAAAATTAAGTGGCTATACAGTCCATTTAGACAGAGGAATGTGCAAACTTGCTCTGCACGGCTTTTCCAGAAAATCTTCAACGGGAGAATGAGGCTTTTTTAATGCTTGCTGTCTGCCTGTGGAGTTCAAATGTGCGTGTGTTATTTCATGCTTTGTCTGGGAAAAGGCTTATCAGTTTTTGCAGTGGCGAGGCGCTTTGTGCTATTATGTTCTAAAGCTCCAGGTATGCGATTTGCATTTGCAAATACCGGCCCTGGTACGCGCACGCCAGTAGATCATAAACCAATAAAAATATGAAAAGGAGGGATCATTGCGAGCTCGTCCGTGTGGTTTCTGGCTCAGCACAGTTTTTTTTCCCTGGGTGATGTAATGGGGATTTGTAAAATTTGCTCCGCTGTCATTCATTGTTTTGACTCATTTCATTGACCTTTTCTGTTTTCAGTTATTCTTTGCGTTGGTAGGAGATGCGGGTTATTTCTGGCCTCCTCTTGTAGCGAGTTCACTCGCTTTGGCCTCGTGTCGTGTTGAGATGCTCGTATAACTCGCAGCACTCGCGGGTGCCAGTCACGGTGACAAAGGCAGAGCTGTGAGGGACACAACCCCGATGTCTGCTCCCATTTCTGACATCGATTCCCGAGCTGACAGTTTGCTGCAAATGTGCCTTGTCGGTGCCAAAGAGGGAACTAAAAAGCAAACGGCTGGTGAAAGGCGGCTATTGTTTTTGAAAGTTCGTGAAGCTTTTAATTAACTGAATGAAATTGGCTAGCATCGGACACCGCTTAATGCAGGCTCTTATTCACAGGCAGCCAGTCCTTTTTGTGAACTGAAACAGATAAATTAGCCAGTTTTGAGACCTTGCTGATCAATGTGCTGATGGTTTCACATGGACCGAGATGGGGTCAAAAGGAAGTTTTAAAGCTTGCTGCTGCTCTTTGCTAAATGCACTGGGTAGCGTTAATTTTGGAAGTGTTCTCAGTCAAACCAAAAAAGGGAAGCGTGCGCACAAGTATGAAACTTGACATCCCGTGGGAGCAGAGCGGGGATGAGTTTCAGACAAATCCTCCTAGATAAGATCAATACGCGAGAAAAATGTATGTGTAAACGTACATGTGCTTCTGCTTTGACCTTCAGTATTTAGACTGTGTTCCACTATCTCCCCCCTACTAATTTCCTCTGTAATTTGGAGTTTGAATTTGGACATTTTTTAAACCTCATTAGCACGATTTTTTTTTTATAAACTTAAATCTACTTAGGGAGAATATTTCTTCTCCTTAAGATTTATTCTGCATGATCTGTGTCCATTCAAAGCTGACTAAGGCAACAGCCATTTGACTTGTGAATACTGAGTGCTTGCAATCACCTGCTTCTTGCAAATCTATGGATCAAGAATTATTAATGCAAAAATTCAGACACCTGAGAGTTTCCAAAAAACTAATGAATTGTAGTTAAAGAATGGAGCAGAACTAAACTGAGGAGACACATTTTTCATTCTGAATTGTTTGCGTGTTTCTAGAACCATACCAGGATGAGGCATAGTTTATCCTTTCTTCAACCAAAATAGTTGTGCAGAGAATTTTCTCTTCCAGAAAAAAAAACTAGATATTGATAAAAATTAATTTATATCAGATTTTTTTTTCTAAATGGAATTTTATTTTAAAAAGAAGATTTTTTTCTTCTTTAAGAAGAATTTTTGCTATGAAGAAATGGTCCCAGTTGGGCCTCTCCACCAAGACTTTGAATCCACTGTGTGATCCCCCAATTCTCCGCTTGATGCAGACACAAATTCCCCAACTTAGTTTCTGCAAGGCACCCAGCTGTCAGGAAAAGCCCTTTGACTTTAAGCAGAGTTATTGTTTCTTCTGTTTGTTTGTTTTGCTCAAAACAACACCTCTGATCGCCTCCTTTCTGATGAAAATGGGCTCCAGCCAGAAATTCTAGATGCACATTGAACATTCCCTAGAGTTTAGGAGCTCGGTTCCTGGTAGAGCTGGGTTCAGTCAGGCTTAGTTTACTAACAGAAACTAAGATATCAGTTCCCCAGTGGCTAACAGCCTCTGTAGCTAACAGCTCTCAGCTTGTATAAGGCCTCCTATTATGAAATAATATAAGCACATCACTTCATTCCCAGATAGTGTTTAATGATTGAAACGGTGAGTAAAATAAAATAGAAAATAAAGTGGAAGGGAAATGACCCTGATTTACAAGCAGTCTGGATTTTTTCCACTTGTTTCATTTGTCTTTTGCTCCAAATTCAGGCTTATAAAATGCTTATATATCCTTTTCATCTGAGATAGATCTGTCCTTGACCACCTCAGTGGGGAACCATTCCAAGAATACCTGAACAGCATGTACTTCGACAGGTTTCTGCAGTGGAAGTGGCTGGAAAGGTAAGTGTTCTTATCTTTCTTTTATTTTTTTAATACAAAATGAAAATAAAAGGTTTATTTTCACTTTCCATGCCGAGCTTATAGAACACAGTCAAAATATGACAGTTGAGATAATGCAGATCTCTGTGTTTTGACAAAGCTTTGCAGCAAATTTCAGTGTAGGGCCTGTCACCACGAGCTCTATACATGCAGAAGCTTTTGAAGGATATATTGCCCTTGTTCATAACATACTCTTGTGTGTCTGTAATGCTAAATATAAGACACCCATCCAGTGTCTGGCTTTCACATTTGCAGTGAGCCCAAGCAAGAATGAACCAGATGCTGCTTGATAGGGAAGTAAATTATAAAGCAGGAATCCTTTCCAGGGAGCTTGTTTGGGCCTCTAAAGCTCAAGTGTTCTGCTGCTAAATGAGCAGCACCTTAGGTATGATTAAAATACATTCAACAATTTCAGTCTTCCTGCTTATCTACGCTGAATATGGGGGCTTTTATCTGGACCAATTATCACCATTCTCAACATCACTGTAAACAGAACCAAACACGGCATGTAGGTCTTATTGGCACCGTATTATTGGCTAGACATTTATGATCACACTTAATAATAAGGTATCCTTAGGGGTCTCATTTGCAAGGAAGGGGCCTTTGCTTTTTCTTTGCTCCTGAGTGCTGCAGACTGACTCACACGGTTGGGTAGCCGTGACCTTGAGCAGAGTGATGCCCCAGTTGCCACAAATTGAATTAACTGTGGGAGATGAGTTATGGCCAGGTTCTGCAGAGGTGTGTATCAGCATAACGCCTCGGAGATCAAGGCCAGTTACATTCCCTGGAAAGTACAAAGCCGGGGCAGGAGAAGGAAGGGAAGCAGTGGGGAGAGTGGGGACAACCATGTCACACCAAGACATGCTCCGTGTGCCGTCTTTACTGAATCCAGCATTTACTCTTCTATTTCAATTTAAAAAACCATCAGATGAGTCATCTGTAGCCAGGCTATTTCCTATCCTATTTTCACATGTAGGATAGGGAATTTTCTCAAATGCTTTGAGGATATTTTTTTCATTCCCCTGGCAAACATGACAAGCTATCAGATGTGCCCATCCATCTTAAGAAGCTGGGAGAGCTGTTTTTAGGATTAGCAAAGAGATGTTAGTAGCGTGGAGTGATCAACAGCTCCCTCTGACAGCCTGCTGGCTCCAACAGAAGAGTCAAACAGTCCATTAACTCCAGGGACATTGTTGAGCTTGTAGTTATCATTGCTAATTGTTGCTTTTAACCCTAATAGCATATGCAATATCATCTTAGAAGTCTGAAAATAGCATCTTCTAGTTTTGGCTTTTGCATGTTTTTCTTCCCCCGCTTTTCTTTTTAAAAGTAATAATGAACATAAATGAAACAATTCACTTGAACATTTATTCCTATTGTCATCAACCTCATCGGCAACACTGTTAGCCCAGCCACGTTATTGTGCTCCCTCTGCTAGCTGGCTTCCTGCCAAAGGCAAAGCAAAACTACTATAGGGTTCTTATGAATATTCATTAGTGGCTGCTAATACAATTTTAAATCCTCAGTGATAGAGCAGGGGATATATAATGTGATGTCTCAGAAACTAGAGTCATTTCTCTGACATATTATAAAACTTTTATGATAACAAATGCTGTAAAAGTTTGATTTAGGGTTGGAGCTCTTTTGGTAGATCTGAATTTCATGGAAATCCTATAAAATAGTGTTTGAGCTGATATAGTTGTGCAGAAACTTTTCCAAAATGACTTTAGAAACCAGCCCCAACAACAACAACAAAATAAAGACAACTTTCTGGCCTTCCTGGTAGCACTGGAGAGATGGCAGGGCATCAAGCGTGAAGCTCACCCATGTAGCTCCTGCTGCATTGGCCCAGTACCCGCATCTCCTGTCCTGGCACAGAGGAGACCATGGGTCAGGTCCCCCTTGCGCCTGATGGGACCTCTCCATCATGACCTTCTCCAGAGTGGCCATGGGCACCCATCACAGGCCAGGATCACACATCTCTCAGACTTGGCATATCATAACCTCCAAAGCAGGGCTATGGGAATGTCTTGTTGTGCTCACCATGAGGCAGTGAGTAGCTGCCTGACCGTATCTGTCGTCCCTGTGATATCCCTGCCTGCCTCGTGCTCCGCTGCACGAGGGTCTCCCGGGAAAGCCACTTGTGCTGCCCCAGAGGGACAGGGTCCCGCTGAAGATGCTCGTCTAGGACGGTGAGACCAAACAAAATCCATGAGGTAGGGAGCCCTGCTCTCACGAGGAGAAAGGGATTTATTTGGTTCTCAGTTTGGCTCATGATTTGGCCCTTATCAGAATGCGATTCAAGGAGTGTAGTCCCCCGTTGACTCACCAGCAAAAACAAACAAAACGGAACAAGACTCAGTGGTAAATTCACAAAAGAAACCAAATGCAAGCGCTTCCTTGTCAGGTGAATGGTTTCAGCACACTTCTTTCACATGCTCAAAGGAGAGAGATGCTTTTCCTCCTCTTTCGCCCCACGATAGTGTCCCCAGAGGCAGGTGGCTGAGGCTGGGCCGGAAGGGCTTCGAGCCCGGCTTCCTGCTCCCAGCGCTCCGTGAATGCAATCCCATCCCACCCCAGCAGTTCCCAGGATTGTTTTTTGCTTGTTTCCTATCGATTTCCTGTTTTGCTTAAGGTCAAGAAAACGGAGATGCTTTTGTGGTGGATTGAATTGCAGGTCTCTTTTTCTCAGTCAGAGGACCAGGCAAAATAAGCGTTTACCTTTAAAAGATTTCTGTGTGGCATGAAGTGATCCATGGAATGAATTGTGGCCACAAGCTCTTAGGCCTCCTCTTTGCTTAGCAAAGGCCAAACCATATAATGGAGATCCAGGACCCTCTTTAGTCCTAAGATTCTATCAGAAATTATACTGATGACTCACTAATGTGTTGTATTTTATTACGGCTTAATATGTTGGAATTGAAAAGTTCAAGTCATACATAGTATTGAAGTAATGTAATTACATAATTATATATTATATTCTATAATGTGATTACCTTGAAATAATATGATTACATAACATTTATCTATTTTGCTTTTCAAAAGTATGCTCTGAAATAAATAAATCACAGAGAGTGCATTAAACATAGCATGTCGTTTTCATTTCCTTCTTTTCCAGGCAACCAGTAACGAAAAACACGTTTAGGCAGTACAGGGTACTCGGGAAAGGTGGCTTTGGGGAGGTGAGTAATTCTGAAAGCTCCTGCTACAAATGTTTCTTACTTCCCAGGCAGTGCAGGCTACAGAAGCCTGATGAGGCAGATGCTGATTTTCACTTAACTGCTGACAGTTTCGCTTAACCTCTCATGATGCTGTAATCTCCCAAGACCCTTTCAAAAATTATTTTTAATCTGCCTGTTATATATGTGTGGAGTGAGGGTCGCACCCTTATTTGTATGTTACTAGTGGCTTGAGGTCAGTGCCCGGGCGCAGGCCGAGCAGCCCCGGACGGGACTCGGGAGCAGATTACAATCTAAACAGACAAAGGGAGGTGGGAGAGGAAGCAGGCGGAGGAAAGTGAAATAATTAAACCAGAGCTGCACAGCGGGTTTGGAAACAGCATCAGCTCCCCACATGCCCCCGCCTAGGCCATATTCACTGCGCCGCCGGCTCTAGCCTTAAAAGGACTAAATTGGGTCAGATCGTGAGCAGCAAAGTGCTACCCAGACAACGTGTTTTCTTTAACTTACCCAAGCAATTGTTCTCCTTAATTCTCAGGTCTGCGCCTGCCAAGTCCGAGCAACAGGGAAGATGTATGCCTGCAAAAGATTAGAGAAGAAGAGAATAAAGAAGAGGAAAGGCGAATCCATGGCACTAAATGAAAAGCAGATTTTGGAAAAAGTCAATAGTCAGTTTGTAGTGAGTATTGAAATCTCTGGAGTTGAATGCTGTGGTCACCTGCTGAGCACCACGTCTGTTGTTGAGTCTGGTGCCTCTTCCAACTTGCTGTTACACAAAAGGCCCCCGGAGCTGCCTCCCTGCTCCTTCCACCTTCGCCCTTCTCCACGCACATGTGCTGAGCCTCGCTTTTAGCCTGTGGTCTGTGAGAAATGCACCAAACACGGCGCCTGCTTTTGCCATGGGAACCTAATGCTCTTTACAACCTTGACTTGCATCAGGGTTGCATCAGGCTGAGCTATTTTTATCCAGAGTGATTACCTGAAATCCCAATGCCTGTGAGAAAGGAAGGAGGTTGAGACTGAAGGAAATGCAAATGGAATAACTCAGGAGAGCACCTAGCCAGTGATAAGGAGCTGGACTTAGGGTTTTCCTAGTTATTGTGAGTTCTGCCAGTTCGATCTAGTGTCTTTAAAAACTTGTCGTAGATTAAAAAATGTAGTTATTTTTGTATCTGCCACGTTTTTAATACTTATTTTAGGAAATGCTGTGACTACAGCGCACAGAAAGGCAATCATGTTTACAAACCCCCGGGAGAAGCAGGTACAGGGGCACACATAAAAAAGGCTTTTGTCCAACCATTCCTGGGGTACCCGCGCAGCCTTGCAGGGTTGGTACAGACCGTCGTGTCTCTGCCATGGTCAGAGCAGTGCAGGCAGGGGCAGTCTGCACCTTCCTGGGATGAGCTTCTGCTGCCAACTGGATAGGGAGCAGGAGGTGTGATGGCCTTGGCTGCTAAGATTTCTCTTACCTGGAAAAGGATGCCTAAATTTAATAGGTTTGCCCACTGTGGGAAGCTCTGTGAGCACTGAAGTTGATGCTTTCTGATAAGTAACCTGTAAGATTCTAATATTTGATTTTGCTATATTTTTAATTGTACATTTGCTATTGTGAAAAGGCCTGTATCAAATCTGGCTATCTTTGGTTAGTACCCAATATATTCTTCCTTTATTGCAAGTCATATTTTAATGAAAAAGTCATCAGTTTCCTCTTTGCAGATAACTGAACTGTCACAATTATGCTATCAATGTTTTTCTAGGTCAATTTAGCCTATGCCTATGAAACAAAGGATGCACTGTGCTTAGTTCTGACCATAATGAATGGAGGTGACTTGAAGTTTCATATCTACAACATGGGAAACCCAGGCTTTGAGGAAGAACGAGCTTTGTTTTATGCGGCAGAGATTCTTTGTGGCTTAGAAGACCTACACAGAGAAAACACTGTGTACAGGTAAGCTTTTCCTAAAATCTTGGGACATCTTTTGCAGGTGAAAAAGAATTTTCTGCATCCCTCCTACATGCTCTTTTTAGCGCAATGCATTTTAGATATGATAGTGTTTTTCCTCGGATTTCTCAGAGCCTGTGTATGATTCAGTAATAATGGAACTATCTTCTGCCTAAATCACATTGAACTAACCTAAAGCTCCCCAAATCCTGTCTCAGCAGGCACTGAGTGACTAAAGACAATTATGGAAGTTCCTTTAAAGGGGTTTTATTACAGAACCTACTTGCGAGTTGTTACAGAACAGGGATGATTCAGTTCAAACTCTCTTAGATTAATAGTAGTAGTGTATTGCATGAGGGGCTGCAGCATGTCAGATACAGAGGAGACCTCTCTCCTATGGTCATAGGAGCGGGATATCAATGTTAGCCAGGCGTGGGTTTGCTGAATGGCAAAGCACCTCCTTGCCCCTGTGCTGTGCTTGTTGTCCACGGTGTGAGATGGAGGGAGCTCCGTCCGTCTCACACCGTGGACAACAAGCACAGCACAGGGGCAAGGGCAGCAGGTCACAGCCCGTTAACACGGCAGGTTGGGCTGGCTGGCTCCGTTCTCCTCGCTGTGGTGGAGCAGAGAGTCCAGAGAGCTCTGCACAACTGGTCCACCTTGCCTGCAGGCCGAGGGACGGGGAGGTTTGGCAAGTGGCAGCCAAGCCCTGCTCCTCGGGGTGGGAACCAGAGCGCGGTCTGTGTTTTCTCCCCAGCACTCTACGCCCTCTACCCAAGCACAGCTGCTGCTGCGGGCCCTGCAGCAGCTCTGCCT
>NW_010586758.1:23995-60815 GCF_000705375.1 Tinamus guttatus
TTCCCTCCTGCTTCAACCTCTGTAGGATGAGATGGTCTCTGGGTCTTTTGTTTTTACTCACAGCAGAGCCATGATGCTGGCCAGCAGTGTCCTGAAGGCAGTGGGGAATCTGCCCTTCCTCCAGCAGACTGAGTAAAACAGCAGAGTCTTTCAAACAAAGGGCATGGATTTATGCCCAAGGACACGAAAACTCTAGTTTAATCAGCTAGACTAGATCACGATGGTGGCCGTAATGCAGCAGACATGGGTGGAGGTGTATTCGCAGCCATACAACTGGCTGTGACAATGATCAATAGATAATATGCTTTCTTAAAAAAATATGCTTTCTTAAAAAAAAAACCACACTTTAAATCATTCATATGCCTGCAATAAGCATGAGGTGTATATGCTCGTATATGTAGAAAGCAGCAGACTGTTGTTCCTTGGAGCAGTCTGGTAACAAATTGCCACTTAGTGCTAGTTGTCATAAGGAGGGCTTACATGGATAATATGTTGGTTTAGTTGGCACAGGCTCAGAAGATTTTTCCAAGGAACAAAACGGAATTAGCTGTTTAATGTCAATTGTAAAATCAGATAATGAGTTAGGTGTCTGACTTCCCTTGTCCTCAAAAATCATCCCGCCACATTCAGAGAAGTCTTCAGAGGTGCCATAAAGTGTTGTAAAATGCAGAACACAAGCTTACTTTAAGTAAGTGATGAAAACACATTCGTAGCAAGGCTGTTAAAATGCCATAGTAATGGCACTGCCTAATAACATGAATTGGCACTGCCCACCTAAAATAGGCTGGGGCTCTGAGGGAACTGGCATCCTGCAGCCTTAAGCAGTTGTTTCATGGTATTCTTAAGAGGGCTGCTAGTTTGCACCTCAGATGGCACATTTATTTTGGTCATGAATGACATTATATCTGAGTAGGTGACATTTTCTAGCAGTATTTTAGGAACATCTGCAGAGGTTCCTTATTTGTAATATTTCAAAGTGTTTTGGGACATGTGCAAGTACTATATAGGTCAACAAAATATAGCAATTAAATGTTGCAGTTTTATCAGGGTGAATAATTCATAACAAAACATTTAGTCCTTAGACTTGTTTTCATTTTCTGCAAACGGAATGCCTGTGAGTAAATCACAACAATCCAAAATACCACCCATTTCACAGAAAAGTGAAGCACGCAGCTTACATGCCAGCTTTCAGGATCAGAGGGAGATGTATAATTCAGAATTTCTTTGTCAAACATGGACTTTACACCACACTTCTGAACTGCAACATGCTAGTGGAGGTCAATTCTTTGTGGAAAACAAACATAAAAAGATTCTCATCCTCCCTAAATTATATATGTGTGTGTATGTTATATATAATATGCATTATATATTATATATTGTATTCATATAATATGTACACATACACCTATGTATATATTATATATATACTATAGCAGTGAACCCGTGAGTGTCAGCGTTGTCCTAGGCATTGCACAAATATATGGTATAGCCTTGTCTGCCATGGTGAATTGTACTGTTTGTGCTGGCCTCTATATGGACAAAACGTCTTGTTTCTAGCAGGGGGGCAGTACCAGCAGTACGAATATGTTTTGGTGTGTTTAGACACAACTTGCACGTGGGAGGACAGATAAGCTATACCATATGGAAGTGTCCTTCTGTGTAACTGCGTCCACAGAGGGTTTTTACTTCTTCCAGCTATTTCAGTGCAAATATTGCATTTCTCCTTTAAACTTTCAAGGGCTAGTCATGAGAAGGAAGGGGTCTTTTATTCAGAGGAGATGGAATAAGTTGGAATCCTGGATCCAGAGGAGCTTCCATCTGAAAATGGAAAAGACAACTGAAGTCTAGGGGGAAGGAAAGGCTGCCTTAATTGCCCCAAATCCGAAAGGACTGTAAGAACTAAACTGCTGTTCTCAGAGTCCTCGTGAAACCTCTTTTCTTACTCAAAGAAAATATCATTTCTGAACTTACCTGCAAAAACTTTTTTTTTATTTAGCCATAATTACAATGTTAAATGTGAATAATTTGGATTAGAAGATGAAGTAGGTGATGAAGTTTAAGTTCTAATGGAAATAGTTCCTGTGAGATTCAGAATATGTATATTTTAAAATGTTGCAAGTGCCTTAGACTATGTTGTTCCAACATTGGAAGGTTTCTGCTGACATGGAGGGAAAGCCCACAGTAATATGTTAAAATAATTCACAGATTCTCCTCAGCATGCAGCTGCCCTTCACATATATCAGTATCGTTTATTTGAAAAGGAGACTTGGTACCACCAGGCACTTAGCGAGGTTTATCTTGAGAGGTCAAGAAGGCCTGAAGAAAGCAAGAAGAGGAGATTGTTCACAGTACTCCGTGTTCTTGCTTCAGATAATAAATAAGAACAAGATAGATATTGAGATTTCAGTCAGTCAGCCTTGTCAAAACTATGGAGTACACCTCTCCATTCACAGGAAAATTCAATTCACAGGAAAACTAGAGGCTCAGGAAAACTCAAGGCACTGGAGTAGGGCAGTTTGAAACACAGGGCAGGTTTTTGTACAAGCTCTGTGCAACACACAGCAGCAAGGGTTTCTCTTATACATTCCCCCCTCTGGCTCTTTGAAAAGAAATGCGTCTTGCTGAGAGGATAACAGGACCAAGCTGCTTCGCAAATGCAAGGGGGGCTTAAAAATGACGAGGCCTTGGATTTGCACCAGTCCAGGGCAGCACCACGGGAGCAGGCAGGGTGGCCTTGGGCACACGAGGGGACAGCGAGGAGCAGCACCGGCTGCAGCACTTTGCTTCCCCCACATGACCTGCCGAGGCTCTGCGAAATACATGAAAACTGAGATTTTTTTTCAGAAGTTTATAATTTGGCCAGATTTGGGATATTTTTTTTTCAGAGGAACAGCAAAAGGCACATCTCTGACATCAGAGTGACCACCTTGCCAATTTTCATGGCATTGCTCCAAACCACAGAGGCACTAGAGTTTCACAAATGCTTGCAAGAAGAATTTAAATCTTTCTTACTTTCCAAGCTAGGTGAACTGTTTTTGCTGAAATTAATATATATTTTCAAAGTGCACACTCACCTTCAGGTATTAAGCCTAAGTGAGATACTAGGCATAGAAAAATTGAACCCAAATGATTAGTTTTTCCATTTTTATATGCAAATAAAGTATGTTAAATTTCCTAATATTTTTATTTTAATAAAAGATTTTATAATGGGAAGTGTTACTGAGCTTTAACAACACACAGGATTACAAGGTTTCATTTGTAGGGCTTACTGATTTAGATGGATGAGTCTGTTACAGAGCGGATTATGAAGTAAAAGCTCAGCTTGGTGAAAATAATGTAACTTCAGTTTAGAAAAGGGCATATGGTTTCAGTCTATCTGTGAAGGGACTTGTAGGAGGCTGTGTGGGTTTCATGAGTTCTTTACTGTATGAGCTGACACCCAGTTGGTTTATTCCTGATAATAAATGCACTTGCACACTGTCCTATGCTTGTATGATCAAAACCAGCTCCATACACATAACTGCTGTCTTTCATTTTCAGAGATTTGAAGCCAGAAAATATCCTGCTGGATGATTATGGTAAGTCTGAGAGCTTTGCAGAGCTTCCTTCACGATAAGGGAGGTTTAGGATTCCTAGTGCACAAGGGCTGGGCGGCTCGGGGTGCGCTCATGCCTTGGGGCAGAGCGGTGCTGCACAGCAGGGTGGGCTCGTGAGCCCCGAGACGGCCCCTGCCTTTTCTCCCTTGCTTCCCCGTCCTCGTTGCTACGAGGCTGCACGGTGAAGGGGTGGTGGCTTCTAAACGCGCGCTCTCCACTCGCCCCTTGGAAGTGCTGTCGCCCTTTACTGAGCCAAGTCTCGCTCTGTGCAAGCCCAGGTGCCTGTTTGCTGCTGGAGGCAGCGATAATCAAACCTCACGCTGAGTTATGGACCAGATGTAGCCCCTTCAGCCATCACAGAGCTGCAGAATTAGGTCAGCCCGTGAACCCACCATGATCAGTTCAAGATGCTTCCCCACTCTGTGCTCTTTATTGCCTTTTTTTCAAATTTTTTTAAAATATCCGACACAATCTACTCTGGTCCTCAGCCTCACCGTTAGAATTAATATCACTGCGTTATAGCATCCTTAATAATTCCTCTTTTCCTCATCAATGAAATTGTTCCAATTCAGTGATTTGGAACGCTCGTTTCTTAAAACGTCAGATCAGTAAATTGCAAGAGTGAAGCAGTGATGACAACAGTTACATTTTCTGGCTGTTTTGGAGTGATATTGTTATATCTGCTTTGTGTTGTTTTGTTTCTTTTGTTTCCTTGCAGGTCATATTAGAATATCTGATTTGGGTCTAGCTGTTAAAATTCCTGAGGGCGAATCAATCCGCGGAAGGGTAGGAACAGTAGGGTATATGGGTAAGTCCTCAGTAGCTCATCTTGTTGATAACTTACTGAGATTACTTGAATTTTGAAGATATTTCTGCCATGTAGGCTTAAACAGAAATAAATAGAATATTAATAAAAAAAAGATTTACATTCATCTGGTTCTGTTCCCTGAAGCAGCCCACCAGGTAGTCGCGCTGGTGGAAATCAGAAGTGAGGGGCAGGCAGGATCCCAGCAGCTCTTAATGAGACTGGAAGAAACTGGTCTATGATTCTGTGTCAGCAAAACAACTTACAAGAGACAATAGCTGGGTTTCTATTTACTGTGACATGGATTTATTTCAGGAGGGTTATATGCATGTTTATCATGAAGTTAAGTCTGCATGAATGTTTTGCTGTTTGGGCACAGGGAGCCCTTAGAGGCAAGTAGAGATTTGTATAGGGGTAAAACAAAGCATTTCCTGATTGAACTAAATATGTTTTCTAAGATCAGTGTAGTCCTTTCCATGCCTTCTCTGTGTGGACATTTTTCTTGGAATAACAACACTTAAACACTTACTATACTTATTTGACTAGCAACTATATACATATATATAAATAACTTATTTGACTAAAGAGGAATTAACTGATGTGAAACACTGTTGCAGCATCTGGAGACTTTAATGCAAGCAAGCACATGAGCTGTTGTTGTTACAGGCTGTTGTCTCGCTGTAGGTCCGTGGGCGCTCTCCATGCTTGGGTATGAGCGTGTCCGTACCCGTGTGTGGAGGCTGAGCGTGCCTTAGGAAAGTGATGGTTTGCCCAAGGCAGACCGGGTGTTGGCAAGACAAAACAAATGGATTTGTGCTTAAAGGGAAAAAAGCTATAAATTCACCGAAAAGACAGAATTTGCTTTTGGAGAAAAGTCTCTGTTGTTTACAGGATGTGTGTTTGTGTGTCATTTCTTTCTAAATGGAGAAAACTGGAAGGACTTAAGATTGGCCTTCTCCTTAACACTTAGCTTTGAATTCTTTTTGCTTTTGTTTTTTAATTGCTCTGAGCTTGTTTATGAACATGGCATATAGCACGCTGCATCTTCTATAAATCATTCAACAGAAATCAGGAAGGTTTTTTTTATATTTTACCCACCTGTGTATTCAGTTACCAAAATGGGACAGGTTTAGGTTTTGCCTCTGTAAATGTCAAGCGTGTTCACAAGATCCGTCTTTCTCCTCCGCAGCCCCAGAAGTGTTGAACAACCAGAGATACACACTGAGCCCTGATTACTGGGGGCTAGGCTGTCTCATCTATGAAATGATTGCTGGGCAATCGCCGTTTCGCGGAAGGAAGGAGAAGGTGAAGAGGGAAGAGGTGGACAGGAGAGTGCTGGAGACGGAAGAAGTGTATTCCCATAAGTTTTCTGAGGAGGCCAAGTCCATCTGTAAAATGGTAAGGGGCTTGACGGTCCAGCGAGGCAGCTTCGTTAGCCAGCCGTATCCAGCACGGTGGGAGAGGGGCTGCAGAGACAAGGATTAACCCAGCTCATCTGGGATGACTGCACTTTGTATTCACCCAAATTGTGTTTATTTGGGCTTGCTTTACTATGAGATTCCTCATACTGTGTCCTCTCCAAAGCTTTATGGCACAGGGAGCGGTATCTACCCTCGTGAGACTTTGAATGCTAGTTTGCAGTCAAGAATGTGTTTCTGACTTTTATAATCTTGTAGAAAAAATAAAAAGGACTTGATGATGCAAGGCTCCTAGTGTCTCCTGCAAGGAACTGAGCACCCCATGCTTCCATTGTCTTTGGTGAGAGCTGGGGGTAAGCAGGACAAAGATTATGCAATGAAATCATTGTGACACTCAAGTGTTGTACCTCCCCATCTCACTAACTTTGTTAGCAGCTTTTCCTCCAGGGTGCCAGGGTATCCAGCTTTTTTTAATACTGTTGAGCTGTCCTTTAAAATATTTTCTCACCCTTTCAGCTGGGAGTCATTTCCCTAGCACAATAGCCCTGTCTGACAATAGAAATCCTCAAACCCTCAGAGAAATCTCAAAGCTGTGTCTGAATTCACCAATGCCATGTCAACTCCCATCTTTAGAAAGCTAGAATTGTAATTTGGAAAGGGATGTGGCCTTGCTGTCAATGTTGTTCCCTAAAGAGTGAAGTCTCCTTTGGAGACACTGACATATCAGTGCATACTGGTAGAGAGAGAATGAAGGGATGGTCAACAAATAGGTAGTGAGAGCTTCACTCAGACAGTGACTTATGCAACAGGCAAGCAAACGGCGTATCAACAACATTCTGGCTGGCTGGCTTTGGTGAGAGACACTGAAGTCTCCTTGCAAAATATAATGGTAGCATTGCCAAGTATCATGCCTGGAAGTCATTAACTGACAGTGAACCAACTCATTGCTGAATCCCCAGGGTAGTAATTAACTGACATCACTCTTGATGGATACTCTAGGCCATAAACTGTCCTTAAACTGAGATTCAGAGCCCCCCAGTGATGTCAGCTTGGGAGGACCTAGGGCAGCCACAGGCCCTTACAGACCCAGTCCATTTAGTGCTCACTCTGCTTGCCCTCACTTACTGGTAGCATCTCCACTCCCAGCAGGTAAGAGGAGAGTCTACTGGAGTGGCAGAGGCTTTGTGTGCTTCATAGTGTTAAGTTTGTACATGAGATGAAAGTGTTGTGAGGCAAAAATGATATTCTTGCTGCAGGCAGAATATTGTAATTCTATTACAATAGAATTGTAATTTACAGGAAAATAACTGAGCTCATGAAAAGTTGAGGCTGAGTAGAATTAAATTTAGCATAGATGGGATAGTGCTGGACATGATGTATGACTTACCAGACAGGAGGTAGTGAAAGTTGTTATACTGTAGCAGTCATTTTCATCTTCCAGCCATAGAAACTGTGGTTTCAGGGAACCTCAGGAAATCCTGTAGTTCATTCCATTGCTTCAGGCAAGGATGAGCTGTTTGAAAATAATTCCTAGCAACTTGGTCATTACTGCCTGACTGTCGTGGTTGCTTAGGTGATTTGTGCAAACTCTTGATGTACCAAAAGAGAGTTCTGTCCTGAGCTTATGTTTATATATGTCATATATGTCAACACATGTCATGAGCATATGTTTATATTACTGTGCTTTAAGACTGAAAGAGCCTTACTTCTGATACTGGGCATAATGGAATTTGTGGTTCTCCATCCAAAATTCACTTAGATTACCAAGTGATATTGTTAAAAAAGCCAAGATGTAAATATCTTCTCTCAAACACTTTTGGCTGCTTGTACTCAAAAACAGAACCCTGTTGCTTTGTACGAATACCTTATCAAGGACACAAGAAAGGAAGATCTATGATCCCATCAGATCTGCAAAACAAAGCATGAAGTTGTAGTGGATAAAGTCAACTTACTCATACCTTCTCCTCAAAGCTTACTCCATGATCTGATGTCCTCACCATTAGGACATATGTCTTTATTCAGTTACTCATAGGCAAATACATTAGTGTCACCCCACTTCAACCTTCCCCTCCTAGATGTTTATGCCCTTTGCATGTTTGCAGGCACATCTCATAGCTTCCATTAATCATCATCCATCCCGTATTTCCATGTTACAATTTCTAAGTCATTTCCCATAAATCAACCCTTATTTTGGCCTGAAGTAGAGATGAATAATAAATAATTAGGAACAGGGGCATCTGGCTTTCTGGGAAGCTCCCCAACCCATAGTTCCCATATAACATAACTGCTTCATGTTTATTTTTCTGTGAAAAAATCCAATCTTTCTAGGAAATGCTTCCTTTTTGTTGTTGTTGTGACTTGTACTTCATTGATGTAGATGCTTGTTTTCCCTGACAAGTGCAGTCTTGTATCCAAGGATGTGACTTGAAGTGCATTCAAGTCAACAGTATGGATGGGCCTTTATTGCTGTGCTCTGTTTCACTCTGTCAGTGCGCTGTTTGTCTATGTTTCCCCCAGGCATTTTTAGACTACCTTCCCCGTCACTTCGTATTCCTACAACTCCCATTTTACTCCTCGGAAAGTATCTCCATTTCCTTCCTGATGTGCCTCCCTAACCAACTAAAACACGATGGGTTCTTTTTTCCTAAAATGAATCACTTTATTCGCCACTAGAAACTCCATCATCTTGCTGCTAGTATTCTTCTTTGCTTTCATCCTTGGAAAACAAGTAGTTCACACGTTATAGCACCTTAAAGTTCGTTAGTGCTGCCTCTTTTATCTGTCCTGAGAGGCATCTCTCACACGTCAAGGTGTTCAAGTGATAACTATTGCTGTTGGTAATGATAGCAATAATAGAAACTTCTGTTATGAGTCTCTCCCATTAGCTTTATAGTCATCCATGCCAGAAGGAGTTTTGACTTTTCTTCAGCCAGAGTTTGGCCTGGGATTATCATAAGCGTAACAAATGCAATCCACAGACTTTTATGTCATCCTAGCATTTTCAGTCTCAAAACACTATCATTATTTATTATTTGAGAGATGACCATAATGTTATTTTCCTGTTCTTAAAGCAATATTTAAAATAGTATGAGTTTTTTTTCAGCATTTAAATTTATCTAAGTTATCTCTAAAATTACTCAATCAGTGGGTCAATGAAGGTAGTTTTGCCATTCCCCTCTCTGTCTTTCATGAGCAGCATTTTTTTGCACTTTACTCTGAAAAAAAGTTTTCTTACTCATGTCATTAGAACAAACATCTTAGAATTATTTTTCATGCAGTGTTACCTGGAGATGAACTGAGTGATCACATGCGAATAAATAAAGCAGGGCTTTGGGGGCTGTTTTTTGCTGTTTTTTTTAGCAATCCTCACAACAGTTGCTTCTTCTTGTAAAGGAAGCAGAAAAGTCTCAGACGTTGCATAAGAACAAAAAGTGCTGCTGCTTGATGTGGACTCCATTCACTGCTGGATAGCCAAAGTCATCTTCTGAAGTCTCTGAGTAGCTCTGTGTTCTCCCATAGCCTTTGACTGTAGCCTTACATTTAAAGTATGTTTCACTAGTCATTAAATGGCCCTCTTAAGAGGTCATGTCAGCAGCCTAATATAGTTGCATTTGTTCTGCTCTCCAGTCATATCAAATGCATCTTTTGAAATTAAACAGAACTGTAGAGATGACTGAAAACATACAGCTGTTATGTCCATTTTCTTGCTCTGGTGAGATCCCCAAACAGGATGTTTATTTCAGGTTTGTACAGGTTAACTAGTGCAGCACACTTCTGGAGCTGCAGGAAATGGTGCAAGATTCATTATTCCCTGGAGACAGGAAGGACTTTCACTTCTGGAATATATTCTAGTTGATGCTATTTCTTGATATCCACCACAGAAGCCCTCAGAAGTGTTTGACTTTATCTGTTGCCATCTCTAGACCCTGCAGCTACAGAAATAGGAAATTCTGTACAAAATTCCGCGAATTTGTTACTTCTTCTCCATTGTGACCATGCTGGGACTCTCCTCAGAGGGTGGACAGCAGCTTCTCAGCAGCTGGGTTTTGTGGGTGAACCTGTTCTTTTCTGATGGGGCATTAGTGCCAGCTTAGCAGCTCTCTGAGCATCTCACCCTTACTGCTCTCACAGAGACACAATGCCTTGCAGTCCCAGCCCACTCCCAGCAGCCTTTTTCTCTCACATCTTTCAGTCCATAGTGGACAACCACTCACAACAACTGCTTTCATGCTCCAGAGAATTCCTGCTTGCATCAGAGATCACTGAAAAATGTCCCACAATTATTACTGAGGAACTCAGGAATCCCCACAGCTTCTTTTTCTGTCCTCAACCACTGTAGCCTCTGACCAGGCTCTCCACACTACTGCTGACAAGGGCAAATTCTCAGATTAATTTAGTCTTCCTACTTAGTTTACAGGCAGGTGGATTATTGGCTGCACAAACAGAACAGTAGCCTTCTTGTTTGTTTGTTTGTTGGGTTTTTCTTTCCATTTTATAGTTAACTTTTAGAGCAGAAACTGCAGAGGACGACTTTTTCATCTAGAGGGAAGTCCAAACCTACCGCTTTCAACAGCTCTTTGCTCTTTGACAGCACTGTCCCTTGCTCCTGAATGCCTCAAGACACCATTTCCAAAAATGTGTCAGTGAGGGGTAGTAAAAGTGGCCTTTCACCTTCAGGTTATACTTTCCACCTATCGACACAGCAACCGAACGCTAATACAACTTTTGTCTTCTCTGCCTAGCATCAATAGGACAGAACGGATCCTGTCTAAAAACTCCAAAGCATTTTTTTGACATAGGTTAGATCTAGATACCTGTTGTGATTAAAAAATAATAACAAAACTTGCCTCGAGACTGTAAAAGCTCAGTCTTATGTAAGTCTTATGTTTCAAAAGAAACACATTCAACCTTCTTTCTACCCAGGGAAAGCGAGCTCCAGAGAAGTGCTGCTAGGAAAAAAAAAAAAAAAACCCTTTTGGTTAAATTGCATTTGTATGATGCTGTATCCCATGAATCTACTATGTGCTTAGGGGATGGCAAGGCACAGAAACGCTTCTTCAAATCCTCCTCTTTCTAAAGATTCTGAAACCCTGAACACCTTCCCTGGAGAAAGCAGAGCCAATAAAACACACTCCTTGTAGTGTTTCCAAGATCCCATAGCGTGCCAGCGCTCAAAGCAGTCATGCTCCCAACCACTAGCCTTGCCAGAGCAGTGATTTTGAGTCAGGTGTGGTTTGAGAGGGTTGCTTTCTCCAGAAGGAATCCGCCACTTCCAGACAAAGTTTTAGTGACACAGCTGAGAAACTTCTCTTCACCTGTCATTTGTCGAGGTTTTAGAAGACCTTGTTTCCAGAGGATATATTTCTGATCTAAAGAATGCAGATCATTTCTGTGCAGACCAGCAGCAAGAGCAGAGCAGCAAGGAAGAGCAGTCCAGTCTGAAGAGCTGTTTTCCCTCTCTCTACAGTTTTGGTCACGATCAGAGCAGACATCATCACCTCGACAGTAGCAGCATGAGAGACAGAGGAAGCTAGGGGAGGAAGGGAGCTTGGTTTTTGGAAGCTGAGAGCTGTGTTATGGCCAGAACTACTGGCTTTCCCACTCATCCCTCAGTCCTCACAGTCTTCTCTGATCATGTCTCCTATATCTCCGCTTATGTTCCACCATCCCTTTCATGATTTCTCCTGGCTATGTAGCCTCTGCCACTGCAGTCTGCTCCATATGCAGGGCACACTCTGCAGAAGCCATTCAATATCTCAGCCTGGAAAAATAAACGCCCCAGCAAAAAGAAAGCGCAGGAGTGAGGAGGTGTTTAACGAGCAGGCTGCAGGAGTCAGATAAGAGAAGTGCTGCTGCCCAGGGAGTAGCAGAGTGCTCGGGGAAGCCACCAGAGCTGTGGCCCTGTAAGTCACAGATAAACACAGGAGAAGCCAGTGCTAGGCAGGCACCAGAGGAAGGATCATGGATGTCCTGTACATTACAAACAGCCCTTTCAAGGTTCCTCCTCATGGAGGTGACATGGCCGAAGCATGGCGGGTGCTGAGGCAGGCGCTGAGGCGGGAAGCCTGCAGGCGCCATCTTGCCCTCACAGGCCAGGCCCCACGTTCCCTTCTTCTTTCAGGACTGTGCCTGATTTTCTGCATGTTCCCTGGAAATGCTTCTTTCTCTCCCACCCTGCCAAACCTATGTGCCCTCAAGAGAGCCCCAAACTGGCACTGCCAGGCAGGTTGCTGCTTGCTGATGGTCCTGCCTGGCAGGTAGAGCTGGTACAAGACCCCACAGCCGCTCCACTGGGCTCGGCACCATGTGGGTCTGAGGGGTGCAAGGAGGCCCAACCATGGAGCTGAGTCCCCTCCGGGCAGGTAGCGCTGAGGGGCTGCAGAGCCGCCGTGGTGCACGGAGAGGGGTCCCTGCACTCAGCATCGGAGTGGAGATGGGAGAGGGGCTGAGGCAGGAATCTTCCACCCCCAGGCCTCCAAGCAGAGCCTACCCACTCCATGAAAGTGTCTCCCACACTGCTGCCAAGGTGTTTCCTCATCAGGGCCCTTTCCAAGGGGCTCCTCCCTGTGTGGCAGCAGATCACCCAGGCATGTGTCTGTGCTGGCCCACGGTGCCCTTTCCTCTGCTGCCCCCCGGCGGCTCCTTCCCTTCCCTTCCCTTCTCTTCCCTTCCCTTCCCTTCCCTTCCCTTCCCTTCCCTTCCCTTCCTTTCTTCCTTTCTCTCTTCCCCATTTCCTTTTTCACCTCTCCCCTCTCACTTTTCCCTTCTCCCCTCTCCCTTCTCCCTTTTCTCTTCCTTTCCTTTCTCTTTCTCCTTTCCCCTTTCCTTTCTCCTTCCCTTTCCATTTCCCTTTCCTCTTCCCCTTTCCCTTTTTAGCACCAGGCACTGCATGCTGAACTCTGTCACATACAGATCTTCAACTCTCTTCTCTCTGTCTCTAAATACACCATCTACTAAAACACGGCTTTGGCCCATTCAATTCTGTGAATATGATTTAAAAGACAAGACATTTTGGTCAAGATTTTGGCAGCATGCTGTGTCTCCTCATCCACCAACTAGTGGAACAGGTCTTTCACTGAACCAGCTGGACCTGTTCTCCTACACACAAAGAGTTTTGATCCCTGTGTATATTTGTGTTTGTGTTTATGCAGGTCTTTTGATATAACAGACCAAGGATACTGGGCTGAGCAATCTCTGTTGCTCCACAGAGTGTAGCCAGCAAGCAGACAGCACTTGCTGTAGCATATGGAGGTTGTGCATCGCCCTTCGCTGAAAACAACCAAGGCTGGCATTAGGATAGTTACTAATTCTGGTTCACTGGTGCATGGACAAAATTCCCTTTGACTTCTACAGGGATAGGCTGGCAAATAAAAATGATTGGGTCCGGTATATGTTTTATACTGGAATATATTGCAATGGGTAGGAGAAAATGCAATGTGATGGTGAAGCAACACAACATAAGCAACTCAGGAAAATTATTATGACAAGAGTAACATGTAAAAAAATAGGAAAAGCACATGGGAACTTATAAATATGTATGAGAAATGCCAGATCTCTTCTCCAAAGTGCTCATTGAAAGTAAAAGAAAGAAACAATCTCTATTTTGATTATAACCTAACTTTACAGCTGCTGATTCTCTGATCAGCATTTAGAACACTGGGATCCTAATCCACTTTGGCCATTAAGTAACATCAATTACAATTTCCCTTCATACTCCTCTCTGGATGCATTCAAAAAATAACAACCTTGGAGGAAAAAAAATCCCTGTGAGGCTCTCACTATTCTAACTTCCTTACCATTCCTCTGGGCATGTTTCAGCTCCTCACCAAAGATGCGAAGCAGCGGCTGGGATGTCAAGGGGAAGGTGCAGCAGAGGTGAAGAGACACCCCTTTTTCAAGAGCATGAATTTCAAGCACTTAGAAGCAGGCTTATCCATAGGAGTAATAAAAGAAAAAAAAATACAATCTGAACCAGATGGCACTCATAAAAATCAGCAAAATCACATATATATATGTAGGTACATGCGCAGAAGTGAGACCATAATTAAAAAAGACCAAAGCTCTGTGGAGCTGAGGAATGGGCTGTTTGTTATGAGGGGAGACACTCTTAGCAGAAAGTCCAAACCAAGCTCAGGTATCTGGCATCACCTAGGACAGAGGCCAGGGCCAAGATAGCATTTGGATTTTGTTAGCGTTCATGGGAAATGGAACCTCCTTCCTCTGGTTTACACACCAGCCTTGCACATACTGAAAGTCTCGGTTACATTGGCAATAAGAAAACTTTCCACCTCATTGTGGCATGGGTCTCTATCCCAATGCACCAAATTATCTGGTTATTTTCCTCCTGGAGGCCCGTCTTTCTGGCTAGGCCTTCTATCCTTAAAGTTTCCATATGGCTGTAAGTAAACACTGCCATTTTAACATATTAACGCAAGTAACATCTTGGCAGCTTTCATTCACATTGCTGTGAACTCAACCAAACCAAAGTGGTTTGAAAGCTACAAAAGTTTACTTTAGCTGCTCTGGTTTTGCTTTACGTTTTACTATGCGGCCTAGTTATTCCTGCCAATTAGCCCATGGTGTTATGACCTGCTTCAGTGGGATGAAACAGGAGACAAGCTACTATTTCTTTCTGATGTAGAAAATTAGAAAATTCTGGACTCAAATTTGGGATTCGCCAGAGTGTGTTAAAAGCTTTACTGTGACATGTAAGGACTAGAAGGCACCTCTTATAGGTGTATTTGCTAAAGCAGAGGCACATAAATGTTTATGGATATTTCTTGGGAACTCAAGGGCTGACCCTAATTTAAAGTTCCTCGGCACTTCATCCATAGGTTTCCAAGTCTTTACTGAAGTCAGCTGAGTCACCCAAAGCCATATAGCCAGTGGCAGAGGTTGTAATCCAACCCACACTATTCTGTCTCCACAAGAATTTTGTGGATTGCAGCCGACAGGGGGTGCGGATAGCTGGAGCCTCCAACAAAAATCTTTTCCAGCAGACATCAGTTTAATTGGTTTGGTCACACTGCTCAGTTCTAGGTAGAATATTGCATAGTGGCACCCCGGGCTTCAGAGCCATGTTACCTTGCAGAGAGAGCAACATTCAGCGTGTGCTAAAGTTCTCCAAGCCTGGGCAGTCCCACCAGCTGCCCCGTGGGTGCTGCTGTGCCTCAAAGGCCTGCACGCAACCACATGAACTACAGCCATAACTTGGGACAAGTATTTCTGCTTCCTATGATGGATTGCTGGAATACAAGCTAAAAAGCAGTGTCACTGCAAAGAGTCCTGCCTGTCATCCCCCCCAAATTAAGTAGTTTAAAAAAGGTAAAGATGCTTGACTGTTTGTTTGAAGAGAGGCAGCCAAGTTAAGAGAGTTAATAGAGGTGATCCTGGACAGCTTCCAGCAGCTGAGCTATTAATAAAAACAATGGAAAAATGCCAAACCTCTTCTGTTTTCCTTAGCAATTAGTATACATTCCTTTAAAGTTTCAAGCTGCAAAACCTACAGCTCCCTGAGTGGAATGATACTTCTATATGAGGTACCATTTCAGAGCTGTCTCCAGTGTGTCATTCAGAGACATTTCCATTTTTCTCTTGTCCCCTCTCCAAAAGAAAAGACTCCTGAAATATTGATTTTTTTTTACTCTTTCTGTCCTTATTCCCTAACCGCTTAGCCATACGCTACATGGATGACTAAAACCCACTCTGTGCTGCTGCTTTAAGGACTTCAAAGTAGGATGCTTAACAAGCTTAAAGCCAAGTCAGCCTTTGATGATAAACATGCAGGCAGAGCAAGCCTAGAAAAGCAGGGTGCAAATAGTCACTTGTTGTTAGGCATTTTCACTTGACTGAATCCGTGAATAAAAGCACATGGTCAGATTCAGAAATATTTTTTCTCTGTTTTTTTTCTCTCTGCTGTGATAGCCCAGAGCAGTATATTGCAAGGATGTGCTAGACATCGAGCAGTTCTCCACAGTGAAAGGAGTAAACCTGGACCAAACAGATGATGATTTCTATTCCAAGTTTTCCACAGGATCAGTCTCTATTCCATGGCAAAATGAGGTAAGGATGTATCATAGTAAAATTAGCCCTATAAAACCCCTAACACAGATGGTTTAAGAGGAGCTGTACATTTCCAGTAATATATAGCTACCGGATAACTTGCCAAACTCTGATTCTTTCATAAGTTACAAACGGACTCTTTCAAGATCTATAATGTACCACAGATGTCAGGCTCAGGTGACTGTATCTGTTGGCTCTGCATAGCTGTGTAAATTGGCACGGATCTTACTGGACTTCCTTCTGGGTTTCCAGAGGCACTTTGACAACAGCCCTGGAGAACTCCCACAGGAGGGATGGCAGCCTTAGCGTGGGCCTCCTCCCCTCGTGACCCCATCTCACCCGTTGCTTTGCGTCTCCGGTGGGTCCCAGCTGCACCCGCTGGCTCTGGAGCTTGAACTGCTCCAGGGCTCTTGGTCTTGGGCCTTTGCTATCAAAACAGAGCCAGATGCTGAGATCATAAACCAAGGGCCACTCAAATGCCAGATCCCCTTGGTGGAGTGCAGCTAATAAATAGGATTTTGTGAGTGTGCCTCTTTAGCTAATATTCTCCAGAAAAAAAAAAAAGAAAGAAAAAATATAGAAAGCTTTATCGGGCAACTTCTTATTAGAAGTCTATCATCACCAATGTGCAAACGTACAGAGCAGGCCGAGCCTTTCTTTTTCCTATATCCCATTTAGCTCTGTAGCCACCAACAGGAATTCAGCTGTGAGCTCTCCTAACACGTAGCCAAGCTGTTAACAGAAGCTGCTGATCCTGTTCCTGACTTTGAACAACGTAGCACTGCTGGAAAATATGCAATGCTGATGGATAGTTTTTTTCTTTCTTTCTTTCTGTCTTTCTTTCTTCCTGTGTGTCACCAGATGATAGAAACAGAGTGTTTCAAAGAACTAAATGTGTTTGGACCAAATGGTACTATTTCACCAGACCTAAATAAAAGCTACCCCCCAGAGCCACCCAAGAAAGGATTGCTACAGAGAATATTTAAACGACAGGTGAGTTCTTTCATGGCTAACATGAGGAACCCTCCAATAGTCTAGATGCCCAGGGCCACAACCATGTCCTGTAGGTATTTCTGCTAAAAGAGCATTGTGCCTTACAGAAGGCTGGCTGTCATGGTTCCCTGGTAATTTCCTGACTAACACTGTGTGTCCCAGGTTTCCCGTCCACCTCTCGTGATTTTTTACCACTAGAAATGTCAGGATTATTCATCATGTTTGTTTTCAGTGCTTGAAAACTTCCCAAAGTATTTTTCAGTTGTATGCTAGGTTTCTTATTAAGCACATTTTAAAAATGGTTATATGTCTCTCATAAGTTTTCTTTATAATCCTTTGTTTTATGTGTTGAAAGAATAATAAAAATGTGGAAGTTGAGTGAAGTAGTCAAGGCAAGAAACCAAGCCCCTGGAGAGGGAGGTGGACGAGGGACTATGTGACATGCAGCTTTCCTGAGGCACCACGGTGACAATTGCAAATTCAGAGAACATTCTTAGATCAGTGTATTTCTATAGGGTCAAGGCTTTCCCTAAGCACTTGCAGGTATTCTCTGCATTAGTCAGATTTAGCAGATACTGACGTTTTGCTGTGTATTGAATTGACACCTGGAGCTCAGTTGTATCATCTCTGCCTTTCTCAAGAACCCCCATGGTCTTCCTAACCTAGGGAGAGTACAGGTAAGAAAGTGAACAATATTTTACCTCCAGGGATCTTCAAACAGAAATCTTTCATTGCAGTTACTACAATAGAACCATAAAATGAGCAATACTGGGTAAAAGGAAAGCGTGGTATGTTTGGTGAATCTGATTGTCATTCTTTTCTTCCTTCTACAGCATCAGAACAATTCAAAGAGTTCTACAAATTCAAAGGCCAATTTAAATCACCACATAAATTCAAATCATGTAAGTTCAAACTCCACTGGAAGCAGCTAGTTCCAGCTGAGTTTTGTGAAACAACATGTTGCATCCTTCCTCTATGGAGCTTCTATGGAAGAGTGAGCATCCACCATTGAGTGGAAAGAAGAAAAAAACAAAAAGGATCTCCCTAAAATGGAGATTTTCCATCCATTCCTTCCAGTGGAGCCTCACATTTTAAGAAGAAATTTCCACTCAGGTCTGTTTTTGGAGGTGGCACTCAAGACTGTGTGAATCAAATTTGTCGATTTAGAACATTGCAATAGAAATTCAATGAACATGACTACTTGCACGTATTTAAATAGCATCATGCTAGAACTGAATTTTGTCTTTATTATTTTTAAAGGAAAGTTTTGTAAATTTCTCTATTGTCTCAGTTTACATTTTGTACATTTGTATTTAAATGAAAGTCAGACTTTGGAGGTGTATATTTTCCAAGCAGCAGCTGTAAAGCCATGTGTTTTAAGACATTTTTTTAAAAGAAAAAGAAATGTGACTCAAGACTTCCAGAGCCTCAAATGAGAAATTGTTCTTTTTAGCAAATCTAGAAAAATATTCATATTCCACTTTATCAGACTGGGTTTTATTGACATACATTTTTATGGAACAGTTTATTCTTAATTATTTTACATCTGCATATTTGGTTTACAGCAACACTGCATACATTTCTCCACTTCATTAATTTGTAATGTCTTGCATTAAATGTTAAAGGATACAGATAAGGCTTTGATGCATTTAAGAATACTACTTGCTATGCCTAAGGTTTGCCATGTTGTGGGACCAGCACAGATGAGATTTGCACTTACTTTTGTCAGATCATGATAAATCTATCTGGTTTAAAAGGGAACTCCGTTTTAAGCCCTTTTCCTTCACAGTTTTCTTTTTTTTTTTTTTTTCTGTTTCTAATGAGAGAAAGAACAAAATTGATTGAGAGGTGACCAGGAAGGCAACTGATCATTTGTTTTTCAAGGACTTGAAACTTGCACCCATTGAAGTAAGAGCAAAATTCCAAGTGATTTCAGTGTTACAGTTTGAAGTTCAGGGAATTTGCACTGTTGCTTGTATCTAACAGGTAGCTAGAGAGAAATTCAGTAGTCTGTGTTGTTCTGACCGTGAGATTCATGTCAGCTTTCTGGAGCTGTGCTGTGGAGGTTCAGAATGGGATCTGACCTGCTTATGTCTCATCACATCTATTTTTCTTTTACCTGTCTCCATTTTTGAGCAGCAGTAGAACCTGTAGGTTGTGTCTGCACTTAGGGTTCTTTTATGTGTGAAGTGTCGTGTTGAACACACCATGGCTCATCCCCTCAATTAAGTCCTCAACTAAATTGAGTAAAATGTCAATTATGAAATAATAGCTCCCACTTCTGGCTAAATCATTCTCTGTTGAGGATCCTGTAACCAATATGGAAAATATTCTTCCCGTTAGTATAAATATGATCAGTCAGAGCAGTTGCAGTACCTCAGGCACCAGAAGTATGTTCTTCTCAAGCAGATTAATATCTATTATTAATAATGCCAGATCAGGTATAAATTATCATTGCTTCCCTTCAAGTTGAATTGCAAGAACTGTGTCCCCAAGTGCAGACAAGGTCTACATAGTCCATGTTCTGTAAAACAGGGTGATTCAACATGCTCTTTATGATGTTGCCTAGACTGGACTGATCGTTTTATACTTCTCAGTCAACAGGGAGCATCTGATGGTCATCCTGGTGTGTCTGATGGATAGTGCTGCTGTCCTTGGCCATGAGGAAGCACTGTTCCAGCAAAAGTCTAAGTAGACAAAATTCCTCAGACAAAATATCTTTAGATATGTTCTCTCTGGCCAGTGCAGAAAGGAAGAAGATGTGGGTTAGTAGTGTCAAAGCTGTGAATGAGAAAGTGATGTGAATTACTAAAACAGCCGTGGGGAGAGAAACAGCACAGGGTCAGAGCTGGTGTAAACAGAAGAAAGACTAAGAAGGGAAACAGGGCACCTTGATCAGAAGCAGCAGGGTGTGTGGAGGAAAGCATACGTCATTCCAAAAGCTCCCAGATTTCCTGGGCATTGGTAGACATGCAGGAAAGCTCTGTAAATGTGCCATAATGCCACTGAGAATCCTTCCCCTTCCTGGTTCAGGTCGCAGGAGATCCCTGTGCCCAGGGCAGGTGGTGCTCACCACTCTCCTATGTCAGATGTTGGCAGTGCAGATCTTAGGCAAGGTGCAGGATTGTAGGGAGGCAGGAAGAGATGAACATTTGGAGTAATTTTCTCTCCGGATCAGCTATAGCCTATAATAGTTTCAGAAGGGAAATAAAATACTGCAGCATGTGCCTACATGCTGCACTAGCATATATTTCAATATATGCCTGCAGCATATATGTGTGTCTATAGAGGCCTGTTACCTCTGGATCTGTTCTCATAGGCTACTGTCAAACACCAAGAACCCGACAGCCATTTCAGCGTGCTGTGGGTAAAGACACACTTGCTCTGGGACAAGCTTTCTTCAGGGACACGTGGGACCTCCCCTGATCTCCAGAACTGGAGGTGAGGGTGAACGCGCAGCTCGTAGCCAAACCACGGCTGTGGGTCAGTGCACGTGGGACGTGCGAGTTCCCGGCCAGCAGCCCCGTGTGCGGGTTGTCCCAACGGGCTCCGTGCCGGGCACAGGCGCTGGGCACGGGGCTGCCGGGCGGCTGCTGAGCACAGGACTAAGCTCCTGCTCCACCACTGCCGTTACCTGAATTTGCAGCAACAGAGAAGCATGTTCTCCCATCAGAAAAATGTGGCTTATATTATCTACCCACCATTCTGGGGGAGAGAAAAAAGGAGTTATGGGAAGGCTGAGTGCATGTTTCATGTTTCCCCAGTGTTTCATGAGATAAAGCTGATAAGACCACAGCTTTTCACCCAAGAGTTTCATTTGCTTCATGATTCATTTTCGGCATGTTAGCAGTTTGTCACATGAAGACAAAATTTTCTTTTGTCTTTTTTTTATCATCTCCCATTTGGGAAATAAAATCCTAATTATAACAAATCCTTTATTGAAATCGGGTGAACAAATCTCAAATAGATTGTACATGGCCATATACCTCCTAGATGCTCAGCCTTAACTAGCGGTGGATGATTTTTTGAAAAGGCAGCAGTGAGTGGTAGCAGATAACATGGTGATTGGCCGTGGAGGCTCCCTGTCAGCGTGGCTGTAGGCAGAATTCCAGGTTTGTGCCCTAGGGAACATCCATCCTGTGGCGGGGATCCCTCCTGCTGTCCTTGCACGGGGACAGTCCCCTCTTCAGCACCCCTAGGACTGTAGCAGTAGGAACACGAGGACAGCACAAAATCCTAGAGTGGGCAAGAACTGTGTTCTGTGAGTCCCAAGCGCTTGTAATCCTTGGAGGAGGTTATTCCATGGCTGAATAGCTGGAATCATCAAGATTAAATGGAAGAAGGTTTCCTATGTCCTGCTTGTGCTAAAGAGGCAACTCTGCAACCAAGTGCCAGCCCTTGTGGAGCAGAGAGTGAGTAAAGGGGAAGACAGACAGGACCAAGGAGGAGGTTTCCTGCCATTTCCCTGAAATGTCGCTATCCTGCCCACAAATCTCAGCAGGATCACGCTGAAGGGAGGGCAGTGTTGTGACTTGTCGTGACTTTCAGGACTTGAGAGATACAATCAGTATCTCACGTCGTAGTGCTGACAAACTGGGAATCTATTGGTCAAGATTCACCTACAATAGCAAACTGTGCAGTTTTGTTGTTGTTATTCCGCTCACCTCACACCCAAGACCAGAATAGTCCTTCCCTTCCTTTGTGTGACCAGGTGCACTTGGACTTTGTCTCTGTGGAGTCAAATACGTCACTGAAAAAACACCACGGGTGTTCAGAAGTCCTGAAAAAAAGATAGGCTCCTAATTTCATCATACAATCCTGAAGAGCATTTAGGAGGGAATGTGCAATATTTTGATTCAGCATGTATAATTTTTGAGGTGACTTTGCGCATAACAAAGGAGGAGAAAGGAGTAGTTGTTTAATAGCCTTCCAGACTGATTTATTTTCTGTATCAGCTTCCAATTACAGTACAATTGCTTTTGAAAAATGTGCAAATTAAGATCTGGTGGTTTATTTTAAAAAGACTGATGAACAAATAGAGCTCTTTCTTTTTAATAACTGGGAAACTCTGCATACTGATCCTGACTTGTGCAAATAAGTCTGTTACTTTTAAAGCCTTTACTAAGTAATCAAAGTAAGAGTTGAAGGAGCAAGTAGGTGCCCATGCAGCCTGGATGATCAGCTCTTCGCAGATCAGTGTTCCCTGAACCTGAATCTTATCATTCTTATCACAGACTTTAATGGAAGAGCAATAAACAAGGTGCACATCTTTATAGCGTAGCTGCTTCTGGGACATCCATGGAATGGGTGGTTCAGATTTGGCCCATGAAACCTGACTTCATTGTGGAAAACGTATGGCTGTTTCAACCTCTTGTCCATAGTTATTTGTGACTGTTTTCTGTTCAGATTTGTAATACTAACTTCTTAAATACCTTAGTAAAAATGAGATCATTTCCATACAATGTTGAAAAAATGGATTTTGCTTTGAATGAACATTCTTGGGTTAGTCTACCTCTTGGGATCCAGACCATCTTCCTTAATGTGTGTAGTGTGAAACCCAAAAGGACCTGCAGAAGCTCAATGAATAAAATCAATCGATCCCGAGGTGCCAGGGGTTGTAATCACAAAAGCACCATTTGGCCTTCTTGTCTGGCTCAGAGAAACCCAGTGGTGATCAGATAAAAAGGTTCTTCTGCTTCGGATGGTCCTGCCCTGTCTCAGGCTGAAGGGAGGTATATTTGGCTGTGAAGACTGGGAGAAGCTGTTTCCATTCAGTGTCTGCATGGAAAACAGAAGATTCTAAAGTTATCAGTGTCAAATTTTCCATAAATCCAATCTGCAGTTTAAAATGCTGTCAATCATTTACAACAGGAGTAAGAACTACTAGCATGAACTTGAGAGAAAGAGTGCATAAGTCTAAAACTATTCTTCACTTTGTGTGCTGTGTAGGAGACCATCTCTCTTAGAAATACTTAATATGATTTATGCCATCCACCTGGTAAAACCTTTCTGTCTTTACCTGCAAAAAGAAAAGAGAAAGAAATTGGTGCAGAGTTACTTTGCATATTGTTTCCTCTAGGGAAATCACTGAAGAAGGGGAAAGCCAATGTCGTGCTCCAGTATTGTGTCCTCATGTCCCCAGAGAGCTCTGTGATAATGCAAATACAAGATGCTGCTGCTGGATCAGCTGAGCTAGAGTACTGTCAAATGGATTTTATGGAAGAAATCATTTTAAAGAGATTGCAACCTATTCAGTGAAATGAATATTGTTGCCTGCGCAGAAGTATTCTCCTTGATATTGTATCGGAGCCAGACGCAGGGGATTGTATTCGTATCCTGCCCTGTTCTTCTTTACTGCCCTGGGCAAACCTCTGTGCAATTTTGTTTTCCAGTTCTTACACATGGAGTGATGCTCTCTATCAATGGAAAGCACTTTGTAGTCTATGCATACAGCAGATCAATATTAACTTTTCTTATTATAAGCGAAATAGGTTTGATCGAGCTCTTATTTACATGACTCTAGGGAGATGACTCTTGTAAATACGGGTTCTTTTCAGTTATTGGTTTGTTAGAGTTCCTCGGCCATGCTGAAAGGGGATGCACTTCACTTCTGTAAAGACACCTCCGACAGAAGAGGGCAGTGCAAATGTTCCAGTAGTCATTTCTTACTTAAGAGCTAGCTACTAATTGCAGCAATGACACAAACATTTCCTCTTTTTTATGTTGGAAATAAGCAGTGATGAAGAAGGGAAGCAAATAACATTCCCTTCTTCAGCTTCACATTTTTTCCCTGTTTTGGTCAAACCTGCAACAGAATTTCTAGGTGTCAATGAAGTGAAATGCTGTGTACAGTCACAATGATGCACGAATGGTAAACACCGGATCAACTCACTGCCAATCTATGGAAATGAAAGAAGTAACCACATTCCTGGGATGAAAGGACTGTGGAGGGGAAGTTCCAGGTTTTCTGGCACGTCTCAGGCCAGTGAAGAAGATTCAGTCCCAGCAAGAAGTATTTCAGATAGTGGCTGGATGACAAACGTGTTTTCCTTCCTCATCACCCCGCAGCCCAGTATGTTTGTTAGCCAGCTCAAATGAATTATTCCGTGTGCAATTTCCCTTGATTGCATTTCTTTTAAATACTGGACACGCTTGTAAAAGACTTGACATTTTAGCCTTTTGAAGGTGAAGGATGTAAAAACTTTATTTTGTGTTTCTGAGCAATGTAGATAGACCTAAAGATTTCATGAACTATCATGTGGTTGCCCATATTTGACTAATAATTAAATTGTAAAATTGCCGTTTCATATTAGGGTTAGTCTTTTCACCTGCTTTGAAAATTAAAAATCATATTTGGTATATGAACATACACAGAATATCCTTCTGATTGAATTTCAAGAGCATATCCAGGATTCAATGTGTTTAGGCACTTCTAATACTGTAGTCATAAGAAGAGCAGACACTTCTAAAGCGATGTTAAAAGCTGTCTTTCATAACTGAGTCAACAAATCATTTTCATGATAAATTAAAGCAAATGTTTTCAATTAGAAGAACTAGTGGCTGTTGGTATTGTACAAAAAAAATCATTCTAGTATCCAAAGGGTTAGAGGGTTGGGGGGGATGTTTGGTTTTGTTCCTCTTTCCAGGGAGATTGTTAACATTGTTTGATGAAACTAGATTCATTTTGAGATTGTTACTGAAGATAAAGGCTTCTGTGTTCTATGGCTGCTTGGATTCTTCGTACATAATGTCCTAGTAATGTCACAGTGCTGCTGTATCTAGATCAAACCACTGTTTTGATTGTTTTTTTGGCTTTGTTTTTTTTAATAAATTCCTTAATTTAAATACATGAAAATGATATGTTTTGCTTTTACGAGACATATTACGAGACAAACTGAGCTTCCTCCTGGGAGCTTCAAGCTATTTCAGTGGGAATGGGATGCATCTTGCTAGATGCCTTTGTGGCTTTGTGTTTTTTAATAACACTTTTTCTTTTCTGCTCCCTCGTATCTTCATGGAGATGGAGGGACCTGAAAGATACATCAAGGTTGTAACTAACTCCTAGGCATTTCAGCTTCTCAGCTGCAAACAGGGCTGTGCCCTTCCTGTTCCTTACATAGGATGCACTACAAGGTGCCAGACAACACAGTTCTTTACAAACTTAAAAATAAGTACCCAGGACAGAATGATAAAATCACTTGCAGGCACCGGAAGACACGGACTGTTTTTAAAGTGAGCAGTGGCTGCTTTGTGAAGCCCTATGGAGTAGTTTGCCTAAACTCCAGTTAAGATCAAGAAAACAACAGCAGATCTCTACAAAGTGCTTTTCACTGCTCTGCACACAAAGGATCCAGAACAATTAGCTGCAAAATCACCAGCAGGAACGTGGTGCAGTTGCTTTTGTTTAAGAGGAAAAAGAGTTTTCTAAGAGGCATAAAGATTATTTGTGCAAGGCTGCAGGTGGCAGAGAGTTTGTATCAGGTCTCACAAAATAACGTGAGAACAGCTTACGTCCAGCAGCTAAACTCAGTAAAACCCAAGGTAATAAAATACATAAATGCAGGTTATGTATATTAATGCCTTCCAAACAAACCCTTTTTTTTTTCCACAAGATTTTAACTGAGAGAATCTGAGGTGAAATTTTACCACTCCTGTAGTAGTACTTAAGAGAAAGACTAGCAAGAACCACCTCATCCCTGCTCCGTTACGCGGTGCCGCGTCTCGGTTTGGGCAGGGAGCTTCGACCACTGCCCCTGCAGTTGAGCAATTCTGACAACAGGAATTTGCAATTCGTGCATTAATTCCACCCATTGCCATTACTTGGTACCTCATATTAAGAAAAAGAAAAAAGAAAAAAAGCAAAGAGAGAAATGTTCACTCAAATTGTTACTGTAAGGAGAAATTTATTGCTAATGATACCACAGCCTGTAGTGCTTTTGCTACTAAACTTGCAATAATTACCTGTCTTTGGATTGGATATTCATACAGTGCGCTGTAGAATTAAACACTGACATTTCATATAATAGAAAACTTCATCTGCAGCTGACATTTATGTGCTTAGATGACACTATAAACAATAATTCTATTGTTAAACAACACACATTTTGTAGTTCAGATTCCGTTAGGAATTTGCTGTCGTGGTCTCCATGTCCATTAGGAAGGAAGGACCATCACACACGTAGGAAACCAGGACGCTTCTCTGACCTAAATACCTTTTTTTAAGGCATGTTAAGAATTCAAGTAATACGTGCATGTGTTTAAAATACTAGTACGTCTATATACAGCAATTTGAGATATTTCTCAATTATAAATACTCTTTGTGGAAGATAACTGATGACAAAGATGGCCAATGTGAGTCAAGAACACAAAATGGGAGAACACTTCCTCCCACAAAGACGCGTGTTTCTGTGTCACACGTGCACGGACACACATGAACGGCCTGAGTCAGAATGTCCTGAACAGGAACAATTTTTCTTGGTTTTGAGGGCTCCCCGAATCGCTGCAGCTACTGGAGCTCTTTTTTCTGCAGAAATGTCTCCAATGGAGCAATGATGTGCATTGTGAAAATGTCCAAGCAGCCACTCTTGTAGAGGGCCAAGACCTTCTGCGTTTCCTCCTGCTCGTGACACTCTAACGCTGCTCTGTTGGCTGGGGGCCCAGGCCCGCAGGACGCCTCGGTTTTCTTGCCGTGTCCGGTCGGCGTCGCAGCGCTGCAGCTGCTCCTGCGCCGACCGCCGCCGCGGGCGCTGAGCGGGGCCTGCTTCTCGCCACCAAACCCCCTGGGCCTCCTGCTTGCTCTCCTGCTTTCATAGTTCCTGAGCTCCGTTAGCCTCTCCTCAAAATACTCGTGCAGCGGTTTGTCACGGAAGCCACCGCTGGGGGTCTGGTAGCCCATCAAGGAGCTTCCCGAGGAGCCGCCCAAGAAACGCACGGACGAAGCTGCGTTTGGACGAGTGCTGAGCCGTGCTGAGGAACTCTCCTCTCTCCTCACATCCCAGAAGGGTGGGCTGCAGGCTGGAGCTCCTGAATAACGTATTGATAACTGCAGAAAACACACACAAGGGAGAGACAGGGTTGGGGCAGAAAGAAGAAGGGAGTCTCAATTAAAATGTGCTGGTTAAGCAACAAAAGGAAATTAGTTTTATGGTTCCAATTAGTATAGAGGTTAGGGAAGGTTTTAGGATCAAAACTCCCTGAAGATCTTGGTATTTGGTATCAGTCCCTGGAACAGAAGCCTGTTGGCCTGAGGTTAAGCAATGCTGAACATTTACCTGCCCTACAACTAGAATTTCATGTAGCCTTTTTAAAACTCAAGTTTTCCTCAGATATTGCCCAGGCCATCTGTATTAACAAACTTCAGGGTGATCCTTTTCAGATCTCATCAGCCTATAGTTCCTTTTTCACATGATCAAAACAGATGGTCCTTTTGACAGATCTTCTCTTTTTTCTTTCCCTTCTCCCAAAGTTATTTAACTTTTCTCTGAATCACAGTATATTATTATAAGAATTACAGTTTTTACATAAAATATGTTTCCATAACATAAAACTATGAGTTTATCATTATCTTAAAAGACATCATAGAAGTGTCTGAAATTTTCACCTCCCTTCCTGTCATTTAATGCCCATCTCCCTGGTAACCAACCATTTTGATGCCTGAATTACCTGAATAATCAAAGATCCTGATCCAGCTCCCATTATGATAGGGGGTGTCTTTTTGTGGATTTTAGGGGAAAATCCTTACCATTTTATTTAGTTTGAGGGAATCAAAGAGTCTCACGATGTAAGATTGCCTTTGCATGTCCATACTTGTGCTCCTGGGGTTTTCAAAATTGCTGCTCTACCTTTTCTATCGATTTCACACCTATGCTAAGACAGTGCAGCCTGTTCCAAGCTCACAGGAGCAACAGCAAGTTCGACTGCATTCATGGCTTCCACTGAAATTTTTTTGCTATTCAGCTCAATGGAAGAACTGCTTGGCATTATGTTAATGTTTCTAGTTGTTTTTTTTTTTTTTAAGACATAATTGTATACAGACAATCTACACAGCAGGATCATAGGAAGTTTTGCAATCGTTTTTTATCCCTGACAAAGTTTTTGGTATCAAAACCACCCTATCACTCACGCTGTTCTGCACAGCTGTTACACAAGCTCGAGGCCGTGCTGGGGGTTCAGGCCCAAGGCCCTGGCTCAGCAGGGCGCTCCATCCTCAAGCTCTGCCGTGTTGCTTATTCCTGACAAACAAAAAGCACCGGCTGCAAACCAGGGGCAGTAGGTTGGACAGGCCCCGTAAACTGAGATGTAATCAAGTTTTTGACCTCTAACTATTCCATCACATTCTGGAAGAGATCCACCGAAACTGGTGGTTATGCCTAGAGTGACTTCACTTTTGGATTAAATTAGGTAATTCAAAAGGAATAAAATTTAATGAAGGGTAATCCTTACCTCAAACCTTAATAAAAAAAACATTTAAAGCAAATCTCAACTGATAATGAAGTGGAAGAAAAATCTTTCAAGCTTTTAAGCTTTTTTATACCAAGACTCAGCCCAAAACATAGTATCACATCAAATAACAACCTACCAGGCAATAGGGAAATGCGTCTACCAGAAAAAGAGGTGGTAGTTACCGTACATTCCAAAGAGACTCTTTGCATACAAACCTTGATGTCCTGAACGCCTGGGTACTCGGGGATGGCAGGCAGGGCACCCCTGCTGACACTGCCAGACCTTGGCTTCCTCATCCTGCGGGGGCACCCGGCCTTCCTGGAGCAATGGAATTCTCCCAGATCAGCTGGATTTTCCCTGGATGTTGTCCTTTACATATGTTTTTGAGGCAGGAGCCTCCATTTCAGCACAATTCAGGGGAGTTTAGAAGCTGCCGCGCAGTCCCACACCAGCGAGTCCCTCGAAAGGTGCACACTCAGACCCCGCACACGCAGCGGTCAGTCTCGCCCCGGGCCAGCACAGCTCGTGCTCAGCTGGATTTTTGGAGATCTCCGGCACTCGATGCCTTCGCTGAGGCTGGATTCCCTCAGCCCGTCCGTGCTGTATTTATCCCGTGACAGCTCTTCACAGCAGGGCGGTAAACCCCAACCACGCACGCAAACGGGTCCCGGCAGGGAATTTGCAGGGATTACCAAGCTGTCCCGTCTGTCACGAGCTCTCACGCGGTCACCGCAGCCGAACGTGACCACTGACGCGGCAGCAGCTAAAGACGATCAGCGGCCACACGCAGGGGTTGTCACTCGGCTGACGTTGGAGCGGGCGGATCGCTGCCCTATGAACACGTATTCCAAGATCTGCAAAACGTTAAGGGCTTCTGCTCACTGAGGAACCAGGTAAGTAAAGCCAATTAACCAACCGGTTAAGAGAGACAGTGTGAACAGCTGCAGAAAAATACAAATAAATAAAAAAGCACTTCCAAGAAATGGCCCCTGGACTTCCTCCATGAGGTGGAGACGGCCCTGGGGAGCTGACGCAGCGCAGGCTGCCTTGCTGTTTGTGTAGCTGGTCTGCGTGGACCTGAAGAGGGATGAACGGCCCTCGGCCAGCCTGGCACTGCTGCAGGTTTGGCAAGAGGCCATGGAGAGAGAGAGCTTCCTTTCAGCCAAAGCTTTGAGAATGTTCACAGTAAGGACCAATACGTACCCTGAACAGCCCCCAACCTAAATAATACACATTATTTAGGGAGAAACAGGCCTATATTTTTGATGGAAAAAATAAGTGAATGGCATCTTCTGCTGGAGCAGTCCCAATAACGGGTCATCACACACCCTCCCGGTACCGGGCTCTCGTGTCCATGGTACCAGTATGAGGCCTGGGAGCGGTCCTGCCCCGCGGTAGACGACAGCCACTCTCTTCATTACAACCTCCCCAAGGCACTGCAGGGAACGTGGTGAAACTGCAGGTTCTTCTCCCGCAGCTTGGCCCCTGGAAGGAACAAGTGCTGCCACTCGAGGGAGTCCACTCAAAAGCCAGGGGGCTAGAAGTACCTTCTGGAGCCTTCTAGTCACATAGCGACTCTACCCCAGTCTTGTGGTGCTTTTCAAACCAGCTGAGCTGCTGCTGCTCTTTGCAGTGTTGCTGTTTTCAATAGCAGCTTCAGGTGGCATCTCCTGCCGTTTTGAGGATAACACCTCCATGGCAGGAAGGGGTGAACACCCGTGTTTGCACCACACACCACCGAGCGAGGAAGGCCGAAAGGGGCTCAGAAGCCCTCAGCCTGCTCCTAGGTCACCTCCAGGGCATCCGTAAATATCTGCATGCACGTATTCAGATCACTGGCTGTGAGCTGAAAAGGGCTTGGGATCTTAGCCATGAAACCAGCTGGACTCAGGTTGGTACTTTGGACCACCAGACAGATGGCTGCCCAGCAGGCCCAGGGCAAGAGCACCATCCACCTCGCTCATGGGCAAAGGCCTAAGTAAGTGAAGAATTTATGAAAACGGCTCCCTCCAGACATTCAAGATGCAAATTCAGATACACAGCACCACTCTCTGTCCCTGGCGTTTCTTATTTGAGAGGAGATGGTTCTCATGCAAATAGCAAAGCTCTCAGTTATGACTGCCCATCAATACCTCCACACCTATACAGCGAATAATGATCTGTGTCCATACGGAGAAGCTGCACCCAGGGTCAAACCCCAGGCTCAGAGCAGCAGTTTGCACGAAGAGGGGTCCCAGCACTGACCAGGTAATGTAGGTGTGAGTCACCCTGGTGCAGTCCTGCTGATTCGTGTTGCTGTACACATAACGGTACCTTAACACATAAGCATAGTGTGGTCTGAGTAGTTGTACCTGAGGAACATTAAAAGATCATTAACAAGGTTTCTTGGCACCATATTTCCCTCCAAAAATGTCTCCTAGTCCAGTTTAGCAGGAAAAAATATATACATATATATATACACACACACACACACACAACATATATATATATATACACCTGCCTCCGTGTAGGCAGATGGGAGCTGGTTGGCTTAAAATCCTAAAATCGGTCTTAAAATCTTCAAGCCAGGTCGCCTCATCCAGGTCTAAATTGCTTCAGACACGCAAAGCCAAGCAGTGTGAAACTGGCCTGGAGGCAGAATGTGTCTTCCCCTACAAGGAGAAGGGAGAGAAAAAATACAGGAAAACAGGAGTGAAACTAATTTCACTTGTGACAGGGCGAGTTGTTATTTTACAGATCATGCTGATCATGGCACTACCCACAGTTGTCGTTTGATTCACAGAAATAAGAATTGTGCAAATTAGCTGCTGTTGACACAGCTGCTGTAGGAGCAGTGATCTGTCGTCACCGTGCAGCCTTTGCAGGGGTCCTGCAAATAAATGCAGCCGTTATTGTAGAAACAGCAAAGAGTTCTCTCCTTCTGTTAAACTTGCAGCCTGAAAGCATCTAATTATCCAAATTCATTCCCTCTTTTCCACTGGAAGCGTTTGCCCCGTGGAAGTGAGACACCAGCAGCTTTTCATCTGTAATTGCTCGCTGTGCTTAATGAGTATGAGCGCGCTCCACACAACCTGCTGCTTGCATGGCCCCTTAACGAAGGTCCCACATCCCTGTTTTAATCACCGGTTCTCATTCCGCTCCCGCAGTCCAAAATCAGGACTCACAGGAACTGTTCTTTTGTAATTTATAATCTCATGTTTTTTCTCGTACCATATCATTACTGCCTATAGTGAGGCCAATGTACTTCTCTCTCCAGTAAAGCTCTCTAGCCTTTTTAGCCTGAAACTTTTCAATATCCTTGAATCCTCTGGTGATTTCAGTAGCCTGTAGGTTTCATTAGTTATCCACTTTATATTGTAACTTTTGCATTTTTTAAAAAAGATTTTAATGGATTTGATTTGATTTAAAAATGGAGTCCCATTCTTGTCCCGTTCCTAGTGTCGGATAAGCTAGCTCTTTGAATGGATGGGGTTTTCATGATCTTTACCTGTTAAATGTTTCTATTTTCTTCACTATTCTTCCAGAATATAAGAACTGGTGCATTTTTCTGTGCAGCCTTTAAGCACTGTAAGTAGATGAAAGATTGATAACATTCCCAGTTAATCATAAATCGCAAAAGAAAAGTGTTTGATTTTTCATGGTGCTGCTAAATGACACAGATGATAATAGAAGTCCAAATCCAAAATGGATGTGGGGTCCAAATAATATATTATATTATACATAACAGTATTTATATACATAAGTAATTTCCTCACTGCAAAAAGAAAAGCTATGCTTCTTAATAATAATTGCATATTATCAATTGTGTGGCAACCATTTCCTAGTTAAAGATATTTACCTTGAGTTATAAAAGTATCAGTTCGTTCTCAGGTACATTTGAAAGACTGCATACTTTTATATGGTAAACAAGAAAACTCTACCATTTACACCAAGGTAACCCATAACTATAACGTGTTGACCCCTTCCTACAGTGAAAACAGGTTTTTCTCAGGTTGGAAAGGGGTGGAAGCTGGAACCAGGCTGTCTCTCAAGATGAAGGACCATCTGAAAGGCTGGAAAACATCACAGGCTAAATCCCCAAAATGGCAAAGGAAGAGGCATACCTTTTCTCCTGGTTTAATTCAACCCCAATCAAGGGGCATTTGCTGTTGTTTATTTTAAAATGAAAGCTGTGATTTTCATCCAATCCCCCTAAACTAGGTTTAAAACTACAGCTAATCCCCTAAACTACAGCTTTAAGCTAACACAATATGCACCAAAATCCTGAAAGAGGAAACTCTGTTGATCTCCTGGAATACTGTGGGCATAGGCAAACTCAGGAAGAGGATAAAGGGAATGACACCACTGCTGTGGCCCTCTGTCCTCTACTACAGATATCCCTGAGTTTGCCTGAGACTGTAATCCTCCTGAAAGGCCCCGCGGCTCAACAAAACCTCTCTGAGATGCTGTGTTAGTAGTAGGGAGCCCATACAAAACTCTGGCTGGTGCCCTCCTACCACTGAAGACGTTCTGTTAAGTAAAAGTTGGGGTGAAGCAGAAGAATTGCAAAATGTTGAGTCAAAATTTGTGGCTTCTGAGGTGATTCAGTTTCTTGTCTAGAAAAGATTTTAGTCTAGTTCTAGAAAGGAGTCTGGGCTGTATTGCTACCTCTGCATCCAGACTTCTGCCCAAGATGAGTGTCTCTCAAAGACTTCATGTCTATGACCAGTATCTCACTTGCAAAAAAAGCAGCATGTGTAGGTGTGAATCCATACACCCATTTTATTTGGCAACCAGAACTCTGATCTCACACACTTCTGACCTCACATCAAGTCTCATGCATCTCTGTTCCTCTATTAGATGACTAATACTCTTAAAAGAAGAAACAGATGGCACTCGTTTGCAAATGTCAAATGCTGGCCTCACGTGGCATGTTTACTATTGGATTTTCACCAGAGACACTTGGCCCAGATGGCCAGGTTTCTGTCATAATCACCAGCTTATAACCTGCAGCAAACATTCACTGGCTAGGTTGAGCCACAATTACATTTATATTGCTCAGGGCTTCTGATTCTTTTTTTTTTTTTTTTTTTTTTTTTGCAACTGCAGATTGAAACACAGGAAAGGGAAGTATTAAAAGCGGATGTTAAATAACAGACTGGCAGGGAGTAAAGAATCTAATAAAAGCAGTCCTAGGAGAGAAAGCATAATCTAAGAGCAGAGTTACAAGAGGAGAGGAGCCACATATTGCAAGTCATTCGGAGTAGACGGGAGCAATTGCCTGCACAGTAATGAGTGCTCGTGATTAACACTGTGCTGTCCTTTTGCAAAAACGTTGTCCTGTGAGTATGTCAGCTGGAGCAGACGGATGTGATCCTTTGTGTCCTGGAATAACGAAGCTGTGAGGCTGTGAAGTTTGCCGCTGTGTCTCCCACGATGAGGCACTCAGGACTCTGCTTACTCCCCTTTTTTGGATCCTGGGCTGGCAGTGTTCAACGTGGGGTGTCCTTGTCACAGCCTGCAGATATCCTGTGTTAAGTATGAGCTCGCCTGAACCTCTTGATGCTGGTAGCAGTTCTGTAGCACACTTACAAAGTGCCACATCTTCACGGGGAGGGCTCTGGAAATTACAAAGGCAATCTCCTCCCTCTATGAGGGACTAATTCAGAAAACTAAAAGTGACTACGTAAAAGACAGTGCTGACGTTGCCAGGTGTTGAGAAGCATTAAGCTAATGTGCTTATCCACAAGCTCCAAGTGCTTCATCCTCCATCATCATCCATGGCAATTTTTAACGTATCAGGAGGTATTAGCAAATCTGCAGATGAGTAAAGACACAAAACAGACCAAAAGTCTTATTACAAGTCATAAACGAGGTGGTTTGACCAGATGCATTCACTTGATCTGTGTTCAGCACCTGAACCATGTTGAGCCATAGCTGTGAGGCACACACGGAGGCACAATGCCAGGAAGGGACTTGCCCACATTCGTCCTGGGATGTGCTTCGAATCACCACATTTCTGGTCTTCTGCCTTCACCAGCCAGAGGTGCAAATACATAAAGAGCAATGAAAACCTGGCAAGCTTAACAGCTGTACAAAGTGGTATCAGCAATGCAGAGCCAAAGCTGAAGGCAGGAAGGTAGAAATGCTCCTCACACAAACAAGTATGAACTGGCCTCCTCACCTTGTTCTCTGCTGCTCTGAAAAATACACTACTGGGTGCATCTTCACCACAGCTGAAATGCAGAAATGGTGACAGACAAGGAAGTTTTAGCAGTATGTGAGCTCAGCTTGAGACCCGTATCGCAGGATGGATGACTGTCAGTGGAAATTGCTTGCTAGGAGATGAAAGCAAACAGAGATAAGTATTGATGCATAAGTCACATCAATGATAACAGGTCAATATCCTAACAAGTGATGGTCTTTGCCCCCAAACCAGTATGCAGTGAGTGCCTGGTATTCTGGACACAGCTCTGTTTGCAGCTCTGTCTCTCTTTAGCTAGAAACTATGATAGGGCAATATCCAGTATCAGGATAGTATTTGTAAGTCAATGAAAAGCCTATCCATGATGTCAGCTCCTATCAGTGCTACCAGCAATACCACAGACAGAGAAATGAGAACTGAGTAAGATTTGCAAGCCCAGGTTGCTTTTTGTAGGATGGTTCCCTTGGTGTCCAGAGAAATGTTATTGCTGGGATAATGGTGCTGCAAATGCTTCCTGCATTTGGGTTATGCCTGCTTCTCTGTTAGGAGGTAGGGGATTGTTTCTGAGAAAGCCATCAGGACTGCTACGTATCTTCATTTCCCAGGACCCCTTAGTTAGTCACAGGAAGGGGACGGTCCCCTGTGCTAAATCTTCTGGCAGAGGAGTGAGAAAGCAGGGAGTCTGAAGTTAGCAAAAGGGGTATTGAAAGCAAGCAGCTCCTCAAAAACACCTAGTCTCATCTGAAGCCTGTGAGATTGCATGGATAACATCCAACACAGGCAAAATCCTTCATAATTATCCCATCTGGCACATTTCTTTCCTTCCAGAAGTCCCCTGGGTGCCTAAATGACCTTGATCTCTTAGGACTTCAGCAGGCACTGTGGGACCCTTTTGCCAGCTACAAGTAGCAAAATAGTGACAGGGAGAAGGTGATGTTTCCTACTTTCAGTGAGAGCTCTGAGCCCTGCAATTACTGAGCTGTGTCCCCTAAAGCCCTCTGTCCCATGTCCTGCTGCTCTTGACATGCAAGCTGGTAAGTGGCCTCCTCGCTCGCCCTGGAACCTGCCAGCTGTGGGTGATGTGACTGAAACGTGAGATCTGTTGTCTGTCACATTTGGATTTTCTCTGACTCCTCTCACAGCCGTCTAGCACGTTACCTCATCCAGATAGCAGTAATCTCTGCTTCTGTTCAGTGTCTAACGCTGGAAATGCTGCAAACACTTGACATTAGCTTCTAGCACTGCAGAAAACAGATGGACTCCAGAGAGACTTCTGCCCTGGGAGGCATGGCCAAGGAGTGGTGCTTGCCACGGCTGCACTTCATCTGCAAAACGCACTTTTGGGCAGCCTCTCCTGTCCAAAACTGCATCTCCTGCTCTGACAAACCACTGAAAAGCTGCTGCGTGTGCCTGAAAGCTGCTCCGAGCAGCCTCGTGCAGACAGTGTCTCCGCAGGCAGGCAGGGCTGTGCATCCCCCTTGCTGTCCTCGTAGCACTTGTTACTGCACGGCCATGCAGAACCTCTGCCGCAACAACCCCAGCAAAGCACACAAAAAAAAAATTAAAAAAGAAAGAAAAGAGAGAGAGAAAGAGAGAGAACAACAACAACGACAAAGGTTTACAAACAGATATAAACCTCCTGCGCGCTCGCACGATGGACGCGAACACCCGTCCTCTACCAGGTGCTTCCGCGGCTCCGCGCGGGCGGCGCGGCAGGACCGGGGCGCCCCCTAAAAAAAAAATGTCACCCCCCTACACCCCATAGGGACCCCCTGACGGTCCCCAAGGCCATAGGGAGTCCCCATGCCTGTCAGGACACAGAAACCTGCAGGTCGTTTGGATTCCTCTGGGTGTCCCCAAACTCCATGGGGACTCTATGACACCCCCCACACACCCCATAGGGACCCCCTGAACCCCCTGGAGGTCCCCAAGGCCACAGGGACCCCCGCCATCCCTCTCAGGACCATGAATCTCCAGGTCTGTCCCTGGGGGGGGACACAAGGTGTCACCTGGGTGTCCCCAAACTCCATGGGGACCCTATGTCACCCCCCCTACACCCCATAGGGACCCCATGAACCCCTGGAGGTCCCCAAGGCCATAGGGAGCCCCCATCCCTGTCAGGGCACATGAACCTGCAGGTCCCTTGGGGTCCCCTGGGTGTCCCCAAACTCCATAGGGACCCTATGACACCCCACACACACCCCATAGGGACCCCATGAACCCCCTGGAGATCCCCAAGCCCATAGAGACCCCCCCATCTCTCTCAGGACCACGAATCTCCAGGTCTGTCCCTGGGGGGCGACACAAGGTGTCACCTGGG
>NW_010586758.1:60860-85412 GCF_000705375.1 Tinamus guttatus
GCTTCTCACGCGCTGCCCCTCGCGACAGCAGCTCTTCGTGTTCCTGCCCCAACGGCTTCTCACGCTCCCGCCCCAACAGCTCCTCATGTGCTGCCCCTCACGTCAACTGCTCCTCACGCACTGCCCCTCACAACAGCTCCTCACACTCCTGCCCCAACAGCTCCTCAAGCGTTGCCTCCTTGAGCCGACCTCCTCACGCGCCCTCCCCAGTGTCTCCTCATGAGCTGCCGCTCGTGTTAACAGCTTCTCACGTGCTGCCCCTCACACCAACGGTCTCCTCACGCACTACCCATGGGGGTGAGGGACCCACGGAAAGCCAGTAGCTCCCTACTCACACATGCCAGGCCTGCCCTGCCTCCAGTTGCCTTTGCAGGCACTACTTCCTCACTCCGGCCATGAGGGGAGCGTGAGGGGCACCTGAGGGCCGTACATTCACAGGGAGCCAGGGGAGAGGCCGAACATTTGTGTGTTTGGGTTCCTGCTGTGCGGCAGCCATGCAGGTGTTGAGGAACAGGTGTTGCCTCTCCCAGGAGGTTTGAAATTCAATGGTCAATGTGTACAGCTCTGGGACTGGGAGGAGGAATTGCAGAAAAGTGCTGGCAGGATGGTGAAATGGCATGACTTCCAAATGTCTGCCATGGCTCTGGCTGAAATTTGTGCATCATTCACTTACAGCCAAGTTTTCCAAGGCTGTAGATACAAAAGATGGCCGTAAGACAGGACCATCTTCCATCTGCTTACATGGGAAGAGGGATGCTTCTGAAAAATCCCCCTCTGCCTCTAGTTGTAATATTAGGCATCATTTAAGCTTCTCAGAATCCAGCGTTAATGCAATAGTGGAGACTTTCTCTGGCTTCTGTCCATTCAAATAGGCTTATCTAAGGCATGCCCCCTAAATGCAAATCTATTGCATTTTGGGTGTTTGCACTGAGTGTTAATTTTATGAAACCCACAGCAGATGCAAAAGCTATCACCTGATTAAATCACTTTTAAATAAGTGCTGTTATCTGTAGAAATACGCCTAGCAAATTTAGCCAAGGCAATGCCAACCTGCATCAAACCAAGGCTCTCCATATAGGCAAGGTGTAGCCAAATGTCCTTTTGCTGTAGCTCCACCTATGTCAAACAGCTACACTAGGGATAAGCTGAGGGAGCAGGGCAAGTAATGTGCCTAAAAATATGTGGGGGCATCCTTTTACATTCAGGGACATGATGCGATTCATATGTTTTAACTGTATTTGAGCTTCTTACAGATCCTTGAAAATCAGGACGGTTTTATAAATACGAGTTTTGTATATGACTGTTGCTGAGGACCTAATCGTTGTTCGAAGGAGACAGAAGACCCTCATTTCAGTGAGTGAGAAGAAACCATCATCTGTGTCATGCCTGTCCTTTCTCATGTTGAAACTATTTACCTCAGAAAAGCAGTAACATAATCAAGGCTCAATAGTTATTTACTTGAAAGGACTGCAGCTCAGATCTTCTGAGCTCTCCAGAAGAACGGCTGCTCAAAGTCTTGTCGTCGTGTGCGTGTTTCTGCGTGTGCTTGTGGATCGGTGTGTGCCTAAAACACAGCCAAGCCTGGAGAGAACAGTTTCATACAAAACAAGAACAGTGCAGGTTATTAATTACTGAGATAAAATGAAAGTTAGACTATTGAGTTCGCTGGGCTATTACTCACTCAGAAAAAAAAAACAGCTATTCACTTGTAAAGAACCTTATAGCTTTCTCCCTTTTAAGCCACACATTGGTCTGTGAGCTTGGGGACAGCCAGCAAAATCCTTAGTGAAGGCCACTGTAATGAGTTTAAGCATTAGTTAAAGAGGAAACACTGCCGAAAGCACGCTGGGTGTCATGAAGAGTTTCCCTAGTGCACCTCTCTTGCAGCAGAAACCATGACTGAGTGGTGGGGGTGGCCCAGGATGCACAGCCTGACAGGGCACTGCTGGGAGGTGAAGGCCGGTGAGGGAGGGCAGTGTGGGGAATGAAGGAAGCGCAAGAGCTGAGGTGGGAAGGAGGAGGGAGGGGTGGCAGCCAGTCTGTGAGCATGGGTGATGGTTGACAGAAAGCACTGAGGCAACTCAAAGGGGAGAACCAGACCCGGGGCAAGGCGGTGGGCACAGGGCCAGGGGCGAACACCTCAGTTCCTCAGGATGGGGCAGACCATCGCTGGCACTGCTAAAGAGACGGGATGAGCCTGAGGTGGGGAGTGTTGTGGAGTCTGCTGAGGGCGGAAGCCTCCCGGGGCTGCTGCGGGCCCTGTGGAAGGGACAGTGCAGGAGACAAGCAGGAGCACTGGGAGCACTGAGGGGACTTGTGGGCAAAGGATGCGGGGGCGGCCTGAAGGGAAAGCTCTAGGTTTGGGCTGGAAGCAGCGAGGTTAGTCAGAACATGACAAGAGTTTAGGTGGAAATACTGAAGTACCTCAAGGGAGTCAATGCCAGCCTTTCAGGAGAAAACACTGAGCTACCTCCACCTGGGGACAAAGGTGGCTTTGCTGAGATACTCCAAGGTGCCTCAGTAGGGTGCAGTGACAGAGGAACCCCAGAGAAGGGGACAGAAGGAGGTTTTGCGGACAGAATGAGACCCTGGAAGCACTTTGGCAATAAACATTGATGTAACACAGAGAAGACAAGAACAGTATTTGAGCGGAAAACTTGGAGAAAACTCAGAAGATGCTACAGAGAAGGGCTTGGTGGGAAACGCTGAGGTATCTCAGAGAAGGCAGCCAACATGAAGTCTGCGAAAGGTCGAGGTGTATCGTAGAAAGCAGCAGGACAGGCCATGAGAAATTATGAGGTATTTCACAAAGTTGGACAAAATCTAGATGAAGTGGAGTTTGCTGCAGACAGCACTAGCATTTAGGCATGAAGTTTGGGAGAGCTGAAAAGAGAAAAGAACAGGTAATCTAGGAAGGAGAAAGAAAAGTACATGGTCTTCTCCATCAAACATGCTAAAGTGCTCTTTACCAGAAGAGAAATAAAACTTGGGTTAAAATTAACATGCATTTTAACATTATTAGATGTTAATAGTCATTTGGAAAAAAATGACATTAGCAAAATGCTGGTCTCTAATAGGAAGTTTTTGATTCATTGTAGTGGCACCAAGTCAATATTCTGTATATTTAGGATTTTTTTAATTTGCCTTACACAAGTATACTGGCTGGCAGTTACCAACCAGAATTGCCAGGCTTCAACAGCAAGTAGAAATGATCAGCAGCTTTGAAGCTCACACACAGTTGAGAAAATTGAGCAACACTGAACAATTAATTTCATAGCTCTTCTATGAAAATACATATTGTTATAACCATTTAACTGATAGTTAAATGAGAACAGACACTAATTTGCCCACATGGGTACCATATGACAAAAAAAAAAAGTTTAAAGCAGCAGAAAGATAAGGATTTTAGCAAGAAAGGTAAAGACAGCATTCCAACTTTCTGAAACAGTTTTGGATGTAAGTGCTGAGCTAACGTAGTGCTGGAAAGGGAACTAGGGCAGAGTGTGAAACTGTACTGAAATTTAAGAGCATTCCAAAGGAGAAAGAAAACCATCAGGGCTCGCGATGGGAAATGACATATTCCATTCTAGAAAAAGGAAAAAATATATCTCATAGGTATTTACCCTCTAAGTTGTGGTAGGGTTGAAGTTGGGTTTTGAAGGTGATCTAGAGATTCCAGACCTAGCTGACTACTTCAACCCTTTTTTTTTTTCTGTCAAACTGGGCTGGGGGCAGGGGATTAAGGTCATGCAAAAACGAGGTATTACCAGGCACCTCACTACGCCCCCAAACATCAGCAATCAAGAAAAACTGTAATGATTCAAAAATAATATGGTCCTGAGCTATTAACACCTACTAAAGTGAGAGTGAGTTCAGAGAAGACTGAGGTAAAAATGCCACTTTGTTTATCTCTTAAATTAATCACAAGTAAATTTCCATTATGTAATGTTGTAAATTATCAAAATTAATTGCATATTAAAATAACATAGTAAGACTTAAGTCATTCTAAGATCAAGAAAGATGTTAGAGCTTGTCTTAGCTAAACAAGAAAACCAACACACTTTAAAACTTTGTAGGGAACATGAAATAAAAACTCTTTAGTCATAACGTTTTAATGTGATCCCTTATTTTTTAAGACCCAGTATAAAGCCCTTCAGAAAGTCCTTCTCCCACTGCACCTAAACAGAAGCAATTGGGTAGGTGTTCATTTATTTTGTATGTAACCTGAATTACATTCTTCTGCTCCCAGTCTAAAGCTCTCACTCTGTGCACACGTGGCTGGGACTCAAACTGAAACCAGGCTCGCAGGCGGACTCGTGTCCTCGTTTGAAGTCACTCGATCACGACTTTGCCAGTTTTATTTAGCAAATCACAAAGTCCTTTTTGTATAGAGGTTGTCCCCACCCCCTTTCCTCTCCGATTTGAGAGCTTTGCTGTGACACCAGTAATGGACACAAGGACGGCCTAACTTTACAGCATGTCTTGAAACAGAAGCTGCTGTTGGTGTCACTCAGATGTGCCCCTTTCTGGTATCCTCTCCTCACTCTACTGGGCATCTGACTATGGGTCAGTTGGTCAGTTGCACCAATGTCCTTGGGCTCCCATCTTTGAAAACGATGAGTCCTTACAAACTCCTCGCTTCCAAGTTCTGTTTTTCCAGCTTGTTGCCTCTCTCAGAGGAAAAATGAAAGAAGAGGGGAAAAAAAAGAGACTGATTCAGTCTTTGGCAGCTCTCGTCTCACAGAAGAACATTCCACACTTGCACATTAAAGGGATTTTTAGCAATCCAGAGCAACGAGTCAAAATAAAAAAACACAAATGATTACAAAAAATTTGCCACACTCAGTAGATTTTCTGACTGATGCAAGTGGCTTAGTGAAAGGCTGGTTCATTGCCTAATCTTGAGCTTCGAAAAAGACAGTACGTCTTTAAGTTTGCAGTGTTATTGGCTGAACTACAGAGGATAAGATTTCCCTTAAGCCTTTGCCCAAGGCCTGGCGATGACTCCAAAAATAACAAGTTGCCTTGAGGTTGGAAATTTGAGTTCAGAGAGATTTTGTTCGTGTTCTGTAAACAATATACAAACATTCATCCAAGCAGATGGAAAATGCTTAAAAGCTCCATGATGCAGTGAGCAGGACCAATCCCAGCATGGAAATAATTTCCTTAATTCTTTGCAGTGCTGCTGTCACATCCAAGCATCTGTTAGCCCGGCCGCTGCTGATAATCTGTTAAACAGCTCTGGAGATGAAACCCTGTGAAAGTGCCGGTCACAAAGAGCTCCCTCAGTTCTTGCTGCAGAGCAGGAAGCGGGTGGGGACAAGGCATGGAGGGCCGAAACACGCAGCTCGTATTCCTTTGGCTTCGGGGTGAGAGCTTTGCTCTAATCCACACGTAATTCAGTATTTCCTTAGTGAGAAACGGTGTCAAATACACCGAGGGAGCAGCCCTGAGAGGTGCTCTGTGAGCCTCACTGCATGGACTACACCACAGCTTGGGATTTTACTCCAAATTGTCCTCTCTTGGCCTGTGGACTTGCCATGACCCAGCAGCCTGCCCAAGATGAGCAGAAACCTGTTTCTTAACAGAGAACGGCACAAAAGAATTAACAGAAATTAATTTCTCATTCAGAGGGCAGCTTGCCCCTGCAGGAAACACTAAAATGCTAAACACTAAGAAAACACAAAAATACAGGGTGTTCTGGTCATGTGTGGATGTAAGAGGGTACAATTCTTGCTGAGTTACTCGGTCTCAGTGATATAATCTACAGCACAGTGCTGCCTTTTGCCCTTTTCTAATTGTTATTTCTTCAGTATCTCTTTGCTCACTAAGAGGGGTATCACTCTTGTCCTTCACAGTGTTTGCTATCTGGTCCATTTTTGCAGCATTTTAGATGCACAAAAAGGGCATCTCCATGTGGCACGTACAGCCGGTGTGAAAGAATGCATAAGTGTACTATTTGTACCAGGGAAAAAAATATGTAGTAAAAGCAGAATAGAAACTGAGAAAATCTTATTTGCCCGACTGTTAAGCAGCCATGGATCAGCCTGTGAGTACAAGCATTATGTTACCTCTGAAACAGATCTTGCTTGAAGCATAAACTGCTGGGGAACACTCCTCTGTTCCTTCCCAATGTGGAGTTGTTTTCCTCAGATTTTTTTTTTTCCACACAAAACTGAATCGTAAGTTCATTTAAAAGAAACAAAATTAGGCTCTTGAGGCCAGAGAGTAACACAGGAAGGTAGATAGGCAATATCTGGGCTTTTTACTTCTGGTAAAACTAAAACAATAGAAAAGTGTGGTAAAAACAACCCTCTCAACTGCATCCATCCCTTCTGCTTGCGCTGCAACACCCAGCACGTGGGTCCCCGTTTCCTTCAGGAAAGTCTCATCTGCCCCAGACCGAAATGCACGAAGCTCAGGGGCAGAATAACGGCAGAAGGAGGAACAAATGCTGGCCCTTTTTCTGAGGTGGTTTTGGTGATTTTCTCAAGTGCTCTAGAGTTCGACAAGATCTACCCTAATGGCAGCTTTCAAGGTAATTTAAATCAGTTTCCATGTACATAGTGACCACCTTGATTTTTGAGAATATTTTGATTTTACAAAGCAAACCCAGTTATCTTTAATAAACAGCAGGTGTTTAATTATTTTAGCACAGTGCTTTAACTGAACTGCACTTACTGTTTAAAAAAAAGTACACCAAGTCTTCCACATTGGAGGAAATAACTAGCTTTATTTTCCTTTTCTTTGTGGCCTTTAGCATTGGTCTCACTAGATGTTTTTTCTTCCAAGAACAGTAGAGGGTGCTGTGAAATTTGGCAATTACTTTATTTCTCGAGGGAGCAACCATAGAATCATAGAATCATAGAATGCTTAGGGTTGGAAGGGACCTCTAGGGGTCATCTAGTCCAACCCCCCTGCATACGCAGGGACACCTAAAGCACGTGGCACAGGACTGCATCCAAGCGGGTTTTGAAGATCTCCAGAGAAGGGTTTCATCTGCCCCAGACCGAAATGCACGAAGCTCAGGGGCAGAATAACGGCAGAAGGAGGAACAAATGCTGGCCCTTTTTCTGAGGTGGTTTTGGTGATTTTCTCAAGTGCTCTAGAGTTCGACAAGATCTACCCTAATGGCAGCTTTCAAGGTAATTTAAATCAGTTTCCATGTACATAGTGATCACCTTGATTTTTGAGAATATTTTGATTTTACAAAGCAAACCCAGCTATCTTTAATAAACAGTAGGCATTTAATTATTTGAGCACAGTGCTTTAACTGAACTGTACTTGCTGTTTAAAAGAAAGTACACCACGTCTTCCAAATTGGAGGAAATAACTAGCTTTATTTTCCTTTTTTTGTGGCCTTTAGCATTGGTCTCACTAGATGTTTTTTCTTCCAAGAACCAGTAGAGGGTGCTGTGAAATTTAACAATTACTTTATTTCTCGAGGGAGCAACCATAGAATCATAGAATCATAGAATGCTTAGGGTTGGAAGGGACCTCTAGGGGTCATCTAGTCCAACCCCCCTGCATACGCAGGGACACCTAAAGCACGTGGCACAGGACTGCATCCAAGCGGGTTTTGAAGATCTCCAGAGAAGGAGACTCCACAACCTCTCTGGGCAGCCTGTTCCAGTGCTCTGTCACCCTCACTGTTAAGAAACCACTGCCACCAGTGAAAAGAGACCATCACCGTCCTCTGCACTCCCTCCCTTGAGGTATTTATATACACTGATTAGATCCCCTCTCAGCCTTCTCTTCTCCAGGCTGAACAGGCCCAGCTCCCTCAGCCTCTCCTCATAGGGCAGATGTCCCAGGCCCCTGATCATCCTTGTAGCCCTGCGCTGGACTCTCTCCACATCCCTCTTATACTGTGGAGCCCAGAACTGGACACAATACTCCAGATGCGGCCTCACCAGGGCTGAGTAGAGGGGCAGGAACCTTTTGTAGGCTGCAGCTTTCTTTAATGTGTGAAATTATTCTGTTGAATTGATCTTTAGGTGCGATTTGATGGGGTGGGTGGTCTTTCCGACCACCGAAGCTCAGGGGCAGAATAACGGCAGAGGGAGGAACAAATGCCGGCCCTTTTTCTGAGGTGGTTTTGGTGATTTTCTCAAGTGCTCTCGAGTTTGACAAGATCTACCCTAATGGCAGCTTTCAAGGTAATTTAAATCAGTTTCCATGTACATAGTGACCACCTTGATTTTTGAGAATATTTTGATTTTACAAAGCAAACCCAGTTATCTTTAATAAACAGCAGGTGTTTAATTATTTTAGCACAGTGCTTTAACTGAACTGCACTTACTGTTTAAAAAAAAGTACACCAAGTCTTCCACATTGGAGGAAATAACTAGCTTTATTTTCCTTTTCTTTGTGGCCTTTAGCATTGGTCTCACTAGATGTTTTTTCTTCCAAGAACAGTAGAGGGTGCTGTGAAACTTGGCAATTACTTTATTTCTCCAGGGAGCAACCAAACTCTTGCAAGATGCCTTTCCCTGTTCTTTTTATCCCACCATTCCAAACACCTACTATTGGGCTTTTTAACTCCTAATTAAGTGGATTTGTCTCTGAGATCAGCCAAAAAACGGGTAATGATGAAAACCTTTTCTCAGTTAATTATAATAAAGCTCCTAAATTGCAGCGATCAGAATTCATGGAGTGGTTGCGACGCAGTAAAGTTACATAGATCCTTTGGATAAAGGAAGTTCCAGTTTGCTTTTAACTGTAGTTGTGCCAAAAAAAGCACTTGGGGCCTCTGGACATTAACTGTGTTGGGGGACAAGCAGTGAGGACTGTCAAGTAAACACTTCTCCTGGGGGGCAGACGGCTGCCAAAACGAGGGGACTTTGTGAAACTTGGTTTGTTTTGGGATTAAAAATATTATAAACAATTTATAAGGGGGAGGGGGAATCTGTCCTTATTCAGCTATGAACCACATCCCCCTCTCTCCATCCTATACCTTAGTATTTTTTAGTGCAGATGCAAATAATATTCACTTCAAGTTCACTAAAATCTGAATCTTCAGTAAAAATAAGCAGGCTCGGAATTGCTATGCAAACAGGAAGACTTCAGTACGAAAAGCTCTTTCTCTCCTTATGTTTTTTCAAACTCTCCTCTGCATTAATGCATCAGTAGATTAAAACAAGCACAATGGAAGAAACACAATGGGAACAAGGACAGGGGAGATGAAGAAGGTAAAATAACTCTTTTGTGCCGCTCAGGTGACTCCCTGGAACTTGTCTGGGACAGGAGCTGATTCGAAGTGAAGCCCAGACTGTCTTCCCACCTGCAAGCCTCAAGTACCGACCATGGAGAAGGTCAGCAAGGACGTTACCAGGGACTGAACGCAGAGGATGGAACAACTGCAAAACACGAAGGGATCCTGGCCCAGCCTGTGTTCAAAACATCAAACAAGTGTCCGGCAAGGTTTGGTTTATTTATAAAATACTTTAATTTTTAGCTGAGGAACACACATTAGGGTAGGACTGAAGGGTGGTCAGACACAAAACTCTCACTTTTCAGTGAGAGAAATACACTTTTGTGGGGTTAGGTGTATTAGCTCTAAGACACCCTAGGCATTGAAATGCTGCTAAGAAAAGCAATCTGAGCAGCTTCTGGTTGGTAGTAGAGTAAAACCCCTTCGTGCCTGCTCCTCCGAGACACGTGCTGGGCTGAGCAGACAACCCAGTACCTGACAGGGTGCGTAGGACCAAGGAAAACACTGTTTGTAAGCAGCTACAAACACGGGTTTTCTCTCTAGCGCCATGCCAACATCCATGCGGCTTCTCGTTTAATTTAATTATTATTTTAAAACATGATAGTCAAATACTCTTCCCCCTTGCTTGTCTATCTTTAAAATCTAGACAAATTAAAAATGAAACCACTGTGCATCTACAGCAGCACCACCACTTCTGCTGCAATCGCTGGCAATAAACAAACCCCAACTCCTAGATGTGGTTAAGCAGCCCACTCCCAAGGACGGCAGCGGTGCCATAAATCCCATATTCCGTTGTGGCTGCAGTTGAGAGTTGGTTATTACAGTGAATTTTTAAAAGAGAAAATCTGGGGATAACAGAAATGGATGAAGAGAAAATTTTGATCTTATTTCCTAGCCCCACTGCAGCAAAAGAACTCAAGTCTGTGCTCACTTTGTTCTTATTCAGCAAACATTGAAATACAACTTAACTGTAGGCACGAGGTCAGGTAGTACCCATGCAAGTAGTACTTCAATGAAGTGGAAGCAAGATGATGGCTTCACAACTTAATGCTCTTGGAGCAGGAAGGAAGATGCATTCAGTGCACACAAATGACATCTTAACATGCACATATTGATGGACTGACCTCTTTAACTTCTTTAAAATCATTAGGTCTTACAGCTCTGGGGGAAGAATCAGAGCTTCCTTTCCCACTCTTGTGTGTCCCTAGGGAAGAGCCTCTAGTAACAACTGGCTTTATACATCACCTGCAAGAGCAGCTCAGAGTTACAAAGAAAAGTCATCATCAAGTCTACTGTGGGTCTGCATGCTCAAAAATTACGAGCTAGCCCTAGTTTCAAAACACTGACAGCGGCAATAATGTTAAAAGCATATCTAGCCTTGAAAAAGAGAACTAAAAAACCTATCAAAAGCCAACCTGCAATCTGGTCAGGCAGAACAGAAAGAGAAGTTCAGGGAAGACAGTGCAAAAAATGACAGGGTAAGAGAATGTGAAGCAGACTACACTACTATTGCAAAGCATGTAAGTAAAACAGGGTGCTAATCCACTTCTCCAATTCAAACTGCACTTTAGTAGTCTTGTGGTGAATTAATTCAAAAATATATGAAATGGATGCCCGAAAAAAGTGCTTTTCAGCTCTGAAGCAGCCCCAGGGTGGTATGGAAGGCTCACTGGGAGAGTTTCCCTTTCTTACTCTGATATCTCATCACTAATTCCTCTGGGCAGAAAGGAATCCCCCTTCCCATAAAGCCTGGTGTGGGAATGGCTAAATCACAAGCTCAGTTGCCTGCTCCATTGCAGCTATCAAAATTTACAATTAGGAAGCTCTGAAATTAATCCCTGGGATTAAGACATATAAAATTAGAGGGACAAACAAAATGAGGCAGGATGATTTTAGCAGAACAATCTCAGTAGAACAAAACAAGACTTGGTTGATTGGTCCTTGGGAGCAGATTGTGGCCGCACAGGGCAGGGCTGCCCTGGGAACGAGCAGATGCTGCCCAGTCCTGGCCCCTGTTCCTGATGCTCCAAGTGACGTTGCTGTAGGGCAGGACGTGCCCCCGTCCAGCTGCGCAGAAATCAGGGTCCCCAGGAACGGAGGGCATCACCACATCTCCACATCTGATAAAAATTCTGCAGAGATTCCCTCTACTTACAGCTTCTGTTTCCATGAGAAAACTGGTTATTCCATGCTCAAAAAAATTGATTGATGCAAAAAAAAAAGGGAAACTGAAAAACTACAGAAATGAAAATACTGACTGGAGAAATAAGTGTTTTGATTCATCAGTAAAGGCAAAGCTAAACAGAAATCACTTTGAAAGAACAGGTTATGTTGGAAGGGAGGAGTAATACTGGGTTTTATTAAGCTTAACCCTGAAAGGCACTGTCCCTTATAACAAAGTTGGCTACAAATGACTCATCCACAAAGTAACTTGAACAGCACTCCACTAGCTTCTCCCAACAACACAAAACATAAAAGCAGGTCCCAAATAAAAAACGAGAATGTAAAAATAATAATAGTAGTAAAATAGTAAAAAAAAAAACCTCCCATTTTTTCTCCACATGATGCCTCACAAACATATAGATATTGAAAGCATTTTAACTTGTGAAATACGAAATGCAATTCATGCTACAGAGGAATACCTCAGCCTTTAACTAGGGAACAGTCTTCCCCTGGTGTCTGGTTATTAGCTATCATGCAAAAACAATTAGTCATTCAAGCAATTAGGAAAGGAAGTACCTCCTAAAAAGGTTCTGAGCTTTTAAAGACTTACATGCAACTGCTATAAACCTAAACACTGTTCCTGAGTGAAATGCAGTTATCCTATCACCTCTCCTAAAGAGGCTCTTTGTATCATGTGTTGTATATTCTGGATGCTCTTTTAGCTGCAGTCTGAGCCTCCGGTGAATTCTCCTCCTGCTCCTCAGACTTCTTATGGTTTAGGAATACGTCTGACTTTAAGAAGCGGCTGTAGCTGTCGTATTTCATGAGATTGAATATCTGAAGAAGAAAAACAACACAAAAACAACCTGGGTTAAAACAGATTTTTAATGACAAGGACAGTATATGAATTCCACTGTACTTTTGGTCTACTAGTACTGAAATAATGGCTAAAAAGCATGACATGAAATCACATCTCAAACTCTCCATGTGGCCGTAGGTAACACACTACATCCTGGGTCCAGGCTGTGTTCCACAGTAACGTCTGTCCGAGCTGGAAAGCTGACACAGGAGCTGGGAGCTCACGTGCCAGCCAGGATTGCTTAGGTGCAGGGTGAGGAGTCGGCCTGTCAGCACCAACGTCGTGTCTGCTAGCAGAGACACGAAGCAGAACTGAAGAAACAGGGCACCGTTCGTGCTCCTCTACCCTGCACCCCTAGCTGCAGTCCTGCTGGAACCTTGCAGAACAGGTCACTATACATGCTGAAAACTGGAAGATTGAGAAAAGTATCTAAATAATTTAAAGAAATACTGAAACTGCAAGAAATAACTGGATTAGCCAATGCTTTTTAAACTTATGCCAATCCTTACATCTCTTTTAGATTAGCATAAAACTAAATGACAGAACTGATTTCAGACCCCGTTGGAAATGCTGCGGGCAACCTGCCATGAAGAGCTGATCTGGCACAGATGGGCCCTGCCAGCTAGAATGGGGTTAGAAACTGGGGAGGGATAAACCCTTCCCCAGGAGGCTCCTCGTGGGCCCGAGAGGTGCCCTCCTTCCCACAGCCACGGGGAGCGCACGCCGAGCGCAGGGCTCAGGGGAGGCTCGGTCCTCCACACAACTGCTGCCATTCTGATCCATTCCACACCATTACAGACATGTAGAACTGATTTGGAGTTTTCTGCAAAGAAAAGGGCTGGAGAAAGGAGTCTGAGATCCATGCAGGTGTCAAGGTCACGGCTATGTTTTACTTGGGGTGGAAACAGCAGGGAAGGAAAAAAGAAAACATTAAAATTGTATTTGAGGCAAAACTGAGCCATCACCCTCTGACTATGGTTTCAGTGGAGGAGCCGCTCTGAGTCATCCTTCGGGACTGATTACAGCTTATGGTGCCCAGAGTAACTAAGTTTCTAAAGAGGAGTTCTGGGATTTTGAGTTGCTGCAATGGGAACAGTGACACATTCCATGTGTGATAATGGCAGCTTTAGCTTTATGGGGCTCATTTCTAACAGATAACATCAGTGGAGCTTGCTCTTTGCAAGGAAAACTCCCAAACTGCTTTTTCTTCTCATGTTCTCAAGGAACCTGAACACAGGCAAAATGGCAAACAGGCAAAACTTAACTGTTCTTGTCTGTGCCCACAAAATGAATGACCTACAAAATAAATGCCTACAAAATAAATGTTGTGGAGTATTTTATTAACCACTGCTTGTTTACATATTTAAACATTTTGGATTATGTTTAAAAGAAATGAAATCTCGTTTTGATGTATTAGTGGAAACCCATCCCACCAATAACAAGTTAGATAACAAATGAATCAATAATAATGATAATAATGTCAAGAAAAAAAGTATCCTCTTGATGCAGGATCCTACTGGAGATACAACTCCAGCCAAATAAGCATGGTCAAAGCTGCCTCCTGGATAGGGCCGGCTAATTACACTGTAATTAAACATATCGGCCTAACTCAAGGAAAAGAAACTGTAACGAAGGCTGTTAAGCTATTAGAGCTTAATAAATCAGTGTTAAAAACGTAGGTGCTTCTTGTTCCTAGGTTCACCCAAAAGCCTCCCTTCCTCAACACCTGTGGAGGGGGAACATTCCAGTGGGGACCTGGAAACCTGTGAGATTCCTGTGGGCCACTTTCCCAAGGGCTGCATTCAGCACCAACAGCCGCCTCCAAGGTTCCTGCTCGACACACACAGCATCAGAGCCCACCAGCAGCCCCCTTCACACCCACGGGGCTGCTGAGAACCGGAGCATCCGGCACCACCGAGGCTAGAAACTCGACGGCACTTTGTGTTTCAAACACCCAGTGCCAGCAGCAGTTAAGGCTGCTCTTCGGAGATGAAACTAGACCACTCTTCATCACTTTATAAGGACTGAAAACCAGAGAAGGACATAACTCTTCCTGAGCTATCTTCTAAGAGCAATAAACAAAGTCCCAGACAGTGGAGACCTGCAACAACCCCTCCAAGTTCTGCATTTGGTTTTAAAGCTCAGACTTTCTTCAGTACGTCGTTCTTCCCCACGCTAGTTCCCCATTTCTCCTGCTGGTCCAGCATGTCCCCAGTTCACGTGTTACTAATCCCTGGGGTTTAAGTGCACCCTCCTCTGTAAAACTAAAAAACATTTTAACTCCAACAGTTGCTCCAGCTTCACTGCCATAATCACAGATTTGCAATACTGAGGTTTACAACAGCGTCTTCCTTCCCTTTCTCCCAAGGTGAACATTCTTCCATGAAAAGTTTTGCTTCCTTACATAGAAACTGGATTTTAGAGATTTCTGCTGTTAATGATTTGGAATCTGTTTGAACAGCAGTGGATCCTTTGCTCCACAGGCCACTTCAATGAGCCCAGTCAGCGTCAGACTAATGAACTCAGCACCTGGTGTGAGGCAGGTTGAAAAGGCTGCTTAAACCAGGGTACTGCCTTCTGCCAAAGAAAAGAGCCAGACAGAAAATACAGCTAGTCCCCAGGATGGCACGGAAAAATAGAACAGACTGCAAGTGTTGGCAAACTGTAGATACATCATAACTTGCACTTTGAAATAAGGCAAAAAGTGAGAAAATTTGCCACCAAAAGACATATCTGCAAAAAGTTATGCAATTTCTACCACCCTGAGGTCTGGATATAAAGGCAAAGCAGATAGCAACTGTTTTTTCTAGGCTGCGTGTGTTACAGAAGAGGGGCTGTTTCAGGAAGCTGCATTTTATTCCCACCAATATAAAAACGAAAACAACTCGAGGAGAAGAATCCTCACAGAATCCCGAGGAAACCGGCAGCAACTACTGGAACAAACTCCAGCCACGACGCGGTGCAGGCCCCGGCACAGGGAAACACGGGCACGGAGCCGGGCAGCTGGTGACTCCCAGCCTAAGAGAAAAGAACCCAGGAGCAAACGGCATCCGCATCTCCCCGGAGGGCCTGAAGTGGATTTAGCCTGCGTGGATCCCTTCACTGCCCGTCCCTACGGAGCTGGGAGCCAGGCCCTCCAGACCCCTCGTTTCCTTCTCTGCTCCAAGAGGCTGCACTGCACATCTGATTCCTAGCACAGGGAGCGGGAGGGAGGTTCCCATCTTTCCTGCACTGCCTTGTGCTTAGAAACCCCACCCGGATTATACCCAGAAAAAATAAACATTAAGAAGTAGATGAAAGCTATGGAAACCACCTGCTGGAAGAAAAGGTCTTTACCTGGTCCTGGAGCTTCTGGAACATCAGAGGGTGAGGTGTCTCCAAAATTGTCTCATTCAAACGGGACTGCCCCTCCACGTTGACTTGAGAGGAAGCTTTACTGGACAGGAAGGTTGTGTAAATTTCTTTAGCTTTTTCCTGCATCTGCAAAAAGACAGTTATTTAAATCATTAGTTACTTCGGAAACATCCTCTGTGTTTGTTAAGGTTTCTTTTGAGATAGCTCTAGCTCACTTCCTTCTTGAGGTCCACATCTTCAAACCAAAATGCAGTCCAAAATAAAATAAAGCAAAATAAATATACATAGATCAGCTTCTTCACATATTTTCATTTATACTGGAGGAAAAACATGTCACTGCAGGTCACTGTCTACCCGGACATGAGCAGGAGCTCGGGGCATTCAGCACCTCAGCTGAAGAGCAGATTGTGACGGCCAAATCTGAGCACCCAGTGTAGAAGTGCCCAGCACTGTGAGCTAACAAGGCCTTGTCGTCACTGCTGGGGGGACCGTTTGTATTAATGTGCAACCAGCATGTGCAGGGGGATGCAGCACTGCGGAAGCCGGTTGTCGGCCGCACGGGCAGGGCACCGCGCGCGCCGGGCTGGGTCCGCGCAGCAGCGCTAACAGGCCTTGTCACCACCGTGTCCTGGCCTCAGGGCACCCCTTGGGCACCAGGAACTACAAGATGAAAACAAACAACGACTGTGCTTCTGCTACTGATAAGGGTAAGACCCTCAAAAGCCTCTGAAAGCTGCTAAATTAGGATGGCTGTAACTTGCCTAAAAGAGTCAGTGTTTGCTCGGATTCCAGCTATCCCGTTTCGGTGCTCTTCCCGATAAACCTGTGACAAGGATCATGTTTTGACCCGAGCCAGCACTGTCCAGCTGCAGAGCAAACGGCCACAGCCCTCAGCCTAAATGCCAGGTCCCCTTGAGGAAAGGGCTGGTGAGGGAGCACGAGGCAAAGCCTCGTCCCAGCACCCTGCACGCCCAAAGCACGGCCACAGGGCAGCGGTGCTGGGTGCTCACCAACATTCCTCGTTTTATTTTGATTGAGCACCTGGATCTCCAGAGCAGCAGCCACCAAGGGACTGTATCTTTGGTAGGAAGCGGGCCTGAGGAAGGAAGCACTGAATGAAAGAGCAATTCGCCCAGGTTCTTTTATATCTTACTAGAAATCGAGAGCTAAGCTTGCTCTGGAGCTCACAATCAACATTTGGGGATAATTAAAAGAAAAGCTACATATGTTCAACAGCTCACAAGGTCTAAAGAGTTAACTCTGGCGGTGCTGAGGGGGACACATCTTCCAGCATATTCCTTTTTGAAGGAGACATTTGTCTAGTGGATGAGACTAGGCAAGATCAGGCCGTTAGTCGCAACAGAGGGTTTCATGCAGACCTGCAATCCTTGTGGTTTCCCTGACGAGGGAGGACTGGCTCAGCCACGTGTGCTCTGAGTGACAACAGCACCAATTCACCACCCCGGGGGTGACTGCTTTAACTGGCCAAGTGACAGCCCTGGCGCAGGCCCGTGTGGAGCCTGGTGGTTCCTTTTGCTACTGCATGAGGAAGCCCAAGTGCCTGCGCTGGCTGCTGGTACCACCTAAATAACCACTGAAGCTGCTGTCCAATCTCAGCCCTATCTCAGAGAGGGGTAAAGGTCTGTAAAATACTTATGTTCCTGCCATTTCCATGGAAAAGGAAATAGAAAAAGCAGCATGACCACCGAAGGAAAAGCTGCAGGGCACGTTCAGAAGTTACTTCCTCTGCTCGAGCTGCCAGCAGATCCTTGGTGGTGGCTAATGAGCATGTACGTAGCTCCAAACCTGCCACGAGCCACCGTGTCTGGTGCACAAGGGAGACAGGAGCAAGCTGTGAGCAGGGGAAAGAGCACAGGAAGGTGCAGGGGAAACATGAGAGAAACCAGAAGTCTGGGGAGGAAGTTGGGAGAACGCGGAGGGCTGCGTGGGAGGCTGCTGAGACGGGGAGGACGTCGGGATCTGGAAGGGCAGAGTGAGAAAGGAGGGAAGTGAAAGTGCTGTGGCAGGGAGAGGGGTCACTGAGACCTGCAGGTCTGACACAGCAAGCAGTAAGGCAGAACATGGAAAAGCACCAGCAGGACTTAAAAGCTCTGCTGCACAGGGGAAGAAGAAAAAAAAAGAAAAGAAAGAAAAGAAAAGCAAGCATACTGTGCCTCTGCACATCAGTTTAACCAAAATTAATTAAAAAAATAAAAATAAAAGAGCCCAGCTAAAGCTCAGTCTTTCTTTGTCCCCGCCACAGCTGGCACCTGGGCAAAGCCAGCGCAGTGCAGAGAAGAGGGGATGTTGCTAGTTCAGGAGGTGCCTTTCTTCATTCAGCATCAAACTGATGCCCCAGCACAGGGGGTTCACTCTGGATTTTAAATAACACTTAAACTGAGAGCTCGTCCACAGGTGGCTATTGAAGGACTTCTGGCACTTTCCACTTACAGCTGCGTGCTCACCCCGGCATCCCTGCCAAATTCCAGTCTGGAAGACAGAGTTCTGTCCGCAGAAATCCCCCTCAGTATTTCAAGGGGATACAATATTCTCTCCCACTTCCTTTCCGAAGGTCAGATTCGGCTCCCAAACACGTGTGGCTCCCACATGAGGTGAACGGGAGTCCCAGATGCTCGTGTGAACACGCAGCTGTGCAGCACTGTGGCTCTGCTCAGCTATTCCACACTCCACAGAAGGATCAGCCAGATCATCCCAAACAGATTTTTGTTGCTGTAGTTCTGAAATTGCTCTCTGCACAGCTTCTATACAGAAGAGTTTTGGTGCATGTCAGCAATAGCTGAAAATATGTGCACTTGTTTGGAGTTCTTAGTCCTATCTGTAATTTACTTTGAAGGCTCATTTGCAAGGAATGCAAACGAGCATTAGGACAGTGAGCAGAGTGGACATGCTGTTTAGCTCATTGACAATTACAAACACAACCGCATACAACTAATTCCACTAAAATAATCAAAGTTAAATGTTATATTCTGGTCCCTACCACCCTCATCTCAATAAATAAGCAGGTGTCCTAAGGTGAGGACCATACGGATGGCAGCAGAGTTCACTGTTACAACTGGACTTGACAGTCCCTAATCGTCACTAAAAATCCTATTTCTATTTTAATGTCAGTTTAAAAGGAATTATACAGAAAGTGTAATTCTGTTTTATACAGAAAGTGTAATTCTGTTTTATACTAAAGAGATGTTTCTCAGGTTGAGGTGAGGACTTTGCGCTTCTGTGCTGCGAGAGGGGCAGAATCCAGCGCACGTGCAGACTTGTTGCTGCCCGGCCCTGCAGATGCTGAAGATGTCCCCTGCTCCCCGGGCACGCGTGCGCTTGGCACCCGCTCATCAGGACAAGAGCACAACCCGGCCCCTTGGCCTTGCGAGCACCGCCCAGGGGGCCCTCGCAGGGAACAGCAGAGGATGCTGAGGAACGTGTGATTATTTACACATTATTTGCCTGGGAACAATGTTTTAGGACCATCTTCACATGGAACTACCAGTTTTCTGGCACTCTCTCCCGCGCAAAGGACACAGACACACCAGCTGCCACGTGTGGCCCAAGGGCCTCGCAGGGCTGTGTTCCTGTGCAGTGTGCCCGACGCCAGCGAGGCTCATTCGCTGCACGGGCTCCTCGGGTTCCTACCAGTAAGTTTTCAGAAACACAAACGGGTTCCTGATCTCTGCAGGGAGACACCAACTGCTGCTGCGGGCAACAGGAAGAACCAAAACCCTTACGCCCAGCAGCCTCCCATTTCCTCTTCTTATTCATCCCATTCCAGAATGTAACATCCTGTCCACACAGTCTGGGTGAGAAAGTGTCCCACCTGAGGCAGGTCTGCGTGAATAAACTACTGTTTCCTTTGGCTGCTCATCCCATTCCAGAACCTAACATCCTGTCCACACAGTTTGGGTGAGAAATAGTGTCCCACCTGAGGCAGGTCTGTGTGAATAAACTACTGTTTCCTTTGGCTGGAGGAGGGCAGAAGGGGCTGTACATTTGTGCCTCTTGCCGTGAGACGTATGAAAAGTAAAATGGCAGGATTTACAAAAAAAAATGAGTTTATATTTAGTAGGAGTTTTGCAACTACTTTGTTTTATCCTCAAGGAAGCCCACTCTAGAGCACCAGATACATTTGAAATTTGTCCTAAAAAAAAAAAAAAAGGGCATTTTCAGAAACATGGTATGCATATTGGGCTGGATTGAGCACATTTTGAAGCCCAGAAGTAGATTCTGTGTTCATGCTAGAGCTAAATGTGGACATAGGCCCAAGCAGTGGAAAAATGTTTTTGGAGGTGCTCGGCTGAAAAACTTTCAATGAAATATTTTGCACTGGAAAAATACAGTTTTCATGAAAATGTAAGTGTTCTGTAGGTATATAACTATTTGAACAAAAATTTAAACAAAAATCTAAATAAACACTCAATTTGGGGGGGATAAGGCAAAACATTTCATTTTTATACAGCAAAACATTTTGTTTGCATTGCTTTTTATTTTTATGTTGCCTTAAAATATTAATTTTAGTGTTGCATATTTTCATGTAATATCCATTAGGCTTTAGAGGTTATTGTATTAAATATCTTTATATTTTAAAATGAGATGAGGTAGCACTACTGAAATAACCTTTCTGCTATTCCAAAGCAACAATAGAAAGTTTAGGGTTTTGAAAACATGGGAAACTTGACAATTTCAGCGTTTTGTTTTGATTTGAAATAAACCCAGCTTTTTTTCCACACAATTCTGCCATGATGATTTCAGTGAAATTCCTTCAGATACACTTATTTCCACTCACATGAAATACAGCGGTTTTGTAACAGAAAACTTCTAGCTCCGACTGTGCTGCAGAAACTTTGTTGACAAGTAGAAGTTATTTAGAAAGCATACCTGTTTTTTCCCCTGTGTTTTCTTAAATTCTTCACACGCTAGCCAGAACAACACGTTTTCTTCACTAAATTCTTTCTTTAAAAATTCCTAGGGAAGGGTAGGAGGAAAAAAATAATAATAATAAAGAAAAGTTAGGATCCAATTTCTCAACTTTTTCTCTTGTCCTACTATAGTTACTAAAATCAGGTGCTTTTCCACAGCATGAATTTACACAATGTGGGGTAACAGAGCCCCTGCTTTGGTGGCATCTCAGTGCTACCTGCGCACAAATCAGCAATTATAAATTTGGCACTGCCAGAGCAGCAGAACTACGAGCTACATTTAAACACAAAGTTTATCAGTAACTAAAAGTTTCTTCAGCCTCCATTAAATAATTCGAGCAATTTTCCAATCCATTATTCAGAGGAAAACCCCAAAATACAGGGCGATTTCATCAGCAGACAACAAACTCCTTTAATGACGGCCGCAAATCATTTGGGATTCTAGTCTAGTATCCTCATGTTTAGTGAGCAAAAGCTCTGCAAATAAAAGTGTTCCTAAACATGACCATCAGTGACAATAAATTTACTTAAGTAAACTAAAGCACAAGACATATTTGCATTCTCTAAGTTGTGTTTAAACAAAGCACATTCCTTGTACAGCAAAGCACATTTTAAAGTGGGGGAAAAGTACATAAAAGTTATTTATAAAAAGCAATGGCTGAAATATGTGGAGCTCTGAGATGCTCAATTTTCACTTTCAAGTGTTAGAGATTAAATAATGTTTTGGTAACAAGATTTTATTTTTTAAAGAGTTTTAAATCACATGAAATTTTGTCATTCTGATCTACAGGCTTTGAAGCAGCCTGTCAGGACATCATTTCATCCCATCCCAGTCTCGGGGCTTGGTTCCACAAACCCATATCCATATCCTAGCAGGCAGATCCTATGGACACAGCCAACGCCTCTGGCTTCTGACCACAGAAGGCCTTGAGAAGCCACGGTCACCTAAGCCGGCCTCACACCTGCCTTGGGAGCTCCACAAGCCCCCAGCGTGTAGGAAAGCTAAAGGGATCTGTGCAGCCCACACGGTTACTCAGGTCCGGGAGCAGCAACTTGGTGCTCGAGTAACCGTCACTGACGGGAACAGGGAACAGGCTCAGCCTTCAGCAGCACGCAGAGCTCGGCAGGAGAGATCAACGGCTCGAGGACCTCTGTTAATCTAATAGCACCTTGTTAATCCTTTCAAAACTCAACAGATCTGATTAGGCAGAGGCAGCCGAAGGTCTTGGCGCAGACCTAGTGACCACGGGCAGCAGACGGCAGCTCGGAGGGTCAGCAGAGGCCGGAGCTCCAGAGCTCTCCTGCCTTCACTCCGTGCACGTAGGCAGTGGGATGCAGGCCGAGGTGCTTGCAGCACCTGTACAGCTGCCCCATGCAAGCTGACAGCTCTAAACCCTAGCTGGGCGTATATAAATATTGATAGAGAAAGTAGCAACCCTAAATCGTTTAACTCCTTCTGGATCTTCCAGGAGGTTCTCCAGTGACGTCGCCCATTTCGAGGTTCCTTTCAAGGTTTGGTGGCTGCTGCTTGGGTGACTCTCACTGTCATTTATCTCTGGAAAAAGAGAAAAAAATAAATCTTTGTAAGGAGCAATGAGTATCCCTTGCATTTCTTCCCCATTCCCCTCCCCACCCTTGGATTACAGCTGCTTTCTTAAAAGGAAACGCCATAAAACTGAAAATAAACACCCACACACATTTGAATTCTGCTTTGCCTCTCAGGAGGCGAAAGAAAGGCCTTGTGCTCAGATAATTCACGAGCAGGGGAGCGGGTTTGATAGCGGGTCGAGCCCCTCCTGCACGCAGGGCCCCGTGACTGCAGCCCGGGCGGCACAAGGACCATCCGCTCCTTCCTGGTGCCACCAACGGCATCGTCTTGGGTGAAGCAATTCCCCGTCAGCCGCACAAGTCGAATTTATGGTTAAGGAAAGAATGGTCACCAGGGGGGTGGAAGAGGGAAGAGAGAAGCTGGACACCCTCCATCACCGCCGACCGCTCGCACCGGCTCCCTCTCCGTCCAGCTCTACCGGCACAACCCGACTCCATCTCCACTCACATTCCTCCCCTCTCCGATGTACCCCTCGAACCTCCCCACGTTGCTACCCCACAGCATTTCACTAAACTACCATAAAAACAACACTTCCGTTGAGGTGCTATTTAATATAATCCTGAAAGAATTTACTGCGGTATTGCAATGGCTATAATCAAAAGAATAACCCCCTGAAACTCTATCTTCATTGGCCATTTAATAAAGAAAACTTTACTCTGGAAACGGCGACAGCATTTCCTAACTTACACCAGGAAACCACAGTCTCAATATCAACACGTAACACCCAAACTACATATGCTGCTTTGATCATTTAAACGAGAGCAGCATTTATCTGCTGTGCCTGCAAGCTGGGTGACAACTCGGTGTGAAAACAAGGGAATTAAGGACTAGCAGTTCTTCCGCTGACATTTCTGCCCAAGGAGACATAAAACATGCGATAGTTGGTAGAGATGCAAATTAAATCTGTTATTTCTGCATGGGAGAGGAAAGCGCTCGCTGTCTTTTAGGCAGACGAGCAGGCAGGGAGCAGCGAGCTGACAAAACGGGCTCCCCACAACGCAGTCGTGGAGCCTCTGCTGAAGGAAACCTTCCACCAAGCACATGGCCATCATATATTTGCTTTTATTATGCACAGGGGCCAGGTGCAGCCAATGATTAAGTGATTATTTTGACTACAGCACTGTCTAAGGGAAGAACCCTGCCCTGAGCTAAGCGCAGGCAGTGGCTGGAGCGGTATTTTGGAGAGGAATCCCAGGGAAGCTGCTTTTCCCCCCATCCCGTAACTGCAGCAATAGCCTATTTTACTCCACGCATGTAAAGGCAAGTGGGGTAGCGCAAAGACTCTAATCATCACCTGAAACGTTGCTTCAAAAACAGCGATGTTTGCGCTCTCCAAACAGGAGCTTGTGCTGAAGCCATTAGAGAAGGTTAACAACAGCAAAAGATGCAGCTTCACACACCAAAATTCACGATTCCAGCCCTGGCTTTCAACAACTACAGCAGTCCCCAAACTGCTTCAGCCCCCGGGCTCTTCACACAGCACTTTGCCCCGTATCACACGGACAAACTCACACGCTGGGCAGACTCCCATCAAACGCTCAGCAAAACGCCTGGTTTTAGTGCCCTTTTTACCAGGCAAACCTGTTAACGGGAGGCAGGAGGCCACAATCTGCACGGGTGACACGAGCACCCCACAGACAGCACCTTCCTGATGCTATGTTTGAACAGCACTATGCAACATCCATACACGACGTTAAGAAAATCCTCCCCAGTTCCTTACAAACTCAACTTGAACAAACTTCTGACTGCACTGCACATGTTTCCCCCCCTCTTTTTTCCTTTTTACCTGAATGCTTCAGAAAGCTGTAAACTCTGAGCCCTTTTATTACTGATTTAAAAGTGCTCTGAACACCTTGCCTTTTCCTCTGATCCCTACCCAGCTACAGCCGCCTGCATGGAATTAATAACCCAGGGTTAGGACACACTGGGTGACTTTCTAATTCAGCAACCCAACTGGGAAAACTCCCTTACTTTCCATGTATCCGACCGCTGCCGGCTCAATCCCCTGCATCGAGTTTTTCCTGGTAACCGCTGCGCATCGTGAGACCTTCCCGCTGCAGCGGGGTTTGCTCCGCGCGCTCGGGTTAATCAGAGCAAGAGCCTCAACATCCTCTTTTGGCCGTCGCCAGCAGCAGATGGCTGCTGGGTTCCAGTTTTAACCACGAGGAAGGAAGCGGACGGGGCCGTTCTGCTGCTCGCGGCGCCCCGTCCCGCGACGGCTGCTCCGCGGGCACCAGGGCTCGGAGCCCCCGGCACGCGGCTCCTCATCGCGAACTCGCTGATGAGCAACGCGCCGCACGACAACCCGGTCCCCTCCGCAGCGGCGGGCCCCGAACTGTGGGCACGGCCGGTACCGGCGCTTGCGAGTTCACCTTTTAGTTCTGTTTAGCTGTGCCGGCCCCACGCGGTAGCGGGACTCGCGCCG
>NW_010586758.1:85752-113089 GCF_000705375.1 Tinamus guttatus
CTGCCAAGCGGGGGCCGCAGAGGAACAACCACAACAACCTTCTCGGGGGATTGCCCACAGAGAGGCGTGCGGCTTCTCACTGAACAAAAAAGAACTGTGGCCGGGGTGAAGCCATTGCCAAATTGAAGACATTAAGTTGTCCCAGACTTTCAGCAGAAATGCTCAAGTCTCACTGAAAAGGGCAGACGTGGCTAAACAGCACCAAAATCCTCACTGGCTGCCGAGGCCTCGTCCTGGCCCGAGGACAAAGTATCGTACCCGAAACTGCCTCTGGTGGGCGAGAAGGTGAGGGACCTTCTCCCCGAAAGGGATGAACGGCTTCGGCTTTATCCCATGCGCTCATGCTTGGGAACTGGTGGCGCCAGGGACACCAGGATAAACGGCACCGGCGCCTCCCAAACACGTACAGCACAGGACCTTCCAGCTAAAGCAACGGGCCTTGACCGCGCTGGACTTCTGCCGCCAGCACCAGGGCCCAAATCTGTGTTACCCAGTAGAGACTGGGGCAGGGGTGTGAACGGGAGACCGTGTTTCTGTGGAACCAGCAGGAGAGCAGAGGGTAAAGCCAGGTCCGAACAACCAGGGCAGCAGAAACACAGGCCTCTACCCTGAGGGCGCCCTTATGGGCAAGGAAAGCAGAAGGAAACCAGCGTTGTCTCAACCTACGCGTCGACTCAAACACACTCAAACAGTCTCCGCAGTTGCATCCATCCATACAAATGCACTAGGTAGCTCAGAGCAGCACATCTACACCGAGGCAAGACAGAGGGCACAGGTCATTTTATTTTTTCACTGCAAGGATCAAATTAAACTCCAACATTTTGTCTTTACACTATAAGAGTCAGTATTGGTGGGAAAACCTAATCAACTTCAAAAGAATCTACTGAAAAAGGGTTATGTGAAAAGATTTAATAGTGAACTTAATATATTTGAAGGTGGGAGCACATGTACATAACAAAAGAGTCCTTGGGAATCAAAGACTGTGTCTGGAGTGTAATGTCCTTGTACGGGTGTCTCCAAGAAGCTCCAAGGAAAACAGGGGTTCAGTTGTGCTCTATTTACATGCTACTAAACCTGTACTTCTCCAGATAATCTGTGGCATGCCTGAAGCATGATAGTAAAAAGAAAAACATCCAGCCCTATTTTGATCAATACAGAACAGTGGCTTTATACAGCCAGCCTTTTCACATTGAAAATGCGGACGTATGATGCTTTACATGAATAAAATACAATACCGGGGTACTGCCACATACTGACTTAACACAGAATGTGTCAACACCCAAATGCCAACTTTACATATTCTTAAATTGATTTTTTTTAAGACTGTTCACCACAAGGCCTCTTAAGAGCTTTTTCTCAAGTTTCATAGGTCAAAACCTTTCCTTAAAAATTAAGCTAACATGGCCCACAGGTTGGTGTGATAACCTTTGCCTGTCAAGCACATTTTTCCCTTAAGAATCCAGGCAACCCCAGGTAAGAATAGCAGAAGACACATTCCATGCATTTAAGTCATTCCACTTAAATCTCAAGTATTGTGTGCCATTAAAACTGAGATGTACTTAGAGGCACACTTAGTCAATGAAATCACACTATCTGCTTATATTTCATGTTTAGTGTATATTCCTGAATAACTTCTGAATGATGCTGGAATAATAAGTCATTTAAAACTCCACAGGTTTTGTGGATTTCCAACTGGATTTCCAGTTGTAGCCCACTTGTTTCCAGAGCACTCCGAGAACAGGGCCCTGAATAGACATCACTTTATACATTAAAGGCCGGACTCACAGAACCTCTGGGGACGCTGGTATCCACAGTGGTGCCAGGTTCCCTTCGGACAGGGACTGGGCAGGGCTGGGGCTCCCGCGGGAGCCGCCGCTCCAGGAGCTGCTGTCTCAGCAGGCTCTCCGGTTGCCTGGCCTGTTCCCTTCCCCTCTGGAAACATCCTCCGGCTCCCTCGACCTAGTGCGAGGCTTAGAGCACGTTTGGCCCCAGGCACCATTTTTGCTGCCAAAACACGCAGCAGTAGAGAAATCTGAGCCTAAAGGTAAAGGTGAAGTGGGCGATATGCTGAGTCTCAAGAGCCCAGGCACTGGCAGTGCTGCTAGAAGCTTCCTGCACTGCCAAGGCCACGACAGCCCTGAGAGATTTGTCCTTCCAACAACCTGGTTTCACAGCTGGCAAGGATATCTTCATAGCTGAAGAGACGATGAAGCTTCCCCAGAAATCTCTAATGCAAATGAACATGCTATTTGATTATACTGATTTCCAGAAAGTCTATTTCTCAGGCCAAGGATTAACCACTTCATCCTCACTGTTAGGACAGATTCAGAAAACAGCCCAAATATTACTATCATTTTATAACTTTTACAGGAGTTCTAAGTTACTTTTAGAATAGGCTCAAACTTTTGCTCATATATATTATTAATTTAATAGACAGTATTTTGTTCATGTACATTCAACGAATAGGTAAATGTACTCTCATATGATATAACACAGTATGTAACGGCAGGAAAAAAAAAGGAGTAAATTCCAAATCGAAAGTTATATCCTTATAGTTATAACACAAGGCATTTTAATCCATGACAGTACATGAAGAAGTCACGGACTGTCCCAACACTGTTGGCTAATGACATAAAAGCAGGTTTCAGACTTTTAGAATCATCTACTGCCTTTACATCATTAAATCTACCTTGGTGTTTCTTAGGGATTGGCAATCTTTTGAGATTTTTCTCCCAAGTTGAAATGTACACAGTGTACCATGAACCTCAAGGGAACCAGGGGAGATATATATAGAGAGAGAGAGAGAAAGAGAGAGGGAGAGAGAGAGAGAGAGAGAGGGGTCTATTTTACACACAGAAATCAGTGATAAGCTCATTGCTAGAACATATTGGAGTGAGTTTTTGCACTGAGCCCACATCTTCTTATAACCTCTTATCACCAAGATCCACTATTTTGCCATTTTAAAGTCACAAGTCACTTCAGGCAGTAGCTGAAACCAGAAAGCTTTTTTAACTTCAGATTAAGTTCTGCGACATGCATTTGCTCACAAAAGAAAAAAAAAAAAACACAACTCTCAAAATAAAGGAGTAAATAACAAAACATAAGCTTTATTTCCAGATATAAACCGTGGAAAACAGAAACATATCCTTCTTGTAAAGTTCACAGTATAATATAGCTTTTAAGAAAGTTCAGGCAGAAAATTATTTTCTTTCAGGCTTGTCTACCTCTGGGGTGAACAGGGCAACTTGTCCAGCCTCTCTCATTTCAAAGTTAAAGCAAGCCCTGACTCACTGCCTTGTAGGACATTCTAGTACACAGGGGACCAATTTTTCTCCCTAATCTTGTGATACATTTCTGTATTCGTGAATGCATCCTACTCCCAAGGGCCCTACACGCGCCAGAATAAGGATTGTTCCATTCTACTAGTGATGCTTAAAAGGTCAGAAGCTGAACCTCAAGCTAATTGCAACAATATTTATATCTTATGCACCAGGTGTATCGTGTCATACCTGGACCTCTCCACAAACTGCACTGAAAAGAAGTAAGAGCGAGTAATTCAGAGCTGGCATACTGCCCTGCATCTGGCAATAAGGAAGCAAAAACACTGCATTAGTTTAACATTAAAGGATATTTGATAAACACCTCACTGATTAAAAAAATCACTTTTTTATTTCAAATTTGGTCTTTGCTCTATAAAGTTAAAAAAAGAAAAATTAATTACAGTACTTAGTTCCCTTTTATGCTACCTTTGAATTGCCAAAAAATAAAAGTCTTTGATCTTTGAGAACCAGTCAATTTTACAGCAATAAAAACTTGATTTGGTGAAACAGTTAAAATTGTGACTTTGTAAAGCCATATTCACACACTTATGAAGGCAAGACCTTAAAGCATTCTAAAGCCTTCTGGATTATTTGTCATTATGACAGACGGGGGGAAGAAGATGAGACCCATCTCAGATTTAGTAAACATGCCCAGTCCGATTTAAGGCTGGAGACATAAGGTAGGTGCTCACCATACTTCCAAGGTCTCCCTGCAGATAGAAAAGCATTTACACAGACAAGAAACCAAAAAATTTCATAATGCAGGGGAGGCAGTCTTATCTTTTTTAGGTCAGCATCAAGAACTTCGATACCTGAAGCCCAAGTATGTGTTTCTGCTAAGAAACAGACATAAATGCTCCATCCTCGTTCCTTGTCCACAAGATTTAAGTTCATCTGTTGACCAGAAAAAGGCTACCAGAATAATCAGTAATTCAGGAGTTGGCCACCTGACTTCAGGCATTAACTGTACTATTAATACATTAGCAGGAGGTATGAACAGTTCTCCCACTTCTGCAGCAATGTCTTACTACATCCATCCACAGCCCTACAGTAACCTTCTGCCTTCTCAGAAAGTCCCCTTTGAGGAACTAAATAGAAGGGATCCATGGAAAATTCGTATTCCATGATTACACAAACCCTTGGAGTCGGGGATAAGCTTAGATTCAAGCTATGAATGATGTGTTTGAAATATTCACTTTGTTTAAAGTTCACCTGAAGTTAGCCACACTTTAAAACAATTAATGATAAATACAACAGCACGAATTTCTCTTATAAAACCATGGCATGTTATTTGTTAATGAAAGAAAGAAGCACTAATTTACGCCAAGATAGTAGGAGTTCAAAAATAATGCTGGACACAGCCTCCTCAATATCTGCAAATACACAGGAGATTTATTCTCCACAGAGCACAAGTCTTGCATTTAAAATAAAGCAATCAGCATCACAACAAAAGACGTTTCCAGCGTTTGAGTACCAGGGCGATGCGATCGGGAGCTGCAGCACTGAGGAGCAGTTTCAAACGCCGATTCCATCCTTGCACCGTGAGGTGTCCTCCTGTAACCTCCGCAGGCTTCCAGGCGCAAGGGATACTTAAATAGAAATGGTTCTACAAGGGTAAACTGCAAAATTAAATAGTCTCTTTAGTAAGTTTTTTTTTCCTCCTCCTGCAAATCAACATACCAGTTTTATGATCTCCTTTTCCCTCCACAGGTGCTATGAGAGCTGGAAGCTCTGAACTAGTCACTGGGAATTGGTCTTTTCCCACCATGTTTGGCAACCCACCTCAGGGGGCAGACATCCTTTATGGAATGACAGGGATCCACCTCACTGAACAGGCCAAAGAAACTCTAAGAGCAGCTACCAAGAAAGATCTACTTAAACATTGACTCTCTACTTAAGGACAAAAAGTTTAAAAAAAAAAAAAAGAAAAAAAAAAGAAAAAAGAAAAAACCAAACTCTAGCAGAAAAAAGAATCTACTGAAACGGAAGATGGCACATGGCCTAATTCTACCATTTTTCCCCCCAAAGCAAGATCTGGACTAACCCCTCCGGCTGAACACGTGGGGGCAGCAAGACCTCGGGCTGGGGCAAAGGGAGCAGGTGGCCCCGTGGGCACCCAGCAGAGATGCACTAGGGCCAAAGCCCCAGTCACGTCCAACCTGCACAAAAAGTTTCTCAGCTGCCGACATGAAGAGATAAAGATGAGGTGCCAGAGAGGGCAAGATCATCTCCTCCAAACACCCACTGGTCCCTTCCTCTCAAAGGGATGGTGCAGTATTCACAAGTGGCCATCACTACAAAAAAAAGTAACTTACACGGAACTCTTTGACAAAAGTTTCACTGCTTCCAACCTCCCCCCGCCACCCCCCCCCAAAAAAAAAAGATGGGACGTGGAACTTTCAAGTATTGACAACATGAATACCAACATGCAAGACAGCGCAACGCTTCTTCCCGCAGCACATGAGAAACACCTCAGGAAGGTTGAGATCAGCTTTAATAAAACCAGTAGCAGCTGTGTATTTCAGCAACAAAACCTTATATTCAAACAACTACTGATGTCAAGTGAGAGTCATTACCCTTCCCACCGGCGAGCAAAGCACGTCCTTCCTGTGTGCGACCTACACCAGCGCGCGTCTCCAGAAGGACCTCGGTGTCTGCTCACTCGGGTTCTGCCTCTTCAGCAAACATTACAGTAAACCTTTCAGCATTTTCTCTCACTAGAGTTGATGGTGGGGGAAAAAAAGCAGTCGTCATTCTCTGATAAATACTGTAAAAAAAATAAAAGTGTGTTTTTAAAAACCCACTGTTCATGCAAGTTGGCTCAAATGAGACATGACAAAGATCTACCCTGTAGATAGTGTCTTGTCCTAGCAAACAGTATCAGAGTGAAACCCCTAAGTCTGCCAGCACTGGACAGATACCCACATAGAAACATATAAATTTCCATTCAGTTTCAACAAAACATTTTCCTTTTGCTATTACAACAGCAGAAAAATTCAAATATCCCAACCTGTAAATATGGGTGAAGTTTCAAGCTGGAGCAAGGCAGCTCTTTCAAAACACTTTTTTTGAAGTACATTAAATAAAAGATTTCCTATATATTTAACATATGGACAGTACAACAAAATCTTTTATTGCTGATCAAGAAACAGTTCCATGTGATTAAAACAAAGACTCAGGTCCTTGTTCAGAAAATAAATAAGAAGCTCCAGAATTAATGATGTCAATACAGTGTTAGTCTGCTTCCTTGTGTACAAAATCAAACCAACCAAACAAAGAAAAAACAAACCAAAACAAATCACAAGTTTTCTGCAAGACTCTGTCCCCGAGAGACTTTTTTGGCAAGTGAAATGAGGGAGTGGTTCCAACACAGTTAACAGCTGTTTGTGAAGTTTTCCTAGAGCGCGAGGAGGAAGGTCCTACAGGAAGAACATGTGAAAACTTAACACAACCACACAATACACAAGGAGGCAGGATCAAGAGCTACATATAACCTTATATTTACAGCCTGACTACCCCAGTTCTGCAAAATACAAAACGGTTTGTATGAAAGTTTTCAAACAAAACATCTTTTACATGATCGCAAGTGCATAGTTTACAAGATCAGCCTCGGACAGCTGTTATCATTTTTACAGCAGAGGGACAATGCTTCAACAGATGACAATACAGGATAAGCCCTTTATCATGTTCCACTTTTATTGGGCGTTTGCTGCAAATGCAGGTTGTACCTTGCTTCAGGTTGCACCCATCAACTTAAGTCACGGGAAATCAATGCTTTTTGAAGTCCAAATCCTAGGGGTGAGGGGCCAGGCAGTGGCGGATTTCTGTAGTTAGAGGAATTACAACAGTCATTCACAAAAGCAGTATGGATGGTGCAAGAGGCTCTTTGGTGCCAAAAAGTTGTCAGCAATGCATTTACAAATGCTACCCAGTGGAAAGTCATCCAAATGCTACAGCAAACGTTAAAAGACACTGGAGATTCCTGTATCTTGAGTAATCTGGGAAGAATATCACCGTTAAGGAAGAGTTGTATAAAATCAACAAGAAATACCTTCTCTGAGAAAGTATAAAATTATATCCTCTCACTCATCCTGAAATACAGGCCAGATCAGGTCCACCTCTGCAGCAGGCATATTATTTACTCAGATTTAAGGTGATCTCTACGTTAAGACCTTGAAAGATCACTGCCTTAGTCTTGCACCATTTATGTGGCAGTTTCCTTGCACCATCAACATCTTCAGATGCCTGAAGAACATCCTGCCTGTATCACAGCACGCACCCGGAGCGCAGCAGTCACACACCAAACACCTGGATTCATACACAGAAACCCCAGATGTCATGTGAACTTAAAGAAATCCTAAACTAACTTGCAAATTCACAGATCTAATAACTTTTTTTTTTTTTAAATCAGGTAAGTAATAAAAATGCAAACTTGTGATTTTTTTTCAAACTACCATGTATAAGCCGATCCTCGCGTATACACATATATACAAATTTTATAGAAAAACAGGAGTCCTGTAGACAAGACTCCTAACTTGAGTTGAAAACCACTAAGTATAGCCTAAAGAAACAGAGATACAGGGCCAATTCTGTCATCGCAAGCACGTATGGTTCCACACTAACTCCAGTCATCACCGCATGCATTAGAAGTCCAAAGTTACTCTCGTAACCAATTGTCTAAATTTGATTTATCTCCCAGAATATCGCACTTTCAACCCCGGTCTAAAAGGGAGGGTGCTACTGAACACGCCTGATAGCAGCAGAAGGAAAACTCAAGTGATTTGCTACAGCGTTAAGCGTGGTTATCTGCACAGCTTGGCTGGGTTTAACAAAACTGCAAGTTTCCATTTCATAATTGGGTTCTAAATTGCAACATCTGCATAAGAAACAGCAAGACACAATATGCAGCTTCTCAAACACTTTTTTAGAACTGTCATCTCGAAAAAAATCTAACATTCCGTTTATTTCAAAATACACTTTGCTTCCCTGAACTACCCCTGCAGACTCCTCTTTTCCCTTGTGCCTGCCTCAGGATTTTTGTATGCATTGACCCATCTGCACCCCCTAGCTGTCACGGGTCAAACAGTACTTGTATCTAACTTACATTCATTTTCAACTTCAAATTTATTGAGGCAGTTTATATCAATGTATCCATAAAATAATTCAGAAATAACCCGGTATGCCATTTAAACATCTTCATGATTTATCCATTTACACACTCAGTACACAAACAACCCAGCCTCTGTACAGGTTCATCTCATGCAAACCACCCATAAAGACAAAAACTTTTAATTAAAAATAAGTCACAACTCAGTGTACTGTTTCAACTGCATCTCCATTTACCAAATGGCACATTGAATATTCTCTAAAATAAGATGTTTTTAACAATCTTGTTAAAAAATTCTTGGGCAAAATATTTCTAGACTTAAAAAACATCAAGATTTTTCAAAACACTCAAGATACTATACAACTTATAATAACCTTGAAATAGGTTTACAAGGTTGTTAACCAAGGTATTTACATACCAAACAATGTAAAGCAAAAAGTCATATTTCTAATGACAAAAAGGTGATGCATTAAAGATTTATGAAATTAAAATTAAGGCTCTTTGTTATAGTACTTTATGTAACTTTACATAATGGCCAACTTTGGAAATGTCAGTCTTGCACATTCTCGTCAGTCTACCGCAGTCACAGCGGCAGAGTATATTAAGTATTACTTTGAATAATTACATTGCTACCTCTATGTTTGAGCATGCTTTTGAAACACTGTAATTATGAAATATTTACAATGTGTAGCCTTCAAACTTTGTGTAAAAGCACAAGTATGACTGTCTGACTTGAATACAAACAACATACTTGCAAAAACGTTTTTGCTTCTCAAAATTAAATGCAAGTTACTACAGTCTTAATAAGCAAATGATCTTTGAAATGTTTTAGTATGTGCCTGAACGTGGACAGTAGAAGTTACATGAACTCAGACAGTACTGTTTTTCATTTCAGACCAAAATATTCTTCGCACCAGACTTTGTTTTCTTTAAACAGGTAGAAAAATTAAATATATATCTTTAAAAAATTACTCCAAGACCTGCCTATGTTCTCCAAGTGATGCCCACAGGTTTCCTGAAAAATCAATACTGTCTAACAGGTTGTAATGATTGGTCCACAGTTTATTTCAGGATGTGTGTTCAAATAAAAGCAACTTGCTCTTTTCAATGTTATGTCTCTTAAAAAGCACAGTGATAAAAAACACTGAAGACAGAACCAAAAAAATGGAATGGTAACCTAAAGATCAAATTCATTACCCATTTCTCCTACTATATCAAAATTTGTAGTCAGAATTGTCTTTATTGACTTTATTTTAGTTTTTGTACACAAAGAAAAACATGTTCATATCCATCATGAACAAAAACTTAAAAAGGCAGAACTAGAAGACATTTGTGTCCTTCACCAAAGCAAAGCTGTGCTAAAGGTTCCAAACATTTCCATTTTTAAAATAAATATTTTCTTTTTTCATTGTCTACATTCCAGTCTTCAGAGTGTCACTGGAAACTGCAGCCTATCATGAAATACACACTTTTAAAGAGAGTCCCGGCTCACTGCGTTTGGTAGCTTGCCATACCATATCCAGCTTGGTTAGGTATTACAGGAGCACCTTGTCCCTGGGCAGGTTGAGCACCAAATCCACCCATCCAGGCAGCAGATGGAGATTGGCTTAAAAAGAAACAGAAGACAGAGGGGGGGAAAATAAAAAAGAAAGAAAGAAAAAAAAATAATGCAAGCCAGTCAAGTTATTTACAAGACAGGTTAAAAAAAAGCAAAAACAGTAAAACCACTTCCTACACTACCATTCATACAAGAGAACGCTCTCTTTTATGAGGAATTCAGATGCCTTTTATATTGAATAAGTGATACAACATGTGTGACCTGGAAATATGCACTGGAAATTAAGTGCATGACATGCACTTCAAAAGCAAAACACAAAAAGGCACAAACTTGGAATACCATTTGCACGGAAACTATTTTGCCTCTAAAAGAGCGTGTGTATGCACGCGCACGCACACACCCCTTCTTCATTGCTTAAAGCAGGTAAGAAAATATACTGAAGTTTGTCAGTCTTGGATAGATTTTTTCAAACTGAACATAACTTCTAGAACAATCTGTTTTAGCTTGCAGATTCTCAAACCTTCCATTCCTTAAATGAGGTCTTTGGACTACCCAAGGTTTAATGTACTGTAAGAGCTTATAGTCTGGCAATCTGCTAATATCTAAAACAAATTAACTCTATAAATCATCAATATACTGCACTTATAAATTCCAAGTGTAAAAGACCATTTCAATATGAACAAGTGAACTTACAAGTACAGAGGCATACAAATGACTTATACTCATTTTTCCAGATTTATGCTCTGATTTTAAGAAAATATAGTATGATATTTTATTAATAAAAATATAACTTCAATGAATAACAATGACATACTATATTTGTGTACTTCAGGTAAAAAAATACAACAATATTGACAGAACTGTCTGTTTTCCGGTCAACGTCACTAATACAGTAATGCAAAAAATCCCAGTCTAGTTGGCATAAAGTACTAATGATAGGTTTATCTCTGCTTAGTACACTTAATTGACATGAATAGATAACGCAAAAATATTCAAGCAAAGAAGTTATTTAAACAAAAAGTTGTTGTGAGAACTTCAGGAAGATAAAGGATTAAAAAGCCATCCAAGTTCTTCAACTGCAGGAGTTAGAAGTTCAGTATATAGTTCCTGCTCTCTAGGATTAGGAATCCTTTAGGGAAATTCTTTGAGCAATCTGGTTTAGACTTTTCCACTTATCCACCACTTTAATCACAATTTTTAGAGACCTCACATGACCATCATTTGAAACTCTATCATAAACGGAGTCAGTGTTTGTTCCCTGACTCTCTGAAGAGCCATGTGCTCGAGATGTGTTATCGAGTATAGATCAGAGCAACTCGTCCCCTCCTTGGTGCACAGGAATCATTAAACATAACCTTTAAGCATGCGGGAATCCCTGAGGAAGGCTTGAAACCTTGTGCAATCCCTATGACAAATGAGCCTGAAACTCAAAATTCACCATTCTTAGAATATTCAATAAAACTTAAGTACGATTACTCACTCTACTCCAAAACCCTGTTGATTCCATGCTTGGCCATACATTCCATATGATGATACTTGCCACCCATTAGCCATATATTGCCCATACTGCTGCGGATTTCCATACACTTGGCTCCACTGCCCCCACTGACTGTAGTCCACCTAAGGAGAGAGCAATTCATGGTACTTCAGGTTCTAGAGAGAGATGACATTCCTGTTGTGCTGCTAACAGCAAAATGGTCTGCATCAACCACACGTAAAATTATTTAGCGACACTGAAATCAGAGAAACAGACAAGAACGTTGTCGCCTTAACTAGGTCCTTGTACTGCAAACGGCTGCGTGCGCGTACGGGAGGGTGGGAACGGGGGGTTAAGTATTTGGCTGGATATTCAGCTAGCAAGTAAACTAGCAAGAATCAAAATTACCTCAAAGTTTCTCCCTATCTTGAATCATATCCAGAAGACAGTAACAGATATTCCAGCAAAAATCACTAGCCCAATTTGATGAACAACTGGAACATAACTGAGACAGAACACGGAATTTCGTAAGAAAACTACTACAGAATTTAGCTATTATAATTGGGAAGGCATTACAGATAAACACTATTGCTTTGAACAAACACAAAAATGTACGAGGAAAGGTGTGAAGTGTACTAACCTGTTGAAAGTTTTTAGTCATATCAGGGGATTCTTTACCCCAATAACATTTAACAACATGTCCTTCAATTGTGGTTCCATTAACTGAAACAATAGCGTGTGCTGCACTTTCATGGGTTGAAAATCTAAAGAATATAAAAAACAAATGAAAGTTACGTTCTATAGAACTTTTACTCAATCATTAAAAAACAGTGACTCCATACATACAGGAAATCCAGAGAAAAAGATCTGCTTTCACAGATTTTCATCTTCTCAGGTAAAAAGATTGGTGGCCACTTTTAAAAGAAGTCCCAAATTTTTCTATGAACACATGGTGACAGCTTTTAATATAATAGCAAAAGTTCATTCAAGAGAAAATACAGAACAATGAAACATTACTACATTAAAGTCACAGATTTTCCTTTTCTCTCTCCATACCTGACAAATGAGTAACCTTTTTCGGGAAACACTCTTATTTCCATGATCTGGCCAAATGGTGAAAAAGTCTGTCTCATAAGTTGATCTACAAAACACACACAATGTTTTTGAATTAGGAGCCACCCTGGTGTCCAAAAAGCTTCAGTAAAGAAAGAGCAATAAAAAAAGCCTTACCTGTTAGCCCAGAAGCAATTCCTCCACAGTACACAGTACAATTTTTTGGACTTGACTGATTTACTACATCTTCAAACCTCAACTGTTTTGTATTATCTATAAAGAAAGAAGGCTGTTTTTAAGCTTTAAGCTAATAGCAACCACAGAATTTCAAATACTTACCTTGCACAGAAGTATGAATTCCATGCTTAAATAGATACCATGTTTTTAGAGCACCATCTATACTGCTTTAATATATCAGAAAAATCTATTCTTTAAGATCTGGAAGGCAAGTTAAATATACACTTAAGTGGCATGATTGTGGCAGCACTACGCCTATTCTTCCACTTGACTCAAGAAAGGTTAAGTGCCATGCAAGAAAGCAAACAACATGGTATTATGTGAGGGGTCTTACTTTCTTGTGTACTTTTTGGAGCTGGTGGTTTCCTTGTTGCCCAGTTAGTTCTGATCTGGCGGCCTCCCAACCACTGGCCTCCCATGTGTACAATAGCATTTTCTGCATCCTAAAGAGATCAAAAATAAGACTGCTAATACATGCAAACAAGAAGTATGTACAGCATTTTTAAGGGGGAAAAAAAATCTGTCAGTTAATTCCATTTACAGCATTCCCCCAACTCTTTTTGAAAGAGAGGCACAGTAAATGGTACACACATCGAACAGGATTTTCCAAGGACACAAAGGTTACAAAGGAAAATCTATAGCACAAAACGAGGTAACAGAATGTTTAAAGGTCCTGGTAAGCATTTTGTTTCATGCTAAAGGCTTCCAGTTATGAGAGCAAATTCATCTCAAAGTCAAATCATTGAGGACCTTGATCCCTGTTAAGTCCCGATCCTACAGAGCGCTTACTTCTAAGACAAGCAGAAATGCAAACACCCCCTAAACCAACATCTCAGGACAGGTGCCTTTACCAAAAGGCTGGAGTCCTGACTAATGTTCATTCAGCCACAAGCTTTAAAAGGACTTTTTAGTATTACATTTAGAATCCAGAGCTATTCTGCAGCCTGATGTGATGAATATACAAGAAGAAAAACTAGAACGGAAAATCTGCAACTACAGAAACATGTCAGAAAGACTAATAAAAATCTTAGAAATCAAAGAGACTTTAGATTGACATTTGATTTCGATGAAAAACTAGAAGAAAACAAGAAGAAAACAAGAAGAAAAACTAGAATGGAAAATCTGCAACTACAGAAACATGTCAGACTAATAAAAATCTTAGAAATCACAGACTTTAGATTGACATTTGATTTCGATCAGTCTGCATAATTACTTATCTATATGAACTTTAATTTTTTCTACACCAGTTTCTGATTACTCACCAGTTTGTTATAAAAAGATACAAAACCATAGCCTTTTGACTTTCCAGTTGCCATGTCTTTAACTACCCGTGCATCCCTGTGAAAAGAAGCACAGCTATATAAGGATAATAGTAATAACTTGCAAAATAAAAACTAAAAGGAACCACACACACTGTATTGTGAGCATATTTTTTCTTATCAATTCAGTTAGCCCTAAAACTACAGTCATTCCTGAACTCTCCCTATAGCTTCTTTACCTGTTAGAAAAAAGCAGTAGGACAAAAAATAACATGTAATAAACATGCAACCTAACCACATAACCTATACTGGCTAAAACTATAAAGTTCAAATTTCAAATTTGAAGTACAAAAGAAACAAAGTTTCCTTTTCTAATATTCTATTGGCTAGGGTCCACTAAGGCTTACTGTTCTACAAATTACTGCAACAATTCTATCTACTTCACCATGCATTTTCTAAATAGTTAAATGTCTTCTGCCTAGTGATACAAAATATATGAAATATTTAAAAAATCGAAAAAGAGGAAAAAATAGGAATTAAAAGGCATACATGGCCTGTTAACAGATTTCTTTATTTTTCTTGGTCAATTCTCTACCATCATTTTGGAGTTTGGGCAGCTGTAAATTTTGAAAAATTGACATTTTCAGAAATTTAAGAAAGGAGAATAAAACTAACAACAATGCTAAGCACACCAGTACGAAAACAACAAATTTACACAGAAATTTTAGTGAGTAAGTTAAAATGATTGGAAATATAGAACTGCACTGAATATAGAATGTTAAAATGTAAATACTAAAATATGTATATATAAATAATGTATAATAAGAATAAATAGAAATGAGAAAAAATCTACAACTGAGTTCCAGTGTGCACAGTTCCTTGCAGTTAGCCTTCAAGATCCTGTCCATTCTTATGAGCAATTCTGCAAAATAACCAGAATGCTATTACTTTTAATTGTGACTTGGACTTTAGAAAAACTGCAGGTCTCAGGTATAAATATAGATCGAGAAACAGAAATCTGAATTATTCTCTTTATATTGATTTTTAAACAGTACTACTTACCACATTAAGAGACAAAAAGTAAAATAAACACAATAGCAGAGGTAAGAAATAAGATTTACGGTTCGTTTAAAAATATGCGTACAGAACAACAAGACAAAGATTAATTTTTGTTCTTAGAAATATATTCCTGCAAAGCAGGAATACTCAAGTGCAGCTTTAAAGGATTTTTATGAAGCTGAATTGATATAATATCATTTTTTTTTGTAGCTGTACTCTTAGATGTACATACTTCAGCTCTTACATGTTCAATTAAAACAGTAGATGATTTTATATCGCTTGAATTATCTATGAGAAGTTTAAAGAAACCTTCTCTTAACTGGCTGAGCGTGCTTATACTATAAACCCAATATTCTTTCATTTAGAAATTATAATATTAATTTATCAAGCAGAAAAGTTGATTTCATGCTCTAAAGTAAATACCATTGTTTCAAAACATTCACAATTTAAGTTACACAACTACCAATGTCATGGAATTATACTCTAGTTTTCTATGCTGCCTATAAGATGCAGTGTAAATGCATACCAAATATTGAAGATAAAACATATATCACTTAAGTCAAGCCACTATTCTGTACACATTCTGAACAAAGTCACACATAAAGAGTAATTCAATTCTAATAGAAAACCCAAAAGATATTAGCATATAAACAAGGTTAAAAGCATATTGCTTTCAAAAAAATTGAAGCACAGATTTACATTACTGTATTTACAAACATATGATACATGAGACAAAACAAAAAATCCCCTCTATTTCCCACCCAACATAAAGCAAATCACATCAGAGAAATTATTTAAAAGATAAGAAATAGCATTTCATTCAGAATCAAATTTCTGCAATTTTGCTATCTAATACTGATATTGACAATATTGATTATGATACTTACGATATTTTACCAAAAGGGGCAAAGGCTGACTTGATGTCTTCTGTTGTTATTTCTGGACTTAAATCCCCAACGAACACATGGAAGTGATCTGAAAATAAATAATTTACTTATCAAATATTTAACTGCTATCTCCAGTTTTAACTCCTGAGACAGTGGGGCTCTGCATACGGCGCTGGGAACCAGGAACACCAGGATCCATTTGATGCACAGCAGCAGTTTAGTCTGTCCACTCCAGCTCTCCCAGTTGTAAAGCAGAAACAGAAGAATTAGTTTGCAAAATGCTATTAAATACAAGATGGGAATGAGAAAATAATTGTCTTGAAATGTATTTTTAAGAAGTTATTACCATATTTTGAAATATTTGCCCACAAGTGAAACGGTCACTTTACTTACTGGATGTATCTTTTTTCTGGCTACTTGGTGTTGTCGCCCAGTTTACTTTGACCTCCTGAAAACAAGTGCAAGATTTAGTATAAATCCTTATGTTTTATAAGATCATTCAGAGTTTGGTTACAACTGTTCATGTTTACAAATCACCCTTCAATATGAGGGACTGAGGCACTTAAAACATCAGAAACTATAAAGAGACAGTTTCCTAAAACTATTTTTCCATCAGTTGTAGAGTACGTAACTTTAGTAAATATCTTCATCAAAATTAATGCCACAGTTTTAGTAATTGTAACACAAACCTATTTTGCTTTAATCTAAAACTACAATACATACAACTTACCTTTCCCAAAATTTTTCTCCCATTCATAGCAGCTAATGCAGCAGCTGCATCTCTGTGTTCATAAAATTCCACAAAGCAATAAGGGTCATTGCTTGTATGCTGCAAAACAGAAAATCCAACAGAAGAGTTGACCCTTCTGCTATCGGGTTGCTGAGAAGAAAATCCAGGAAAATATATTACTTATAGCTAGAAACTTTAAGAATGATTTGCATTAGATTTATGAAATAGCCTTTGAAATTACAGTTAAATTTAAGAATTACTGCGATGGACTTCTTAAAAGGTCTAGTGATTTTTGAAGTATAGTCCTCTTTATTTGAGAGCTCAGCATTTTTATATAAAAGTCTAAGCTTGAAACATTTCAACTACCAGAAAGATGATCTGCAGACCAGATGACAGAGGAAAGAGGAGCAAAAGGGTGAAAAAGTAGAGAAGAATGAAAATTGTCTCCTCCCCCTAACATATACCAAGGAATGAAAAGTTTCCTCCCCAGAAATCTCAGAATTTCCATCTCTTCCTCTTACTTCAGGAGTCTTTCATTTGCCTGAAAAATCACTAGTAGACAGGCACCTAGTGCCTCCATATTCTCAACCTCACATGAAAAATGTTACACCTAACTACTAACCTGGGAATACATCATTTAAAGCACTCAAAATAACTGAAGCCTGAGCGAGGAGATACTAATCCAACTGATTAATAAGTCCACTGCTGCACCTGAGGTATGATCTGTTTTTTAGACTAGCCTTTCCAACCACTATTAAAAATACTAATCACTGAACAAAGCTTATTGAAGTATTAAATGTACTGAAGTACAATGAAAGGAAAAGTTTTCAGAAGGTTGATCAATATCAAGGGAAGATTTGAATAAAAATTCCAACACTGGATTAAGTTGTCTCAAAAATGCCATGAGTACAAAAACTGGATCATTACACCAAATTATCTACATGAAAATGCTGCATATACTATTTATGGACCAAAACACAGTAATATAACAATCAAGCTATTTTTTATTGCACATACATGAAAGGGTCTAATTTGTAAGCAACTACTTTGCTACCAGCTTTCTTGCTGTCCTCTTCCCCCAGTGGTAAGAAGAGCTTAGCACTAAAGTTAATACTAGGCTTTTTTTCCATTTCACTATTTAACTTTTGGTACCCATATACACCAGTCTGAAGTGCCAGAACACAAATCCCAATTCTGCTCTGTAACACTGCATTGTACATCTTCAAATATAGTTCAGCGGAACTAGGAAACTGATTATGGACAAGGGAGGCCACGAAGATCTAATAGATGAACCAGACACGTCTCTGCTCACGTCTAAAATCATGCAGTAGTCCTAGGTCGCCCTTTTAAGTACTCTCAGTGCTAAACATTCCCGATAACGGAAAATGAACAGAGAAAAAACATAACCTGTATTTTTGTAATCTTGGGTAAGTGGCAACAGTCACTGAGTGCTCTCAAAGCACACTGACCTCAGGTGCCCCAAAACACTTCACTTACTCACCTCTTCTCCCATACTACTTCACTGCTGCCTTGAAACCAAGATTGGGGAAACCAGTTTGAGGTCTTAACAGATTTAGTTCATTTATGCTTCAGTTAAAATCCACCCTACTTTTACTTTCAGATTTTGGGGACCTTGCTTTAGCCTAAAATTTTCCTCAGGAAAAATGCCTCTTTTATAGATGCCTGCATTTAACAGGTATTCAAGATACCTGGAAACACCAACCACCTTGTCCCTCTGTGCGGTGTATATCCTCAAATAAACACTTGTGGCATGAACACCAAGTGTGTAGACATCCCATCTTCCACAAAAACAAAACAAAAAGTCGATACAACTGACGAAAGAGAAGTACAAAAAGAAAAATCCAGGTATAAATATATCTGATGAAGGTAATATTCAAAAAAGAAGTACTTAAAGATCAGCTAATATCTATGAATAGTTGATTCCAACACAATAATTGGAATGATGGGCAATATGATACTTTCATAGTTAGAACTGTGACTTTCACAGCATTTTGGTTGCAGAACAATTCCACTTTAGAATCCAACCACAAAGTTAATTTGCCACTCAATTTCAAGGTGTAAGCATGATTTATCATTAATGTGAAGCATCTTTTAAGAAATTGTTTTTAATAATATATGAACAGCTAACAAACCATACAAAAGTATTAAAACCTTGCAAAATATGCAAGTAAAGGCATGTTTGCTACTTTAACTGAATACTATCCATCCTTTTATTCTATCTCAGTATTTACTTTGGGCTGTAGAGTAACTGCAAAAAATTGTTCTACATTTAAAAAGATGTTTAAGCAGTGTTAACACAAAGGTTATGGTAGATCGGAAATGCACACGTATTTCAGTGGATGTAACAGAACACACTTGTAGATATTTTACAGGTTAAAAAAAAAAATCACTACTCTTTCTAGCTTCAACTATTAATTCTCCCACTGAGCTCTTCTCCTCCTATGCTTTCTTTGGAAAGCATGATGTCAGTTGACCCTGGAGCTGCCAAGGAAGACAGAGCTGACAGCAAGCAAATGGATTCTGGATTAGCTAAAACCTTCGGTCTGGGTAGACTGCTTGGTGACAGGTTTTGAGGTCAGCTAAGTATGTTCACCTCTGTATATGACTGAATTTAGCTCCAAGTGACTTTTTCTTATAAACTCAGTTGATAAGGATACTTGCATCTTATTTTCCTGATTACTTAAAATCATAAAACTAGAAAGCAGTGTTGGAACTTCTCATCTGTTTTTCAAGAAATAAAACCAACGGGAACACTACTCATCCATACCAGCCCCTCAGCTGCATCAACACAACAATATATGATCAGCAGAAGGGCAAACCGGCAGTGCCTTATTCCTGAAGGGTCTATGACAATCAGAACTCTTTCCTCAAAGCAATCAGAACTCTTTCCTCAAAGCAAAAACTAACAACTGTGCACTTTTCTGCATTCTGTTTAGCTATCTTTCTCTAGTAACTTTCTAGAAACAAAAAAGATGTGGCAGAGCAACAATGAGAGTGATTTAACAAGTGTATGTGGTTAATGAACTGACTAAAGACAAAAAAGTAGCGCATCGTATTGAAAGGAGAACAGACCACAGATGTTACTAGTGGCATTCCTCAAAGATGAATCTTGAGGCCAAAATTTAACACTTTCATTAACAACCTTGGTAAAAATAATGTGACTGCACTCAGGAAATCTGTAAATGACAGGTTAATAGGAAGAGCTGTGAGAAGTTCAGAGAAGAATAAGAAAATCAGAAAGGCAGTTAAAGAAGCAAAGATCAAAAGTTCTGATTAAACTCCTAACAAGTAGGGACTATCAGTAATAAACACAGAAGGAGGAATATTAGGAAGTGACAGGCAGACGAGAAGTCAATAAGATCACAGAAATGACTAACAATCCTAAATGCATCAGAGCATTTACAATGGAGACAAAAAAAAAAGCATTAATACTTACGTTTGTACAAAAGACCTTATCTGAAATATTATGGTCATTCTGTCACTTTGTTCCAAGAAAAAAGTAACTTAAGAACAGACAAGTGTGAGAAAAGGGCTATTCACAGTGGCACAGAGGAGGGTCAGGAAAAGAAAAACTTGTTTTGAAGGGCTTTTGGCTGTTCAATGATACATAGTCAAAAACCTAATAACCCAAAAGGGAAAGTTACTGAAATACCTCCAAGTCAAGAAAGTACAAAGTAGCCAAGAACTGGACAGGACTTAGATCGGAAATAAGGTTTCCAATCATAAGAACAATGTGGCTCCGATGAAAAGAGGGGGCAAAAATCCTTAAATTAAAGGGGAAGTTCATCATTAGCTAGCGGAACAGATAAGCAAATAGGCAGGGTCACTAGGAAAAGAATGGACTGACTCATTGACTCAAGAAGTCCCTTCTGCAAAAAGGTTAGCCCCAAATGCAATCAATCTAAAACAAACAAACCCTACCTTAATTAAAAAAAAAAATAAAGAGCACGATCTTGTCTGTATTGTCAAGAGAATCCCAAGAATCACAAGCTCCATTTATTTTCTACGCTTTAACCTTAACTTATATTGTATTTATTACCCCTCCCCAGATGTGGAAGGCCTTACCTCTGTTATCATTTTACAGCTTTTGCATGGTCCAATCTGGCTGAATAGCTGAAGTATAAGTACTTCAGTCACATCTCTGGAGAGGTTTCCTACATAGCTACACAAGGAAATAAAAAACAAAATTTTAAACCAGCAATTTTCATCTTTTCAAACTTAATTATAATTTTACAACTTCAAACAACTAAGATATTTTTTCCTTAAAATATCCCAGATATTTTACACTAAAAGTCAGTGTTTATAATGACTTCATGATAAAGTTTTAATGCAGCGTTCATACAGTTTCTAGATTATAAAATTGGCCACACAATTGAGACCATGAAACCTGAAACAAATATAATACCAGACACTAATATTAAATACCAAAGCTTTTTTGGCAGAGAAATGTCATATACAGAACGAATATTGGTCAGGAATGTTGTATATAGGTGACTTCTTGGGCAGAGATGGTTATGTTTCACTTCCCACTGTGCATCTAACTGATTTGACTTTTGAATCTGGGTATGAACTTTTACCAACTCTCCTATTATTTTAGTAGTAAGTAATCCACATAAGTTATGCTGTCTTGTGAGCGGTCAACTCAGTTTGAAACCAGCCCACTAACCAATAGGCAAGGCAATTTTTGCAGCATTATGCCATATGAAGGTTCTGCACAGCATCTATTTCAACAACTACTACCTTGGTGAAAGCTCTCAAATTTTGGCAAAATAATTTGAATGTCACTAAGATTGCCTGCTTTATTTATAATACCTTAAAAATAAATGTAGATTTTTAAATACCCAAGAAGTTCAGACTAAAAAGTCCTACAACTACCCAGATATCCAAAAATCCAGAAGTACAGTCTTAGGACTACTTCTAGATAGTCTGCTAGATTTGAATGCACATAAAAAGTAGTTATCACGTCATGGAGGCTGCTGAGAGAGTCACACATACAAAACTGCATTCTCAAAAAAAAAAAAAAAAGACTAAAAGACTAGTCTGGAATCATACTCAAAGCTGTAAACAAAGCGTTCAGTTAAGTGAAAGATTTTTCACAGCAATAAAATTCAAAATATACAACACAGGAAGATTATTTTTAAATGTAAATCTGTTGAGATGTGAAGTATTCAAATGCAACTGAAAAACAAGAGCAGAACTGATTTAGCTGTTGAAACAATACATTTTATTCCACTTAGTGTTTTCTAGCTCACTCTTCATTTACGATAATTTCATAACACAGCAAACAAGTCAGCCTAAAGCTGTTAATATACCTCACTGTAGACGAGCACAAAATAGCATTTTTTTAGTTAACATAGAAGCCGAATGCCTCTCCCGACAGCAATTCAGAGTGCACACTTTTTTGCTTACTGCTCATCCCTTTGAGTAGAATTTAAAAAAGCAATTCCTGTGTTTGACAACTGGGCTTACAGTAGCTTCAACGGAATTAAAATTGACACTGCTTGTTTTCATGCAGGGAGCACCCCACGAGGAAATCAACAGGGTTTTGTTTACATTCCTACTCTTCCAATAAGTGCCAATTTATCACTCAGGACTTGCACATTACATGAGCTCTGAAGTGAGTTTCTTAAAAGGTATCACCTGAATATGAAAACATGCCCTGAGAATATTTATGCACTTTTTTCTTTTAATAAAACTCATTTTTAGAAGCTACATTTGTAGATTGTATTAAGTTACAAAGCTTTGCACAAAAGGTAAGATTTGCCAAAATTAGTAAACAAGACTCGTTACAGGACAAATTGCTTCACTGAGTTAATTCTCTATACCAAAAATTTAGCAGTTAAACATTTATCTACATTTTATTTCTGAAACCTTAAGTGAGCTCTTGTTAATCATTTACTAGAGTTAAAATTACACACCATTAATGGTTTTGAGTGAAAATATTAACTTTCCAGATATTACTAAAGTCAGATGGAAACTGATTAGAAATAAGCATTCCTACAAAAACCGTCACTATTGCCATGAACTTATTACTAGGGCTTGCTTCCTCTGTATGCTGCTATCATACCTTAACAGTATACTGGTATACTGGTATAACCAACTGTACAACAGCAGAGAAAAAATATTTGTATTATCAAATCTATGTCTAGCACAAAGTCATTGAAGGTAAATATATATATATAATTAGCAATAGAAAAAAAAATCTCAGCATCTCTTGCATACTACTACCGCATAATACTTTTGCACAGTATTAATGCGTATTTTAGAAATGCAAAGCATTCTGAAAAACAGTGTGAAGAATTTGTTTTGGTGCAAAAAAGAAAGCTAGGAAAAACATGCTTCATAAGTCTTTTTAATTAAGATTGACTAAATTATTCTAATGGCTACAAGAGGAAATAGCTGGTTTTCCAATACCACTGTGTTTTCTTTTTCTTCAAAATAGTTGTGACAATGTTACACCATGAACAGGTTAGCTCTCCCAAAAAAGATAATTATGGACCAATTGATTGCTGCACTTAAAAGGGTATTGTCTGCTCCTAATGGTCCATTATTTCCCTAAAAGTACACGGTAAATACTGTCTTGGTGTTTAATATCACCATAAGCAAATGGCTTTAACACCTTTCTCAAATTGCTAAAACTCTGAAGCCTGAATAATACACACCAAGGAATGAGTTGGCAATTAAATGCTCATGTAACACCAAGAGATACCCAAATATCTTGAACTTTATGTAAAAATACAGGAATATAAACCTCTACAGATGTGAAATTATACACTAAAGACTAAGGCTTGATGATTAATTTTATATATAATGTTATAAATTATATATAATATATAATTTTAACTTTTTTAAGTCAGTAGGTTGCAGTAACACCAATCTCTTCCAGTACAGTTAAAGATGTCTTTAAAAAATGCACAAGCAAAGAGCTTTAGTGTACGATGTGTGACTACTATACAATTAAAGGAAAAAAAAATGTATTCAGCACGTTAGGAAAAAAACCTTACCTTTCTGGAAACACAAAACTTTTCTGGGCTGATGTAGACACCTGGTACACAGAGCCAGACTACTGGTATACTCAGTTTTCCCTTTTTAGCTCAGTTTATGCATAGATTTATTATTTCCTATTCTACTTTTGAAACCCAAATAAGCAGAAAAAAAACTATGGAAACATACAGCATTAAAAAAAAAATGCTATCCTATTGCATTTCAAACTTTTTGTTTTGTTACATCGTAGAGGATAAACTACTCAAACTTTTTCAAAATCATAAAACCCAACAGAGAAAAAGCACTTACTATACTTTTATAGGCTGTTGTCTTGGTTAATGTGACAGGGCAGCAAAAGTTGTGGCTTTTTGCATACAGGCAATAGTGTTTGTTCTCTTCTGCAAGTTTGAAGCACTTAAATACCAATTAATAAGCACATACAAAAAAACCCAAACCAGGTATTTATATTCTAAGTTTCAATATAATATACTTTTGAATACTGCCGAAAACATAAAGAACAAAAAAACTGTACTTGAAATTCACAGAACCTGTAAAATTTCTAAGGAAGAAAAGTATATACCAGCAAGAAGTAGGTTTTAGAAATATTTTTTCAAGCTTGAACAGAAAAAAAAAATCTCCTTTATGAAGATAAACAGGTTTTCATTGTATCCTAGACAGGTAAGGAAGAAAGGGATATTTACAGCTGTTACTTTTTTTGTCCACAAAAGATCTCGTACATACTATTTAAAGGAAAGAGAGTAAATATGCTTTTACACTCATGCAGACAACATACAAGAAATAGCAGATACTTATTTAAGTGAGGAAAACACAGTAAGAAATAAGGTAAGCAATGAGGTGAAAGTATCAGAAATTCCAGGAGTGTCTCCCTGACCAGTGCTAGCTACAGGAAATACAGTGATACCAAGAAAAATCCACTCTGCAGACTCCACTATTCCTCTATAAAAGAGCTCAACTGAAAGGAAATGCAACAATAAGTGAATCCAGTTTCCGGTTCAAAATGGGAAGTTTTACTTCAGCACTCTGTCCAGATTCCACAGTTCCCACTACATAACAAGGCAGAGCTAACGGTGCAATAACGTACAGATACCTTCATGACTGTTCATGAACAGCTTTTCTAATACCATTAACATCAAGAACACACAATTTTGCAACTTTCCTTCTAGTTGACTGTAGCAGCTGAGAACACCAGCAACACACTAAGTTGCTGGTAGCTTTAATTTTCTAATTTGAAGTAAAAACAGGATTTTGATACTGCTTCCACTGGAAAGAGATGACAGCATGCACAAGAAACAGTAGAACTTTCAAATGTCCTATTAAGAAAGGAGAAAAAAAAATACACAGCCTAGAGCTCTTAGTGCCCACTAAAATATCAGTTTGATAATTTCCAGCATCACATTTGATCCGAGGGGTGCTGATCAAAATCTAGGTGCCAATGTAAGGAACACTACACAAAGGTCCATCTTTTGATGTTATCATCAAATTATTAAAAACAGTAAGGAAAAAAAAATGGCAGAAAATACTGAATGTTATTCCTCACATTTCTACAAAGGCCCACCAGTTATAAAATAGACTACTTATACTTCTATACTTTTATCTTCTACATTAAGTTTGAAAAAATTTTGAACTCTTAGCCTTCCATGACTCACCTATTGTGCCTGAAAACAACAGGACCACCCTCTACACATACTGCACATGGTGGCAGTGGTTATGACATAATTAAGATAGGCATAAATGTACAATGACCACTGGTATGTAGATGTACAATGACCACTGGTTAGGTGGCTTTTCTTTTTTACAGTTTAAATGTTTGCTTGTAAATGTAATAAATAAATAATCCTTCTTAACATACAGGTTTGGCTTTTCATTCCTGAAGGAATAAATGAAATACCAAAGACATCCATAGAGTACCACTTAATTTATCAGCCAAGTGCTTATGCACATGACCAAATAGCTACAGAAACAATTTATTCTTCACAAACTTTTTTTTCCTGAAAAAAAACAAACAAAAATAAAAGAGTTCAACTTACAATATTATTAGTTGCTCTTGAAGGTCAGCGAGTCTTTCGTTTATATGAAAGATCACAACTGCCATATATGAGAAGTTATTACCCAGGACAGTAACATTAAAAAAAAAAACACACACCAAACCCCCCACCATTTGCAATTCTAAATGTAAGGGTACATCAGATAAAAGAGTAGGGACAAGAGGAAGATGGGAAGATGTAAGAAGTCCTAAAGCAGATTTTTTTGTATTCTATAAGAAAGCTCTCAAAGAATTATAGGGAAGCAACTTACATGACTGTAGTTACTAGCAAGCCACTAGGAAGTGAATGTATGAGCTGTTTATTAGCTTGACAAATTAAAAGGAGAGTCACATGCGAGCAGTAAAACATCTTGGGCAGCTGTAGAGATGATATTTCAGACATCTTAGCACAAATGCAACTTTTTTTCTCGTCAGGGACTACGTCAGGTCATTGCTGGAAAGGTTAGTAAGAACCCACTCCCAGCGTATACCAAAAACTTGTTGCCAGCAACAAAAGCACTTTAAACTTGGTCTGGATATAGACTCTGGACAAACCAAGGAGAGAGATGAACCATGAAAATAAAACTGAGTTAAACACAGTGTACCTTTGCCCTTTTCCCTCCTCTCATTCTAAAGCAACACTCCAAAGAATACTTTCCACTTTCAGGGCCAAGTAAACTCAGACCATTTGGACAGCCAACATGCAAAACAAAACAAAAAATCATTTAAGATACATTTATTCAAACAACGTGTCTGAGAGAGCAAAGACTAGGTAGGTACTTATTCTACACTATAAACAGACTAACAGAACTTTTGCAGACATAAGAAAGAGAAAAAACACAAATTGCCTTGAAAAGCCTTAAATGCCAAGTCATCATTTTGGTAGTGGCAATGACAAAGTAATTTTGAGATATTTTGCTCTGTTTCCATTGCTTCTCAAAGCAGCCTTCAACCCACATCATCTTGGACACCCCTTCAGAAAGCTACTGTCCCCAAAACTAACTGGGCAGAGATATCGCTTGGGCCGTCCTTTCTCCCGCTGAACACTGTGCTGTAGAGACTGCCTCAACACTGCACTGTTCATGCAGCACACAAGGTCCTAGGCAGCTGCAAACTCAAAATCTATGAACTAATCAAAAATAACCAAGAACAGCATCAGACAGCCCCACATGCCTACACTTACCTACTAGCTCCCTCCCAGTACAAATACCATTAGAAAGAGCATACCTGCAGAGTTGAAAAGAACTTAACAGCAGGAGAAAACCCTCAATTTCATGTTTTTAACAATTACAACAAAAGAGACAGCAACCCCCTATTCTGAGTATTAGGCCCTGTATACACACACGGCCAAGGTACAGAGGTTTGCTCTGCCAGGCCTGACAGAAGGTTGCTCAAACACGCTGTAAGACACGGGAGCATAAGAGCGAACGGAACCTCCTCCAGGGGAAGAGCCTCCTTCCACACGGCTCCTCGCTTCCCCCAGCGCAAACAGGGAGAAGACAAAGAGCGTGGCTAGAGCCGGGGGCAGCGGCACGCGAGGAGGGCGCCCCGGGCCCCTGGCGCAGCCCGCGCGGCGCGAGGCTCGTCCCGCAGCGCCCCCC
>NW_010586759.1:7717-79028 GCF_000705375.1 Tinamus guttatus
TTAATATTGTTATCGATTGGTGAAAAAGTTTCTTGCTTTCATTTAAAGGTACAGTCAATCAAAAATCTAGAGCGCATGCTCAGTGAGGGGTGGTCGTACCTCGGAGGTGGGTAACTTTTGGGATGGAGGTGTGGTTTTGACATTATAATGAGCAAAGTTTAAGCAAAGTTCATCCAAAAGGAGTGATTTGCCACCCTCGCTGGCTCAGCACCGGACATGTTATCGTATATCTCCCATTAGACAGCTGCTGTGCGGCTTATCAGCAGCCCAGCACAGGGAGCGCAACAGAGTTTGGCTGCGGTGTCTTCACTCCGCTCCACCCCCCGTTACTCCCCTTTGCAGCTGCCAGGAGGGCAGATTGTGCTGCCCAGGGAACCGTGGAGCAGCAGAGTCCATGCATACCAACCATCCCAGAATCGGCAACTGTGCATCATCCCAAGCAAGCTTTGTAATTCCAAAACTTCGGTTAGGCCCTAGTTTTCTTCTCAGTTCCTGCTTTCAAACAATTCTTCCACAAACAATTCTTCCACAGCAGGTATGATGTTAAAGGGTTTACAGTTGGACTTGATGATCTTGAAGGTCTTTTCCAACCATATCAATGATATTCCAGTCATTTATATATGACTTTCTGATGGTTCTATAGAAATTAAGAGAGCAAAGCTGAAAAATTAGCAGAATACTTTATTTTTACTTTAATTTTAATTTAAAACAGGCATTAAAAAGGTTTTTGAAACATTACATAGATTGTGCAGTCAAAAAGAAGGAGATCAGGAGAATGCTCTATAATATTAAAAGGCTTACAATAATGGAAGAAATTCCTTAGTGTTAGTTGCAGGTGTTCAGAGTTTGAGGAATCAGTTATATTAGTGGGAACAGACTCTTGATAAATGTGAGATAGATTGGGTTTAAAAGACGTATTATGTATTCCAGTGCCATGTTGCAAACTGCAGTTCTAAAATTATCTTCTTAAAACAGGTGACAAAATATCTAATGCTTTTTATGAACAGTTCATTTAGGATAATGTATTTATTAATGACAATAAATCTAATACTTTCATGCACATAGCTGAATGACAGATTTTTGCATGAGTGTGTGATGAATACAGATTCCTGATGATCCAAGTTCCAAAGAAACCCATTCCCCCATGGAAATTCTTATCAAGAAATGGACAGTGAAAATGTGGAGATCCTGACAGAAAGCACACATCAACAAATTACATGCATTTTTAATGTCTTTCATTCCAAAATAAGATCCTTATGTGTCCTGCCTTCAGAGTAAATTTAGCTAATATTTTTGTTGTTTATATAAATTCCAGACCTCATACACCAATTAATTTAGGACATTTCCTGGTTTTGTAAGAGGATCGGTATAACATACCAACGTAAGGATGCATGGCATTTATTGTCAGTGGCTCACAACATACATGGTCACTTGCTCCTTGATATTCCTGGAAGCAAAGCTAATATTCTCTAACTCTTCTACGCAGTGAGTGCCTAGGGGAAAAAAAAAAAAAAAAACGAGAGAGAGAAGCAGAAGCTTAGTTAAGTCATTGAAGTCAATGTGAGTTATGTATATGCATATGCAGCATGGCTGGAAAGCAGAGATGGATGCTACTCATGATATTCTACTAAACAAAGCACTTTCAGCGTTAGCATTAGTTCATAAACAAATATGTATATACACAAATATCTGACAAAGGATGTCCCATTGTTTTCCTTCCACCCAGTCTATGCAAATAAAAAGAAAAATGGAACTCACAAAAGCTTGCTAATCTCAAATTGCATATGACTATGTCTTAAAAAATTAAGGCTTAGATGTTTTGCTGCAAAACAGTCATGGAGAGGGGTGATGACTAAATGATTTTGTTTGAAGGATTACTGCAGTTTTCCCTTATCCTAAGAGTGAAGTGGCTTTTAAAAAGCATAGGTAACGAAAACAAGATGGAATAAATTTATTTCATATACAAGGATGAGTGAATATAAAAACTCTAAATACAAAATAGTAAAGCTACCTGTGAATACTGTTATTGAAGTATCTTAAGTTTTCTACCCTCAAAATCCCCTTTACAATCTCCTTGCTAGTTACTCCAAGTTCTGCCCCAAGATACCCAAATTCTCTCCCACAGTGAAACCTATATATATATAATTATATATGTACATAATATATACAAAGTAAGCATATATTCAGATGATCTGGAAAGTAAGTCTTTCCATTTTCCATCTGCCTTTAAAATACCACTATCACTGGTCTCAGCTTACGGTGTATAAGAATGTAGTTTCACAATACAAGGAAATCATGTATGGCTAAAAATACTGATCAGAGCTCACAAAACATTAAAGAACAATGACAAGAAATTTCAGATTCAGACTAAACTCTAATGTAGTCCCAAGACATCTTTTAGGGATTAATTTTGCGAATAGTCATGAATTTAGATACCTATGCAATTGCGAGATGATGAGAACAATTGCTTATTAAATAAATCTAACAAGTCCTATGCTGGTTTAGAATTCAATGAAAATATTTTCAAATTTATTGAACATACAGCTATGTAGATGAGGTAACGTAACCACAAAAAAAAAAAAAAAAAAAAACACATATCGACAAAATGTGGTCTATTAGCAGAAATATGAGGGTTTATTTTTTTCTGACAAATAATACTTTCAATAATAGAATTGTGTTGTGTACTAAAAAACAAAATCAGATCTCCCCAGTTTAGAAAAGGAATCCTAAATCTAAACTTTCAAGATCATAGACTTGCTTAGTCATCAGTGAGGATGGCTTTCAATATAAAATTATATATTTATACATAAAATATTTTAAAATGTTTTAAAAATTTTGGGGGTACAAATGGCTTTGGAAAAGTGGAAATATTGGAATTGTTTCACTATAATCTTTATTGTTGTTTTTGCACAACAACAAACTTTATGAAAGAATTTTTGATTCTTCATATTCTTTTGATATTTTGGGATATCTGTTATTATAGGAATTATTCCCTAAAATATCATATTAATACGAGGAAATATAATTTGCTGATGATGGGCATTGATAGACTCATAACAGTGAGATTCTACCAATCTTTTTCAAAGTTAGGAATAGTACGATAATAATTGGGTAATTGAGGTGATCAGTTGTTCCAAAAATAACACCCTAATCAGCTGAAGCAAAGTGATTTTTAAATAAGCTGTTCTCCTGTTCACCCTAGTATCAGAATAATGTCTGTGAAGAAGAAATACTTTTGGCAATATCTAGCATAGGTTCTTTGACAACACCTAGCACCAAATCCATTACTTGGACCAAAATGGGTTATAAGCATACATTTAATAACCAAATAACCATTTAATAACCATTTAATAACCAAATCTCTGCAAGAGCTCCTGTTCATACAGTACAACTCGGACCTCAGAGGACTATGGAATTATTTATGAAGTTACCCTCCCACAGCTCTCTCTCTCTCTGTGTATATATATATAATCAAATATAGAATGCAAGATATAAAGAACTTTAATGACCTTAAGTCACACATTACACATTCATGTAAATCTTTGCACAGCATTGTAATTTCTGCTTTTTAAGATTAATATAATTCTGAAATTAATATTTCAAGAAAACACTATCTCCCGGTACTACAATGGAAACATCTTTCAAGAAGAAACAGAAGAAAGTTTCTACAGAAACAAAAAATACGGCATCCCCAAGAGAAAAACATTTTCTTTTCTTTTCATTTATAATTAATAATGTATATCCAGAAGATTCACAATGCATTATCATTCTGAAGCTATGAACATTTTTTTTGAAAATACTGAAAATTTTACAATGCATTCATGATGAGTAATTTATTAACTTATGTTTAAATTTAATCAATTTACCTTTTGTGAGCTCATTAACATTCTGTTCTACATTAATCATGATTATTATTTTGTATTTTTGTTTTGATTGCATTGATAACATTTTAAAACCATTACTACAGCAATAATTAATTAGCACTTATTCAGATCCTAGACATGGAAATGAATTGGGGCGGTGACAGATTCCTGTTAATGTTCGGTTTTAAGCATGACTGATTTTTTTTTAGAATATTATTCCACTTACACCTTTCTCTTTTCCTTAAGCTTGGTGTTCCTAGAGGAAATTCCCCTTACGCCAGCTCTAGAATTAGAGTGGAAACAGGAGCAAAAAAAAAAATCAGTCAAATGTGCAGTATAAAAGATAAAAATAAAAATTGTCTAAAGGCTACAGTGAGTTCTTTTTAATTTTTCCCACTAAAAACTTAAGTAAAATTCCTTTTACAAAACAAAACAAACAAACAAAAAAACATGTCTAGAAATGTGTCTCCAGTCCTTGCTAAAAATATATTCAATGAAAGAACAAGAGAGAGAGAAAAGGAGGAGAGAAAACTATTTTTTTTTCTAAGGAAAGAGTATTATAAACATGGCCAGAATGTGCAGGATAGCATCTAAGATAAGATTGTAGACATAAAGCACTGCTTGGCATTTTACAGCTGTAAGAATATTTGCTTTATTTCTCAGCTAGTAAGCTATTGCAGTTTTGTCTTTTGTTATGTCTGTGGGGAGCAACAGCTACATATGAGAATTGCAATGCAAGTATCCTGTGATTTTTAGCATTATTAGACTCTCCTGTCATTATTATATTGTACTAGGACAATCATTAAATTACCTTACTCTATATCTGATTCATCACAGAATATAGATGAAAAACTAAAAAAACTCATGTAAAGAAGAGAAAACTGAACAGCATGGTCCCATGATGTGATGAAGAACCACTTAATGATGGGAGATTCCCTGTAGAAAAATGTTTTTAATGTGTGATAAATTGTTCCCTGGTTCCCTGGTATTATTATAACATGGTAGTATTTGTGAGATAGGTTTGGACCCACGTGGTCTTGCTGTAGATCATATTCAGTGCGAACTTCAACATTTCTTAAGCATTTCAAAGAAAGGGGGTTTAAGCATTAAGCTAAAGGGTTTTTTACCCACTCACTCACCTGCTCACTTGGATCAGAGAAAAGATTTAAAAGTTTGGCTACTAGAGATGGCTCAAGAAATCCATTCCCTGACAGAAAGAGCTTCCTCTAGCTATTGAAAATACTAAGACTTTTCAGGGTGCTCTTTCTCACTTAGATTTCCAGATGCATGGGAAAATGAAAAAGATAAAATCTGTCCTGGTTTGAGACAAAAGGCCACCTACACCATGTATTTAGTTTTATTTGGTTTTCAAGGATGATTTCCAAGTAGGTACCTTATTTCTTTTTTGCTCTTCATAACAGAAAATGGTTATGAGCATATGTACTGCAGAATGTTTAGTGAGGGGAAAATTCTTGTCCCGAGATGCACAAGATGAGACACTATGATTAAAATTCCTAATGTCTGAGACCGTGGGTAGCAATCCATGCCAACCAAATTCGTTTTAATAGGTAAATTTCACAATGGCTTTTGCCATTGTCTTGGCGAAATACTGCTCTGGGATCCCAGCTACAGAAAGTCAAGGTCATACTTATGCTGTAGCCTCCAGCAACCTCAGTGAAGTCACAAAAACTAACAGCAGTGCCCAAAGAACTTTTTTTGCATCCCTTGAGAACATCCAGGAGAATACAGCTGCATTCTGCATAGGCTTGCTTGAATAGGTCTCATTGTATCCTTCCTAATATAATCATGCCAAGAATAATTTGGCTGTAAACAGTGTAGGCCACAAGGGAAGAGTGAAATTTATTTATATGTACCAACAGCAAGCTAGAAAGAATAATGAGAACCACAGGAACTCTTAACATAATTACATAACGTCCAGCAGAGCCAGCAAAACATGAAAACTAATTTCAGGAACAAAAGCTATAAACCTTAATATGATCTTAAAAAACTAGGAAATAAAGTAATTCTTCACTTCCATGATTTTCAATGGGGAAAGAATACTTCAGAACAATTAAGTTCTCAGATCTTTATCCAGAGCTTATTACTTAAAGTGTTTCAGTCCAGACACTGAAAATAAAACTCGAAAGGCAAGCTAGGTCATAAAGTGGTATGTGATTTTAGTGCCAGCTGAAGGTATATCATTGGCCACAGCCTCTTCTTCTCACAGCCTATTGTGTTAGAATGAGGAGGACAGCTCAAAGTTTAGGCTCTGGATCCGCTTTTGTTTCATTGCACTGAGCAGCATCATGTCTCCCCTTGTGAAACACATGGTCTGGGAAGAGAAGGAGATAACATAAGTGCAAAAATGCCATGTGATCTGCCAGAAGAGAATGACTTGAGGAAAGCCAGATTTGGTGCCTTCAGGGAACCTGAGGATTCCTGCAATCCCAGCCTAATACATGTGCTTGCTGCTTTTCCCATTCACAGGGAACATGTAGGCACGCACACTCATGCATATGCACACACACACAGATACAGCCATACTGATCAGCACAGCCACAGGGTAGTGCCTGTACTGGCATCCAGATAAACACACTCACTCACGTAGATGTGAGCAGTAGAAATGGCTCAGACCTATTTCCTCTTTTCTGACTACCAGAATTGAAGCTCATTAGTGACACATGCCTGTGTGATTCACAAACTTCCCTTGAAAACTAGCATGGACTTCATGACCATCTAATCTCTTATGTCTGAATCACAGAACTCCTAGACAATCTTGGATTGCCCCAGGTGCAAGTGTCCTCCTCTTTGTGGGATGTACTGGCTTGAGGTTCTCTAGCTCAAGTATACATGCATGCACATTGGTGATCAGAAACACAGGCACAGAGACCAGCAGTTTGATCCTTTTTAGCCCCTCTCCCCTTCCATTTTTGCATGATTTTCCTTGCCTAGCCACCTTTGATCCCTCCCTTTCCCAGACATTGTCTGCTCCCAAAACAGCAACCCATCCTCGCACTCAGCTTTGGTGCAATCAATTTAACAATAATAATTATTATAATAATAATTTAAGTAATTAGTTTGAAAGTAAGTACTTATTAAAAGTAATTAATCTGAAATATTTTTCCTTGAGATTGGATTGGTTGTCCATCCCTTGAAGCCTTTTCAGAAAGCTGAATTTTACTTTGTGAAATTCACATTCAAAATCATAAAGAGGTATAGACAATCTCAAGACAGAAGACAATTAGCAAAATCACTGTTGATTCCTTCTTGATTTAAAGATCTCTCACAGAAAACAATGCTGTTTTCTGCCCACCTACGATACATCTCAGTCTATAATTGTTCATTCTTTTCTAGTTATTTTATTTGTTTTCTGTATTTGTTTTCTGGTGACATACTTTATACTCAGTTGGCATATTGGTTTCTCATAACTCAGCTCCTTGGTTACTCATATGTTATCACATAGCCCAAGCAAGGAAACCAATTCATAACCAGCTCTGTTCTCTCTTTTTCTTATAGTAATTCAATAAAATATGTTGGTTTGTAAACTGAGAAAATGATTGATCAGCATTTTGGTGGTATGTGTATTGAGTTACAAAGACGAACAATATTAAGTCTCCCCAGATATGAGCTTATGAAATGAAAATCAATAGCAGTGTCAAGTGTCACTGAATGACTGGATATAATGGGTATCATTGTCCATATGATTTCCAATGGACTTTGTGAGTAATATTGATACACAGTTTAGGAGTGTTTCTTTTATTATGCTGTTGTTGTTAGTCTACAAAAATGAAGATTATCCTAGCACTTTAGCACACAGGAGAGTGAAGTGAAAGCCTCAGGCAGATGAAGTCCTCTCATCTACAAAAGTGTGTTCCAGCAGTAATCCTCTTTGTGTTGCATTTTGCTATAATGTCAGTTTTAAAAATATTACAGCCACCACTCTGCCTCGCAGCTATGGAGCTTTGCAAGAGCCAAAGCAAACAAATATGTTGTGAAAATTTCAGACTTTTTAAATTTCTCTGTGCATGGTATTGTGCTGGTACTAGGGAATTAGGAATCGTTAGGTTAGGGAGTTAAGTGAGCTGAAACCTTTATATTGTGTGTGTATATGTTTCTGTGTGTGGTTTTGTGTTGCTTTTTTGGATAGTAAATATGTATTTCATAAATATTTCTATTTTAGGATCAATTATATAAATATATTGTACTTTTTGAAGAAGAAACACAGGAAACCTTCTTTTTTATAGTTAAAGCTGTTTCTCAGATTGAAATTGACACCAAAAAAAAGTTTACTTCAAACAATTGCATTCAAGGAATGTCAAGGTTATTATCTGAACTCTGAAAAACTTAGCTGGATAGGATCAGCCTCTGCCTCACCTTCTCATTCTACCTCATTGAGAATAACAATCTGCTTTGATAAATATAGATTCAATAAAGAAAAAATCTAATTCCTTTAATTCAGAAATTTTGAATTTCTGCTATTACTCCAGGTATTTGTGAAAGCATAGCACCAAGCAAATGGAATGAGATATTAAAAAGTATTTAGTGCCACAGGAGACAAAGTGACAATAGTGCAAAGTCCTGGCAGTATTACCCATGGAGCAGATCTTTGCACATCCCAAATTAAGGATTCTATTTCTGTTGAGTTTTAGAAGTAAATTTTGCTTTGCTAAATTAGAATATAAGAAATGATTTTTTTTTCATTTTCCATTGGGGAAAGACAGGAAAATCTTGGCAGTCTTCATGGAAATGATAAAGAGAATCTAGGGGCAAAGTCGACGACAAGTTGACCATGAGGCAGCAGTGTGCCCTCATGGCCAAGAAGACCAATGGGATCCTGGGGTGCATTAAGAAGAGTGTCTCCAGCAGGTCGAGGGCGGTGATCCTGCCCCTCTACCCAGCCCTGGTGAGGCCACATCTGGAGTATTGTGTCCAGTTCTGGGCTCCACAGTACAAGGGGGATGTGGAGCTGCTGGAGAGAGTCCAGTGCAGGGCCACAAGGATGATCAGGGGCCTGGAACATCTGCCCCATGAGGAAAGACTGAAAGAGCTGGGCCTGTTCAGCCTGGAGAAGAGAAGGCTGAGAGGGGATCTAATCAGTGTCTATAAGTACCCCAAAGGAGGGAGTGAAGAGGATGGTGCTGGCCTCTTTTCAGTGGTGGCCACTGATAGGACTAGAGGTAATGGCCAGAAACTGAAGCACCATAAGTTCGACATGAACTTAAGGAAAAAAATTTTAACAGTGGGGGTGACGGAGCATTGGAACAGGCTGCACAGAGAGGTTGTGGAATCTCCTTCTCTGGAGATCTTCAAAACCTACTTGGACGCAGTCCTGTGCCACGTGCTCTAGGTGACCCTGCGTGTGCAGGGGGGTTGGACTAGATGACCTCTGGAGGTCCCTTCCAACCTTCAGCATTCTATGATTCTATGATAAAGTATTAAAAGCAGACATCAATGCTAGCTCCAACAGTCCTAATATTCAGTATATTTATATCCAGCTGCCAGAAGATAACTGCTTAAACTCATTGCAGATCACAACAAGGAAAACATTGGAAGGTAATACTAAAACAATTTGTGTAATTTCCCATTGTTTTTGACATTCTTACTCAAGAATTGCAAGTGGAGGATAAATCAAATACAGACATCAAAATGAAATTCATGGTATATGAACCTCAGAATACTTAAACCATACAAATATAATACAACATAATTCAGAACAATGAATACAGGAGTCATAATTTTCATATTTAGATTGCATTATTAAAATATTAGGATTGTATTGCAGAACTCAGAAATTTGAACAAAAGACTAATATGTGATACTACTCCATGCTACAAAAAAAAAGAGATTTAATAGATGTACAGAAAGACAAAGTGATAAGTAAAAAGGTTGGATATTCTTTTGTTCTGAATAAATTATTTGAATAATCTGCATATAAGGTGTCAGTCTTGTGGCTTTTTTGTGTATGTGTTGTTTGTTTTTGTCACCTGAATGGGCATCTAAAAATAAAATCGTCAAATCTAGTGAAAAAACAAACAAGCATACATTTTACCTGGATTCAGCATGATAATTTTCATACAGAACTGTGCATTCCATAATTAGAATGGACTCATACCATTTATAGAATGGTAAAATGTGTCAGATTATATAATCTAATTTCTATGTCTAACAACTTACAGAACATTCAGTACCTGAGTATCACTGAGTTCAGAAGAAAGATATATCATATGATACTCTCAAGGAATAAAATCATATGAAGCATTAGATGTTTCTCATTTAGATGTTTAGAATTTATATGTTTAGAAGCTTACTTTATTCTACATTGTACACTGATACATGTGTAATGATACAGTAATTTACATCTCTTTAGTGTAAGTGTAATTTAAGCAGCAAGCAGATCCTGCTTTTTCCCCATAGACTGGTTGGCAGAGATTATGCTGGTTATACAGGAAAAATATAAGCAAAATCCTCCCCTATATTACCTAAAGGATAACTGTATCCATTTAGAGTCTTTTCCAAGACAGGAGTAGTATAAAAATAGATAAAACTGTTCCTAAATATTATACGGGCAAATGGTACTAAATGGTACTAAAGTGCCATAAAATGGATTTATATACCTTCCTCAGTTCTAATATAAAATGACATAGGACACTACTTCCTTTGAAGAAGAATATTCAAACTAAATAGTAAATTGTTTGAAAATCAAATGAGAAATTACAGAGTTGTTTTGGTGTTCATGCCCAAAAATCATCTGAAAAACTCTTCTCTGTATGCGGTACTTCTTTATCCAAGTTTTTCAGACTGATCTAGTTATTTTTTCCCTGTAAAACAGTCCCACCAGATCATTAATCATTTTTTGCTGTTCTTTTCTGAATTCACTCTAACACTGTCAATGATTTTTCTGGTGTTAGGAACATCTGAAAGTAAGAAGTTATTACAGGTAACATTCCCCTGAATCTTAACTGGAGCGCTCACACACACACACACACAAAGAGCATGTAACATTGTAACAAATCTTTCCAATCAGATTTTTTTTTTAACATAATTTCTCTATCAAAAAGCCTTGGCAAACAAAGAAGTGTTGGTAGTTATTTACCAAGAACTTGATGTTTTAGAGAGATATAACGGCTAACAGTATAATACAACAATGATAACACTAGTGTCAAAGTCAGCAAATGCAATAGTTGTCAGTACCATGTGAATTTTCTTTCTTCCTCTTCTTCCTAGCTAGAATTTTCAGTGTCATTGAAGTAGCTTTCACACTTAGCAAATCTGCAATTAAAAGAACATGTAAGAATTTGTTGAAGAGACATATAGACATGACAAGATTTGTAACCCAGTTTTGAAGTGTGCCTATCTGCCTAGTGTATGAAAGTGAATTTAGTGTTAGTTAGCCTATGAGGAGACCCGAATATTTGCTAGCATAGATAAGTACCTTTAAGAAGCCAAAAATTTGAGCAGAAGCAATCTGAAATTTTGGTGTTTTGTTTTGACATGGAATCACTGGAGTCAATGCAGATATTTTTTGCCCTAATTCAAAACTCATGCATTTCATCAAGAATCACCTTCTTTATTTCATGAAAACACTGATAATATAGTTGATGAGCTACATATACAGACAACAATATGATGCAGCAGATACCAGGACTGATACTTGATCCAACACACAGCACATTTCTTACTTCTGAAAATATTTAGCTGTAATTAGCGATTGGATTAAGAGAATGAACTGGAGAAGGAACTTTTTTTCTTTGTATGTGTGTGTATGTGTGTTTATATGGAAGTCACTCTTTGAAATTAAATTCGTTCACTTTATTGAATACTCAAAACATTGAAACAAGAGAAAACACTTTATTCTCTACTTCTCTATTCAGAATTTTTATCTAAGAATGATGAATGAAAATAAACACGCGGCTCCATTTATTCTGAAAATCATGGAGTTTATGATTGTGTTAGATAGGATCCTTGAATGCAGAGTTCAACTTGAACCCAATATCTTTCACAATATCTTTGCATTTTTTGGCCCCAGCAAAAACACTTAAAGGCTTCTGTGCAGCTACTAATTGGAATATTTAGTGTAGTAAGTTTTATTTTCATGGTAGACAGGAAATATGGATCTCGGCTCCATGTTCCAAGACATAAAAACTGAGATCACGACTCATTTCCATAGCTTACCTTGCTGTAAAAATGTCAGTCTATCTCTTTTTAAAACTAGGAAAGAAAATACAGGGGTGTTTCTGTTTTTTTGTTTCTATTTTTATAACCTTATTGGTTATAGAGGTTTAATTAATGCTTATCTGACATTTTCTACACTACCTATTCAAACTTTAGATCAACATTGAGGTTGAACTCTATTTACAACCTCCTGCAACACCCCTCTGCACACCTGTTTATATTCTATCCTGTGTAATATCCATATCTGTATTGTGTTTAAAGTGCATATAAAATATTGATCAATATTTTTTAAACTACATAGAAAAGATTTATTTCTATTTACACAGATTATTTATATACAAAGGTTTCTGCTAATGTTTTACACATATGATTTATGGGTTCATCTTATTTAAATATAATGCCAGAGTGCATAATTTAAGAAAATAAAAGCAAAGCCACACATAATAAATTTAAAATATGTACCCTTAGGTAATTTTATTTTCTTATATAAGACACTTGGGACAGTTCCTAGATTTTCTAATACATTTTCATCTGATCTCTAAGTAAAGACTGTTTCTAATAGGGAGCTTTTCTGTTGTCGTTTTTTATAATTTTTCCCCATTATTGTGGAGTACACTAAAGAGGTCAAAAAGTAGAACATGGATACTAACATTCTTCATGTCCATAGTTCACTACATATTCTGGAAATCATTCCTTAAGCTTTTGGTGTCATTTCTTGCACTGACATATCCTGGATTAAAATTTGATTTGCCAGTGATTTGCTAACTTTCGTTGAAGCTGTCATTCTATGACTCTGAATATGCCTGTAATTTACAGCAAATTCTGTGGCTTTTCTGTCTCCTAGACTGAAACCTTGGGTAGCAGCATCTGTTTATTTTTGATCCAAATGAACTTGACTCCATGCAGAGATCTAGTTTTAAAGAGGAGAAATGAAATTAATTACACCAAGTCAAGAAGCCTTTCTAAACAACTTCCAGCTAAACAATTCAGCTATTAGTGAAGAAGATTTCAGTACTCAGAGTTCATTCAATTAAAATGATAAGATACAATTTGTCTCAGTAGGAGAGAGTAAGAATAACAGGACAACAGGCAGTATACCACCAAAACTTCTGTTTGAATTTGGCACTAGAAAATTCAAAACTCTCTTCACCTCTGTGCTTGCTGATCATTAAAATTTAAAGTCCCAGTCTTGCCTTTACTATAGAACTCTCCAGAAAGATAGTTCCATCCAGTTCTTCAAGGGCATTTCATGTCAATAATGAATAACAGTATTCATTATTGCCTAATATTAATTATTAAATGTTAGTAATCTGTTAAGTGTAATTACTAATTTATATATTCATGTAAAAAGTAGCTATTGTGGGAATCTTCTGCTTAAATTAACAACACATTTTTCTGAAGCAAGCCAAAAACTCATTTTTTTTTTCAATTTAAATCTGACTCTTGCCAGCCATTATAATACACAAGTAAGTTTCTTGTTAGAGATGTAGCAAATGGTTACTTAGATATCCTACAATCTAATAGACAAAATATACAAACTGGCCATATGAAATAACAGTTGACAAGATCAAATATTTGAAAGGAAATTAGCAATGAAGCATCTGAAAAAAATAGTTTAATACAAGTGTTCTTGAATAAATTTCATTTTCAGATGAGAAAACAGATGAGATTTAAGATCTCTTCTGAATCACTTTTCCAGCAAGGTTTTGCTGTGAAATTTCTAAGCTAGATTGTCATTGAACAGAATTTCAATAGAAATTCAATAGAAAACAATTATTTTCTCATGTATGTGATTGTCAGTAACAAAATAATTACACAAACACATAGATGTGCAATGTCTATTTTTCCCCCCTTTTTTAATCAGAATATGTCACTGTTTAGACTAGGTCCTTTCATCTGTTTTTACAAGTGTTATTTATAGGTGGCATAAACAAAAAAATGTTAACAACTCTAAAAAACAGTTTGGTTGTAGTAAACTTAGATATTTTTAAAAATTATTCTCTTATTAGTCTCTCACTGAGATCCCTATTTCTCACTCAGATTTACTGAAACATAAACAACATTGATTTCTTTTTCTCTATATTGTGTCACTCAAGAAGCTACATAGATTCCCATTTTCAATTCATTTAGAAAAAAAAAATGGAGAAAACTCTGTATATCATTACTGAGATAAATTCAAATCCGGCTTAACTTCACAAAACAAATTTTGCTGTTTTAATAGAATTGTTTAATTGTTCAGTTTTGCCTTTATCTTCTTAATGATCTGAAACATGTTTTGAACCATCCATGCATGAAAGGTAAAGCAGAGTATGCCACAGACATAAACCAGTTTCAAATCAATGACATTATGTTTTCTATTCCAGATTTTTTTTAATAAAAATCCAGCCATTTTCAATCTATCTGAGTTAATATAACTTAGTGATAGTCTTAAACACTTCACAAAAATTAAAGATAATTTTTCTAAGATTTCTGAGAGTTAGGGGTCACATTAGTGATCTTACTGTGCTGGATTCCCACATTGTGTTAATTGAAGTAGTGGTTTTAAGGACAAAATAATTTTACTGATAAGGCCCAAAGGCACTGAGCAAAAAGACACAAAAATGCTTTTTTTAAAAAATAGAGACATTAAATTATGAGCTGTGGAAAACAGATAAGTTAACCTTGAACAGTGTTTGACAAGTAGGTTGTAATCATTGGGTGCAGGACTTCAGTGCAATTGTGCAAGAGGAATTAGTTCTAGCATGTGAAAAATCACAACATCTGCCACAAGGAAACAAAAAGCCAAGGGAAAAAAAAAGAACACAGCAAGACCTTGAAATATTTCTTTTTTTAGCAAACTCTAGTTAAGCAACTGAATAGCATTATGGAACTGAGCTTAATCATAATTAAGCCATTCATAAATTTAGACTTATATATGTATTATATATGTGACTAATTTAGTCAATTCAGATGACATTCCAGAGTCGCAGTTGGTATCTGGATTCAGGTGCCAAATGGTGTATGGTGCAAATTTTGGCATTTTGTAGCTCTATTAGTGTGGCATATTTGCCTATTGCTTCTCCTAGCATTATAAATGCTTCAAACAGCTTTATAAAATTTACTTTTGTGTTTAAATAAAATTTGATGATCCTAAGTTGGCTGAATGTTTTCAGAAAATCAAGATGACCTAGTGTTAGAATGAAAAGAAAATCCACCAGCAAAAAAACATTTCTTATGAACAGAGTTCTAGATGTCCTGCTTTGCATGCCATCACTTAGTATATCCAGTATACACATAATATATCCAATATAGATAGCTACATTGAAAATAAAATGTGTTTAAGCATTAATTATTGTTGCTAGGAAATCCAAAAAGTGATGATAGTATTTCCCTATTTTGGGCCTTTGATTGGTTTTAATTTTTCTGTAGGAATAATAAAAGAAGGAATAATAATAATAATAATAATAAACAGATGGCAAAGTTACATAGAATAACACAAATTTAATTTTTTTCAGTTTATTAAATGTTAAATAGAATTATTATTTTAAAATGTTATGGACCTTCTGTGTAGTGAGGATGCAAAGTTTTAAATATAAAGATTGGTAGGGAAAAACATGGAAAAGATGTGGAAGTGACCTAGTGAGATAAAAGATAACATAAAAAGAGAAAAATAAATGGCACAGGTATGATCATTATGAGTCACATTTCACACTTGTTGATTTACACATGTATGGTATCTTTTATTGGTCATTTTTGAGCTTTTGTGTTGGTCAGATAAAAACAATATAATGTTTACCAGTAATTCTTGCACTGACCAGTTCCTAGGCATTTTCAGAACAATCTGAAATTGCCTAATTTCCCTAGCTGAGTTGCTACAAAAATAAGTATGTGCAGGGCTGAAAATACAGTCCACATCCTCAACCTGATTTGTCTTGAACTATCTTCTAGATTTATGGGTCTCCTCCAGTGACATGGCTGTGCTGATATATCAACTGATATAAGTGGGATCTGGAGATCGTAGTTAATCTTACCTTAAATTCCTATTAGTGAAAGTCAATATGGTGGTCTACTTAAATCACATTGTCTGAATCTTTATAACAAAGTGGGCAATCATGATCTTATATGAGAATGCAGTAGAACTGTATTTTCTATTGGTGAATTATTTTATTTTCTTTCTATGGTTAGTTAAATATAAATAAATAAATTCTATTGGCTTTATACAGTGTGTGGCATTAAGTAAATTGCCTTTCAGAAGACAAGTTTGTGAGGTTTCCATAGTGACTAAGTTATAATCTCTTAAAATAATGCATCAGTTTTATCTTAAATGATCTAATTTTCATAAAACCATTTTCATGAATTATTATCTTTCAGTCGTGTCCTATACCAACTTTGCTCAGGGTCTGTGTCATGCTAACTAGCTTAAAACTAGCCCAAGTCATCTCATACATGTTTTGAAGTATTAAGATAGGATTAACTCCCTTTACACTGATGGGCTATTTCCAAGGATATGTTTTTTCTGTTTCACAGAATTATTTAGGGCATTTAGAAAAATATGTTAGGCCAAGATGTGGGGACATCACACTTTGATCTTTAACAAATATTCTTTAATATGTTATTAGTAGGTACAAATTAATTTGTTACCACAATCAAAACACTGATAACTATCATTAGGAAAATTTGAGGGTAGTCACGGGAAATCAAATGAGATTTCTGGGCAAGTTTACTGCCTGCTGTCATTTGTTTCTACTGTAGTTAAATATTCTGTGTAATGACACAGTATTGTACCAAAGATATACTTGAGTGAAATCTTATCTTCTTAAACCTTAATAAATAAAATAGTCAAATGTCTCTCCATTAAAAGGAAAATGTATATTTGATTGTTTCCAATCTTCTGTATTATTATTCTTATTGATACCTGCCTTAACTAAAACTAATTCTAAATCACTGTTAGAGTCTTTTTCAATCAAAAATACTTCTTATTATATTTCTATTCCAAAATCCTAGATTATTGATGAATCTTAAAGAATATGTGGCATTTGAAATTCCAGAACAGTTTAAATATTAACATTGTTATTTGCTTGTTTTTCTGGCAAAGAGAAGTAGACAACAAGTGTGTTTTGAAATGATTGATTTTGTCCAAGTAGAGAGAAAGCAGTTAGCATCCTATGTAATGACTTTCTCATGAGGTAGGAGGTCCTACTTGGGAAGTAGGAAATATTACAAATATAACATCCGTGTGTTCTGCTATATGCTATAAATGTAGTCTCTCAATTTTGATAGCTGGTGATATTCGCATTAAGGCCAAATGCAGACTGCTTGTAGCAGGAGGAGAAGATTGTCAGATTTTTGTGAAAAGTAGTATGAGAATCCAAAGGCTTCAAGGAAGCTTGCTTGTTACGCTACTCTAGCAACTGCTTGTTTGGTAACATATCAGTCTAGTAAGATATTAGAATTACTTAGATAAGTAGTGCCTTGTTTTCTACATTTTTTCCTGAGTTTTATTACATTTTTTATTATCTATCAGATTTAAGACTTCTTTTAGATGTCACTATACCTGTTATCACTATTTGTGGTTTGTACATCTCCCCATGATAAATGTAGAGTTTCGTGATATCTGTTCTTATGATATTATTAGGTCATTTTAAATGACACACAAGAAACATATATTATAAGTGAAAGAAAGACAGAGAGAGAGGAAGGGAGGAAGGGAGGGAGGAAGGGAGGAAGAGAGGAAGGAAGGAAGGAAGGAAGGAAGGAAGGAAGGAAGGAAGAGAGGGAGGAAGGAAGGAAGGAAGGAAGGAAGGAAGAAAACATTGATTATTTATAATAGGCAAGGAAGCCAAGCAGATCATCTATACACCTAATGGCTCATGTACTGAGCTGTTGAAAACCACTGGTAAGTCCTTGAAAATACTTCAGCATCCAACTCAAAAATACAGCAAATCTTTCAATTTACTTGGATTTGTTCTCTTCTTTCTTTTTCCTTTGTCTGAGCCTGTTAAGATTTATAAGCAATACGAGGTGATATATTATAGATAAGCCTGAGCATTGGGCATTTGTATTACAGGGATATAATCTTGGTTTGAATTCAAATGGATGGATATGATTTTCATCACTGAATACTTTCTGAATGCTATATGAAAAATAAAATTCAGATGACTTTGGAGTTTCAATGGGAAAACTACCACAGGTAATATTAGTGTAGACTATATATTGATGTATCTTGGAATTTAGTCACAATAGCATTAATTCACTGAACGTTTATCTTGTTGACAATGGCTTTGGCAATAAGAGAACCACTGTACAGGAATGTTACACTTGCATTAAAACGATCAAGTCATTTTGCTTGCCTAGTAGTCTAGAGGAGCAGTTCACACCTGCCTTGCAAGTTAAGATCGGTGAGAGAAAAATTAACCTTGAGACTGTCCTTTTTTTGGCCCTCTATTTCCATCTAGTGGTGTGGAGATTCGCTTTTCTTAGTGCAATTGAGTAGCACTGGCTTTTACTTGTAGACTTTGGAATCTCTTTTTCAGAGTAAGTGAAATGTCAGGGGGAGATTCCCCCATCACTGAAGGCATCAACAAAGCATTTGCTTACATGGTAGTAATGGTGCTTTCAAAAATAATCAAGTATAATCTCCTAAGTTAAAGATTTAAAAGAACACTCTGGAGCATGCTAACAGTAAGAGACTAGTAGTGGATGATATTGCCAATGACAAAACTATTAATCACACTTTTTTTTTTTTTTTTCCTTTTCTTATGCAGACTACCCTGGCAAAAATCTCATGACTTATTTGTTTTCATTTGCCAGAAATTAGGCAAGGATGCTGGTAATATAAAACTGCCTGAACCAAAAGTCTCCCACAGGCTTTCTCAAAATACAGCTAAAGGATTACCCTTTTTTTAAAACTACATTTTGCAGAAATCAGGCTGTGAATGCTTCCCTAACTTATCAGAGTCTCATAATCATAATTTATAAAAAACATATTTTGTGAACTTAACTCCACTGGCTCCTGCTTGATGATATGCAATAAAAAAAAACATCTTCCCTACATGCTACAGTTCATTCAACTACATTGCTTCATTGTTACAGAAAATTATCCTAATCTGTTTAAGTGAGCATGAAAACTTCACATTTATCTCCAGCCTGGGAACCTATTACTCCATTAAAATATTAATATGTGGCAGCATCAGTCAGTTGTATGCTTCCATATTTCTCCAGGAATGTCATACACATCTGGATAGGATTGACCTGGAACTATTCTCATCTGCTTTTGTTCTCTAAGTGCCTAAACATCAGTGTCAGTAATTAAAATCCTTCTCTTTCCTTTGTCTGCTACTACAGCTAGATGTTAACTGAAAAATTATGAAATGATTTTTAAAAGTAGAAAAAAAAAAAAAAAGGTGAGACAGTAAGCAGTAGGAGGAAAAGAATGCATTAAAAAAGACCATAAGGTTTTGTCCAGCTGTCATCAGCAGTATAGAGGACATTTACTCTGAAACAGACATGACACAAAATTCAAACAAATCGGATAGAGAAATAAGAAAAATCTTTATTTTTCTTTTTGAGTAAGAAGAAATAGTGAGAGAATACAGTATAACAGATGTCTATGAATCAAGAAGTTATTAACCATACAGGGAAATTAAAATGATTTGTCTGTTGTCACTGGCAGGAAACGATTTGATCCAATGTAGAGCAGTATAGTTGGTATATGATTGAACAAAAGACAAGAGAGAAAAAGAGAATAAGCTATAATTAGTAGTTCATTGTTCATTGTTCTGCTCAATTATAAAATCTTTCAAATTAAGTCTGTGTTTGAAATATGCAAATTATTAAATTCAAAAGCATTTGCTTGTACTAAAGTGGGGATGAGGACTGGAGGAAGTACATTACGGTCTTGAAAGTTATCTACTGTCTCGTTATTTGCCAAAAATATATGTGTAACAAAATTTTCTTAAAATATTGTCTTAAATTATTCTGTTAGAGGCTTATTAGTTAAGTATTTTTTCTTTTTCTTTCATAATTGTCATGGAGGGGAGGGAAAGCACACAGCAATATATTGCTTTTGCCCATCACTTAAGTTAAAAATTGCTTTCAGTGTATTTCACTCAACTGCGGTACTGGGGAGTACCTGACACCCTCTTCAGTACTGTTACTAGCTAACATTACTACTTCGCTGCTCCAAGGGTGTTTGGGTCAGCATACAATATCTTGAAATCCACTCTCTTTTTCATTGTAAGGTCAAAAGAACCAGAAACCTGATTTTCAAATGAGTTAAGTCCTCAGCCTTCACTTCTTGCCTTGCTTACTATGAAGATGCGAATTATTTTGATGAAGAATTTATTCTCGAGAATGATAAGATACAGTTGTGGCAAAGCTGCACCAACATCTTTGAACTACTGACTGTTTCTCAAATATCTTCAAGACTAATTATTATTTTTTAAACCAAGGAATATTGTTTTATGAGTTTTTCAAGGTGACAGAATCAGTACTTCCACCTTTGTCTCACAAATAAACTTAACTTAAATTCCCACTCTACTTGATTCAAAGTAGGAATAAGAAATTAGCCCTCTCGGCTATGAATCAGTTCTTGTGTAGAGTAATGGATGCTCACTGTCAGTTTTGTCTATGTAAGCTTTTCTATATAAAATAACTAAGTAATAACCTTTGAAAGAAAAAGATACAATGGGAATGATTGTAAGTGCTTGATAGAAAGAAGGCTAAGTCAGGGGGGAAAAAAACAGTCCTTGATTAGTCTTTTATACAGCTGCTTCAAAAGAATCAAAAAGCTGTTGAAGCACATGTCTGGTAGTAGGGACCATGTGATATGATATCTACCATGAGTGAAGTGGACTTGATTTCAGCTGAGTACCCCACATGATGAAACATTATCACAGTCTGAGCACATGCGAAAGATTTATGCTCTGAAGATCAATAATCACAATGTGTCAGAATACTTACTCATGACAGTGAATTATTTGTTATTTTGCAGTTTAACCAAGTTATATCCAAGCACAGACATCTGCTCATTTAGTTGTGAAGTCCCTCACCTCCCTCACCCCTTTCACTCAAAGGAAGGCACTAAATTGTGACTGTGATGCTGGCTGAGGACAAGTGAGCTATGGAAAGAATTGCTATCCTTGCTGAAGCAGTGAAGATTTAGAAGGATTATATAAGTATAAATCTGTAAAGGTGCAGTGGGAAGAATTAATAGCCAGACATATGTCTGAACATAAGTTTTAATTTCACTAATCTAACCAATTTTCTTTTAAAAATAATTGTCTTTATTTGAAAACATAAAGCTAGGAAATTATGTAAAATAGAAATAGTAAGTGAGTCAAACATATATAAAATCACTGCTTCTAGTAGAAGAGGAAAAGCTATAACTTATTTCTAGTCCTATTTGCATATTCAATCTTTTGCGTGTTTTTAGTAAGTATAAATAAAAACTATGTGTTTTTTACAGCTTTATTCATTAAAAATGTATTTTTTTGTCTTAGCTTTGCATTATGAATGACTTCTTTTAAATAAAGCACCTTCTGTAATTTACAAATTATCCCTGAAAGCATTAGCGATTTTTAGTCTGCTGAAAGTCTAAAAGATTAAGTCAAGATAGCAAATTTTCTGTAGAAGCTACAGAAACTTATTTTGCTGAACTCAAGCCATCAGAATTGCATGTGTTTGGTTATGAAATAATTTAAAAATATTTTAAAATATATTCTAAAAATGTTTAATATTGCTCTAAAAAATTTAAGATTATTTAAAAACTAAGCACTTGGGACTTTTTCTACACTACTGAAGCCTGTAGCAAATTTCCTGAACTGAACTGAGTTTTAATTTTCTTTCTGAAGGACTTTTGATGCTAAGCTGCAAAAGTGCTTTCAAGCTTGCAAAGGTTTTCCGTGGTAAAAAATACAAAATTACTGTCTTATAAGAGTTATACTCTTCTAATCATTGAGAATAAAACTATTTTCTTAAAGCTGCTATGCGTGGTATCCACAATGAATATGGATACATATCTTGACATGAAAGATTCTTATAGAAATAGTAAGTTAATGGTGGCAACTAATAACTACTTAATAATATCCAAGCCAGAAACTTTCAAGCTCTATGATGTACTAAGTAATGCAAGGAGATGGAAGGAAGACTGAGATATGTGGCATTTAATCTTTCTCTAGGAAAGTCACTTAGTCACAAAAATCTCTGCTCTAAACATGACTTAAAATATTCTGTTAGAGCACTTCAAGATACATTTCTATTAAATCTCTTGGATTTAAGACACTCTCATTCTCACTTGTCAAATATAGATAAAAACATTGCAAAAACCTATTTCATGTGGCAATAGCTTCTTTTTTTTGGAAGAGAGATAAAGTACCTTGCAGACACTAAGGACTTGACTGTATCTATATTTAACTGAATACTGATGTTGTTATCAGGTTCAATGGAAGTGTACTATCTAAAAGGCTCTTGCTGTTTGCCTTTAAAACTCATGTGATTGGTGTGTGAATGGTCCTCAAGCGATGCACACTGATACTGCTTATGAACAGATATCCGTAAGCAATCATTAACCATTAATGAAGAACTGCTATGGATATACGTAAGAATCACCCTCTCACTGGATACTTTTTCATTGTAAATGTCCAAAAAAGCACAGCATAGAACAGTCATGGACCTTAGTCTAATTATTTCTGTATCTTTCTGTATAGTTTCTGCTTTGGGAATAGCCTGGAATAAAGCCCCATATTTAGCACTTTAAGAGTTAATACAAAGGGATTTCTCATAAGAATATTTTTTGTTTCAGAGCCCTTTGAAATATTTTTGTGCTATTAATTGTTTTGAGTTCTAAAAACAAATAACACTAAAAACACCATTAATGAAGGAACTTTTGGTTTTTTGTTTTAACAGCATATTTTGTTAGTATTTCACTATTAGTACTATTACAGAAATTAATAAATGAAGACTTTGACTTTTGCTTCCTTAAACTGACTCCTATTGCAATGTTCTTGTAACTTGTACTCAGGACAGATGATCTGAATCTTTAATTAATTAATTAATTTTTAGTTCATTGCATCCTCCAGACCTCTCTTTTTATAAAAATATCATCATCTGCACTTGAGGAATTTTAGGCATGTAAGTAGAATGTTCTTCATTTTATTTCTGTTCTTCTTGGACCTCAAAAGAGGGAAGCTGAAGAAACTTCTTCCACAAGAGCCATTTATTTAGCTTGCAAAGTCCTTTCGTTTTCTGATGTATCTGGATTCCTTTATATGCAGATATCTTAGATAAATGGAGTTCACCCATTTCTAATTTGGATAACACTAGTTCTATTCACTTCATGCTACTTGCTTTGGAGTACAAGGAAATAGAGAAATTTTGGGAAGCAAAATTTCTAATAGTACATACATGTATATTGTGCTATCGGAGGTGCTTGGGCCCTCACCAAAAGTGGGCAAGGGCTTCAGCTTTCAGGGCTCTTTATTAAATGAGAAAAATATAAGAATAAGAATATACGAATTTATGCATAAATACAAATGTATACACACACACCTGTGTATATGTATATATATGTATATGCATATATTAGTATATTATATACAGTATTTCTATAGTAATTGTTTGTTACTATAGGATAGTAATGAATTTAAGTAAAACAAAGCCAAAATAAAATGTTATTGATGATTTCTATTAAAGAGTTCATCACGTGCAATGCTTGGAAAACAGATCATATTCCATTTGCTTAAGGGTTACATAGACTCCTCTAAAAGTAAATTTCCCCAAGAATCTTAGCAGAGGAGGAAAACAAAAGAATTCTTTTCTTTCCAACCATGAGAATAGGTAGTCTGTTTTCTTAGAGTTTTTTAATATCAAAGATATTTTACAAACCTGGAGAAGGCAGAAAAATAATTGCTGAACACAATATGCATGGAGAGGTGACAAAACACAATGAATTCTTCTGTAGGGATGTAAAAGTCTATACATCTGTACTTAATCAGAAAATAAAATCTATAGCATGGAACAGCTTGTAGATAGTTGTAAATATTCATCATACTGTATGTACTTTTTAATAGGTCACTGAATTTTTATTAATAAAAGCATATCTGCATTGATGAATAAAGATGAGGGTGGTTGATGGGAAAAACAAAATAAAACAAAACAAAACAAAAACTAATATGTTTTGGTCAAATTTAATGAGAGACTGAGCAAACAGTTTTAGAGAGGAAAACCCAGAGGTTTTTTTATCTGCAGTTTCCTGGTACATTTAGTCTACATAATACTAATTTTAGATGTCAGATACTCTCTGAAATGTTTCCACCAAAACATAAGGCTTTTAGTTTAAGCAATCTGGCCCCAGTCAGAATTGTATCACAGTTAGAATTTTATTGTAGCTACACTACTAATGTTCCAAACTACTTTTGTAGTAACTACGGGCATTTTACTGTCAGAATTATTGAGAACTGAAGTATCCTTTCACTGTGATTTGAGAAACTTTTAGTGGCACCTACTGTCATATCCAACACCTAATAAAAATTCCTGTAAAACTTCCCTAATTAGTGTCAAAATCTGCACATTGTTTTGTAGTACTAGAATTACCTGTTTATTCCTGTTTAATACCTGTTAAAAAAATCTAGTGACCTCAGTATTTTCTTTTGTTTCTTTGGCTTCAAGAACACAAAATAACATTCATACTGGAATGAAGACATCATCATCATTAGCAGAGCACTAACACCACACAGTAAATATTGTAGTCAACCTAAAATACCTAAATTGAATTTCTGCTGTAGTATGTAGCGGCAGTGGCTTTTATTATACATAATAGACTAAAGGTGAAATATTCTTCAGCCTCAGTTGTTTTTATATGACCTGCTAATATGCATGAATACACATATCTCTTTTAGAAGCATTTTTTTCTAAGTTTACTCACCTTCAGACCCTAGGCTAGATTTGCTGAGAGAGGAAGCACAATGTAGGTGGCAGTTAAATATGAAGGAATATAAGGATTGGGAATATAAGGATTAAGCTGATTAAATGTAGTCAATTACATGCTAAATTTCTTCATCTGAACAAACCCCTTGAGTCCATCTTAATGGACAAAGATAGGCATTCTTGGAGCAATTACCTATTTTAGACTTTTTATCTCAAATTGTATGAAATATCTACTCACTTGCAAGAAGGCTGGGAAAGACTAGATCAGATACAGATGTTTGAAGTTAGGTGAATCCTTCCAGTATAATCATATAAATTCTGAACACGTGTTGTTAAAATAGCTCTATTTGTCAAAGGATCCATTCAAACACAGTATATATTCCTTCTAAACATAACCTTCTATTTATCAGGAAGCAGATGAGCAAAGATTTAGATAGTCTTTTAAATGATAAAAAATTCCCCTACACCTCAGAGAACTAGAGATATATGATGACGCTTGTGTAGCATATCCTTTAAACAGTAATTAAGTGTAAAATTAAACTTACGTCTTTAGTAAAATGGATCACTTGGGAAGATGAACTGTTGTCTTTTCCTGTAACCCACACACTCATTACAATTACAGCCCAAAACTCACTTGGGATTTAAAATCATTAGTATTTAAAAACAGTTCTTTTAATTTAGGTATGCAAATAATTCTAATTGCTGTTGCTTCCTGTACATTTCAACATGAACATGCAAGTTCTATCTTCCTGTTGAGGTCTATGCCATGCTATCTCATTAAAGGAGACAATAAAATAATCCAGAGGGGGCAACAACCACCGTGCTTTAGTTAGCTAATTTTATTCACATGCACAAGATCTTTGTGATAACAAAATCCACAATTAACTGGTGCAATTGTAGTAGGAATAGGTTTATCAATTAGTATATGGCAGCTAGCAATTAGTGCAACTAAGTGGAGTACACTACTTGTCCCAGTAAAATGCTGTAACGTTTCTTCTCCCTGAATGTGCCGGGGACTTGCAGACTCGCAAGGAGTTACCTGAGCACAGCATCCCGGGTAAGAAGAGGGAGGGATACTCATGGTCCAGCTATAGGAGGTCGTCAGGTGTCATTTCCTATTCCTGCTCAACATGTCAATGCTGGACTCTCCTTTATACCCGAGACATACATGTCATGACATAAGGTTATTCTTATGAGGTGATCTTTAAGGCGAGATCCTTAAGAAAATCTGCTCTTTGCACCATCAGCAAGGAAAGTTTTGCAAAGGTATCTTTTTTTTTTCTGAGTTTGATGTTGTTGCAATTTTTAGGAAAGTGAGACCTCCAAAAGACTTCCTACTTCCCTACCTTGCAAGTGGGGACACTACCCATAGTTTCCTCATTGCATTCTGCCACCTCGGCAGAGTTCATGTAATTTGGCAGTTTTAGTGTTAACTCTTTACTTTCTTTTCTTCCACTGAAATGTTGTGTAGGTTAACATTGCCTATAATAATTGATACACTGAAGTACTATTATGTATCATAGCTCACTTTTACAGTGTCATACAGTAATGATCTTTTGCACTCTTTTTTTTTTTCCTTTGGATAGAAAAGCCCTCTGTGCTTTAGTAGAAACTTGTTTACCACAGTCTATCACAGAAAAAAATCTTATGAGGAACTCTGACAGATAAAATAGCTCTGTGTGATATTTAAAATGTTTTCATTGCTTTAAACAGACTATACATGATATCACTGTTCTTTGTGATCTTATATGAGTTGTTGGTTTAAACTGCTTGTACTTCAAATTGCCTGAAACTACCTATTTCTTCCTAAGCTCATGTTCAAGGCTGAAAAGTGCTTCTACTTTTATTAGGTAACAACTATTCAAACTGATATTTTTCAATTTGAGTGTCCAAACAGACTTTTAGGCAATTTCTGGTAAAATCATCTGTCTATTTCTGGAACAAGGATAGGAAATAAATGATTTGCAACTGTCAGAAAAAGCGGGGGAAATGCTGTATTGCTTTTTTTATGGAATGCTACCTTGCATACTTAAAGCTGTGAAGGGAGTTTAGGAAGATGGTTGGTACTGGGATCAGAGATTTTTTTTTGTTGTTCCAGTGAAGATCTGTCCAGACCTTAACTATGAAAAACAAAGAAACAAAGAAAAATCCCTACTTGTCTATAATCTTCTTAGAGTTTTGCAGCTACATTGTCCAAACAACTCTTCTGAACTAAGCTTTTCAGAACAAATCAACCTGATTTGTTCTTTGTTGGTTGTGGCGCTTGGCACATAAAAAAGTAGAAAGACATCCTGTCTTGCATTCCCAGTGATGACCCTTCACCTATGTCTGATGACTAGTCACAAGGGAAATGGAGGCAAAAAGGAGGGGAAAAAAAAACTTGGTAAGGCTTCTGCCTAAGTGAAAGTTAAATGGTGGGACTATGAAGAGATTTATTACATAAGCAGGAAGTGCATGGAAACAGAAGAGAGAGGAGCACAGCATAGGGAATGGGTTGGATCAGAAAGGAAAAGGAGACAGAGGCATAAAGAGAACAGTACTGAGGGATGGATGAATGGATGGATGAAAATAGAGACCTGAACCTAAAATGCATTCCCAAGAACTGGGACAAAATATATATATGTATATATATATACACTCTACTATACTATACTATACACTATACTATACTATATATATATGGGAGAAGGGAAAGTGGTTATGAATGGTGTTTATGGTTATGGTGAATGGAATTTAAAAACTAAGTCATTAAAAGTAAAAATGCCTATAAAAACTTGGAAACCATAAGGGTGGAGAGACTACTTTGTTGATTAAGAATTAAAGAAATTAATGAAGTGTACCTTTATTGAATCCTGTATTAAGCACAGTTTTCATAGTGATTTGCTTTTCTACCTGATACTTCTAAAAATCCTATATTTTTACTCTTCTCTATACTCAACTCTTCTTCATTATATTTATCAAGCAAAATCATATCCTTCCCCATCTTGAAGTGTACTAGCCTAAAAAACTCAAGCATTTTCAGTCGTCCAGGATAAAAAATCTACCAGATTCCTCTAATCATTCTCTGTGCTCCTTCTGCCTCAAATTCATCTACTCTGAAACACAAGACAATATTACACACAAAGCCCCACTACTTCCTTGAATAAAGCTATGTTTTTGTATATGTTTAAAAAAATACACTGTCATCACAGCTGCTTTTTTTTTTTTTTTTTTTTAGCAGATGCAGCATGTCCCTGCCTATGTGCACTACAGTATAGTTTTGCTACAGGAATTACAGAGTCACAGAACGGTTAAGGTTGGAAGGGACCTTTAGAGATCATCTAATCCAATCCCCATGCTCAAGCAGGGTCACCTAGAGCACGTGGCACAGGGTGGCATCCAGGCAAGTTTGGAAGATCTCCAGGGAAGGAGACACCACAACCTCTCTGGGCAGCCTGTTCCAGGGCTCTGTCACCCTCAGATCCCTGTCTTCTGCATAGAATTTGATAAGCCCGTGTGATTAAAAAGTATACGGTAATGTAATTGGCAAATATGCCATTTTGTGGGTGTGGGTGTGCATGTCATTTGCATTTTCTCCATTTTAATTGCTATAACCTAGCTGCTTAGTACTTTTTAGTTCAAAAAGACACAGTTCTATAAAAACACATTATGAACACCCTGCATACAGCCCTGAGTGAAAATATCAAGCTCTGACATGTTGGCCTACATTGCAAATGTCAAAACAACCTTCAAAAACTGTGAGGTATGTAAATAAACAAATCTTCAAATCTTTTTGTTGTTGATGTTGTTATAACATTTTAGGGATAAGGAAAACAAGTGCATGGATAAATTAAGCTCTTTTCACCAAACTTTTACCTCTCTCTTCACGTCCATGTTCAATATAACATAGGTGTTTTGTTTTACCTCTCTCTTTTACCTCTCTCCATGTTCAATATAACATAGGTGTTTTTGCATACAGACAGAATATTAGTGGAAAACCATTACATAGGCATTCCAGTTAGTAAGTGTAATTTGTTCATAAAACTTGCAATATGCATTCAATTCTACATAAAAAACATGCTGTTAAATGCAGTTTCTTTATGCTTCACGGCTCCCAAGCAATAATTAGGACATTAAATCTGTAACCAAAGGCATGAGTGCAGCAGTGAGGCACCAGTGAAAAGCCAATGGGATACTTTAGAGATTCTGGGCTTTCTATGTAAACACTTTGACTACACAATAGAGTATCTGACCATATTCACAAACGCAGTTGTTGGTCTTTCCTCACTGAGTAGTTATGATATTTTTTTTGTATTCCATTCATATTTTAAAACATATTTTGTCCTTTATAATGAGACCATTTTATTAATATAGTACCATTAAAATCATGATTGAAACTGTCATATTCCTTCTTCAGAATCCTATATGCATGAAATTAATAGTCATTTCTCTTTGTTCTTCTATTCTTAATGTGAAATCTAATTTTAATAGACTGTCATTAAAAGGGTCCTGCAGTTGTATGATTTTAAGACTTCACACAGTGCTACAGATATACAAATAGGTTTATTTAGACCTTGAGTAAGGCAGTTCATTCTTTGAAGAGATTGGAGTTCAGTAGATACTGTAAAACTGTCAAGGATTAAGGTAAAGAGGAATAACCTCTTTAGCTTATTATTAGAGGAATAATTTATGGCATTCTGAAAATGTACTCTTTTCCCAACACTGGCAAAACATTTGTTTTGTGAATTGAGGTTCCCTCTCTGATTATTTTCTCACAGGCTCCATTAACTTAATCAAATCATTGTAGCTTATCCCTGAAGAATTATCATTTAACAGATGGTTATCATCTAGCTCCTTAGGTAGCTATTTCACTAATTTTAGTGCATATTAGTTCTCACATTCTTTTAATATCTTTAATAGGATAAACAGGCCGAAGAGATGAGCTTACCTTTGTGTGCAGTGCTAGTAAAACTGGAACCGGTCACTGAATACAATTCTTATGTTCCTGTTAAAACAAGGAACATTTTTTAAAAATTGAGGTTATATAAAAGAAAGCCAAATAAGTGTCTTGTAAAGGTGCTTTGCAGCAACAGATTTAAATGTATTTGATAAGCTTAAATAAACTTAAAGTATTCATCAAAAAGAAAATTGACTACTGGCTTGATTACAGCCTTAAAACTTTCATGTGGGATAAATTCAGAATGGTAAAGACTTTTTAATTTGGAGGAGAATGTACTACAACAACCAGTGGCTATTCACAGTCAAAATTCGGTAGTTTTTTAAAACTTATTGGCAAAGGAGGAATGATGGAGAAGGTAGCAATGCCAAAGCAATATCAAAGACAGCAAAAGTATTGCTATTCCTGAGTATCTTCAAATTAAGTCTGGGTATTTTTCATAAAGCAATAAATTATGCTGTAATGCAAGTTATCATCAGACTCATTCAAGGATAATTATGAAGTTTACTAGCTTGTAATCTACAGGAGGTCACCCTGTATGATGTAACAACCATGGCCTTTGTAGGAAAAAAAAAAACTAAATTAAGGAGGCCACTCAATATAATAAAATGTCAAAGTAGAATTTTCATGTAAGCAGAAAAATGCTTTTTTTTAGCCTTCTTAAACAGAATGTATGAAACAAGGGATTTAAAACCTTACAATAGGTTTACTGAGTAGCATGAATACCTTGCACCTAGTTTTGGAGAACATTATTGTTTTATATTGTTTCTTTTTTCACAGTTGTATGGCAACTGGATTTTAGAGAAGAAAAGTTGGAATCAGGAATTTACAAACAGAAAAAGCTATGTTAAGAGAGGTGGATAAGAGAGCACTACAGAATATGAGTTGTATGTTACCACCTAATTCCTTTCTTCTAACAGAAAATTCCTACTGGCAGTAACTTGATGTAACTAAATGGAGCTTAACTCCATTTGCTCCACACGCTGTAGAGTCTGTGGTTTGCCCTCTGGGTAAATGTCTATATGCATTTTTGAGAGGGGAAAAAGCCATAAACAAGTAATTTTATTCAGAAAAGTACTGTATATAAACCAGAAATGGTTTTTGATAAACATTTCATAAAAATCCCAAATTCAAGGTCATTGTGTAAATTCTCAGAAGACATATAACTAAGAACTCTAAAGATCTCTTGGTACTCATTGCTGGAATGGATTTTAATATGTTCAGAGGAACTCTTATTTTCTGGTGGGTCAAAGCATCTCTTAATATTGATTTATAAAACTGTAAAAGCTTCAGAGGAGCAAATAATGTGAGTTTAGAGAAGTTCTTCTTGGAACCTAGTGAATCTAAAGTAGTAAATATGGGACTGTTTTTGTTATTACTATTATTATTTAGAGAGAAAAACACAAAGAAGCTTTAAATTATTGACTTGTATTTTCGTTTTTCTTTAGAGGGATCCTCAAAGCAGTACATGACACCATACAGCACACCACATGGGCCCAGTCCTTAAATGTTCATGCATGCAAAACTCTGGAATCTTCCTTAGCTTGGTCTGTTTTATTTTATTTTATTTTTTTACAAAAAGCTATGTAAACTAAAACTAGACATATAAAAGAAGATAAGGGCACTTTTTCAGCCTGGATTCTCTCATTTTAGGTATGTGAAATACAACCATACAACCCCTTTCTCTTAGACTTGTATCATTTGGAATCCTACTGAAATTTCAAAGGACCCAGAGTGGAATTCATCTCTTTGTTTTAGAAATATTTGATTGTATTACAGCTACACTCATCTTTTGCTAGTGTTCAGCGAATTTAAGGGAAACAAAAAGTGAAAGCTATTTTTTTAAGATAAACCCTTAAGATAAACTAGCAAAAGGTAATTCTGATACACAATTTTAATTTTGAGAATTAAAAAGCCTCTGTTCTTGTATACTAGTACATATGACATATCTAATGAAAGTTAAACATGGTTGAAATGTAAAATGAAATAACCAGAATTAATCCAAATGCATTTTTTTTTTCTGTAAGAATTCAGAAAATGTGTTTTGAGTGATTTACAACTATTAAAGAACTATAAATTACTTTAAGTAATGGTAAGAATCTGACTTAATTTTACAGTTTCCAGTGCTCTGTGACCAGGAAAAGCATTTAGCTTTTAGCATTTAGCTCCCTAAACCTTGCTCATTTTCTGACATAATTGTTCCATACCTTAGGTTTTACTAATGATACTTGCTGCTAATCGCTATGTGGAAGGGAAAGGCAGAAGAATATTAACATCTGGAAGCTTTGGGTTGCTATCTATCTCATGAATTAAAAGTTGCAGTAAATGCATCAACCAAACAATTAAAAAAATCAGTTACTCATTCTGGACCCAAAACTTCATGGTAAAAAGGCCTATATAACAGTTATTCTGTAGGACTGAGCACATACATCTTTTATATCTAGAATAAACTCCAGGGTCTATTAAAGTCAATGGTAAAACTGACATGTCTTTTAACAGGGTCCAGAATTTCACATTTTGTCATTTCAATTTTTAATAAAGCCATTCATATTAATAGATTTCAGTCAGTAACTCACTTTCAAATATGTGATAGATGTGTAGAACCAAAAGTTCACAGGATAAGCAAAGCTGAAGTTTTAATGAAATACTAGCAGTTAAAACTGCAACCCAAAATATATAACTTTATTAAATGCTTTTTAATAGTAAACAGAGGTGTGGTCTGTCAGGTAAATGTGAGCAGGCAACATGATATAGATAATATATTATGAGTGTTCATTTATTATTGCATTTTAAAATTCTGAAAATAGCATGCATTTTTACCAGAAGTTATAACTCCTAATTTGAAAAATAGTCTCTATTGCCTTTCTCAGTATGATCAGGGAATAGCGTGATGGGAATAATTTACTTCTAGTATAATTTTCTAGTTCTGTACCATCTATTCTATGAGGAAAGATTTCATTTTGTTATTCCCTAGTGTTTTGTGTGTCTGTCTTTGTGATGTTTATGACCTTGGCCAGAGAAAAAAATGCTAATATGAAAGGCAGTGATACCATATTAAGAGGAATGTGAACAAATTTAAGTAGTTACTGAGACACTTTGAGTCCCTGATGTAAAAACAGATAGCTAATTCTTCATAATTTTTATTATTGCTTTAGAAATATGGAGGCATCTTTAAAGAAAAAAACCTAAGAATCTCAATAGGAATAATAATGAAATACAATTATAAACCAATTCAAAAAGCTATCCATATGATTAATAAAAGACTAATTAAAAAAAAAATCCCTCACATATAATGTACCACAAGTAGTATAATCATTTACAATGTACAACTAGAATAGAAATAAATGGGTTTCTGAAGGGTTTCTGATGGGTACCACAGGTGTGCAATGCATACTTTCTAAACAGAATCAATGGTTACAGATGATGTTTAGCTATTTGGATTCTGAAATGTTAAAAGGCATAACTGAACTATTCCAAAGGACTTCTTCAGATATTACTTGTGTAAACAAGAAGACAAAATAAAAAGGTTTTTTAAAAAACATTTTCGTATGTTAGAAACACGTCCAAAGATGTACATTGCAGTAAAGACAGTGAAGAAGAAGAAAAAAGCATCTTGTAATAAACTGAAAGGGGAAAAAAAAGGCATCTTCAACTGTTTTGGCTCATACTATATCGCATCTATTTTTAATTCTTGGTAGGTTGAGATAAAATAATGATGGCATAGCTAAAACTGGAAATTTTGTTTGGGAAATCTATATGTCCATAAAGGGATAAAGCAGGTCTACATTTAGGCTACTTAATTAGAATATGATCCTCCCAGAGGTTTAATTAGAATATAAGCAGGGAAGCAAAATACTAGAAGGGAGAAATTTTCAGCATGTCCTCTTTTAAGTTGTATTGGTGCATATTGGAAAGAACAAACTAATCTGTGAACATGTTTTAAAAGATTGGCTTTGTGTCTAAATTGTATATTTGCTTGTGTGTACTGCAACTGAAATGAGTTGCTATCCTGCTGTATTTGGCCTGTGTTCTTCCTCTGAGAGTATGGATCAGCTTCATCTGTTTATCTCTGTAGTCCTTTTATCTAAAAAGGACAGCATCCTAAGTGAATCACTGAGTTCCTTTGTTCGATTTGAAAAAGTGAAAAACCCAAGACAATAATCTCTGTATTTTTTTTTTCTTTCACAAGTCACTTTCTTACATTTTCTGCTGTCCTGACAGTATCTTTCTTCCATACTCTAAGAATACAGTGTTTCTTGAAATAAAATCTATTCTTACTTGTTATTATATTTGCTTAATTAAATTATTATATTTGCTTAATTAAATTTTTCTATCTGAAACTCATTGTATAAGCAGTAGCAAGTCATGTTAGCTCACTAACTATATACAAACTCTCCTCACATCTCTGATTCCATTGTTTTCTCAACAGCTTATCTATTATTTCAATAAAGGATGAAAGAATAGGAAAACAATATTTGGCTGGTTTTTCATAGTGCTGAAATAAGCAAGGAATCATAGAGTGACTCAGGTGAAATTAATTTAGCAGCATCACAGCTGCTCCCCTTGGAGGTTCACACTGTCCCATATATCAGGAATACAGAATAATGCTGAATGCTAAATACAGAAGAATGTCACCTAAACTGCAACCGAAATCTGGTTACATGTGTGTAACTGATGAATAGCATCAATGGATCTTAACCTTTCTTTCAGTCTGAATTCCTGCTTAGCCTCTGGAAACAACATATTGGAGGCAACAAAATGTCTCATTGCTGTCTTGAAGCAAATCATGATCTCCTCAGATAAGGCTGCAATCAGTTTTCATCTGAATTCTGAACAAATATCACCCAAACAAACTGCATTTTCTGCAAGAACTATGGGATAAAATTATTTCTGTCTTTGGATGCTACTTAAGTGTAATAGATTCCTAGAACATTTCTTCTAAGTCTATGGTTATCTGACAAACTTAGCCTTAGCTGTAGATATATCTATAGATCACTTTTTAAACATTGACTCTCTCAGCCTCCACTGCCATATGATGCATAGTAGCAGCAGTTTATGTTTTCTGAAGAATACTCCAGATTTCCTTCTAGTGAAAGCTCACTGCAGCTATTATATGCGTATGTTTACCCTTACTCACTTTACTGGAGAACAATCGCTCTTGACAACAAAAAGCAGTTAGCTTGTATAAGAATTTGCTGCTGAAAAAATACACTCACAGCTTACTCTCTTGAGTGGCTGCTGATCAAATGGCTCCTGACTGCTGCTGTCTAATTTTGGTGCCCCCTTTACTTGCTTCTGTGAACTTCAGTTTGAGAAACAGTACATTAAATCTTTAAGAAGTACTACAGCTACAGCATGTGCCTCAACACGTGGTTGTCCTCTTGAGATTAAAGTGAAAATGAAAATCATCAAAAAGTATGAAGCATAAAGGAAAAAAGGCATGTAACTGCGATCAGAATAGACAAATGTCAAAGGAAAGAGAAAGATCATCCTCCTAGAAAATCTACCAGAATTTACAGAAAGAAGATAAAGAAATAGCAATAATATTAAGCTATCCTGTTCAGATATTTATTCAGATAAAAAGAACAATATCTGCATAATTCAGGAATCAAATGCCAAGAGACAAAATTAATGAGTTAGGAAACCAGAAGAAAACTTTGAAAATGATTGTTTAAGGATTAGAGGCTTGTAAAAAACTGACAATGCAATAAGACTAGATTTTGTGTGGTCTTTCTGTGGAAAGAAAAAATTTCCTTGTACTTGATAAGTAAAAAACCAAAGTAGTATAAAATAAAGACAAACTTTAATACTCTTATCTATGATAAGGACCATTTAGAATGAGGTAAAACAGCTAGTACCACTCATTGCTACAATAATAACAAACCTGATCTTTAATTACTAAAAATAACTTTTCCAACTACAGAGCTGGGAACTGGAAACAAAGCTAAAAAAGCAGGGGGATGGGTAGCAGACAGATAACATATAATCACTCAAAGTGGGCAAAGAAGGATCCATTGAATCTATTGAAAAATGATATATAAATAAATAAATGGCAGTGACCTGAGCTGAAAAATGTTTCTCCTTAATTATGCACTATGATAGATACTATTAATAAAAATCTTTAGTGATTTAATATGAATACAGATCACAGTAAATGAACAGCATCATTCAGAGCTGACTATTAAAACCTGTGTTGCTCTAATTATTTATTTGTGCAAATTACTACTGTTTCATTGTTAATAATAATTTTATTTTGGTTTTGTTGTTTTCCCCTAAAACTCTATATAATTGTATTTCAGAAACAAAATAACAATAAAAGAGGAAAAGAAATATTGCATCTGCTGTCAGAGATGCAGAAGGAAGGATTCTTTGACATCATACATTTTAACAGGCTGGGAAGTCTTTAAAACCTATTTGCTTACATAAGTATTTTTGTTTTCTTTGGCGTTTATTTATTTATTTATTAACTAAATATTCATTAAAACACTTTCTTTCTGCTGGTCCAGACATTAGTTTTTCCACAGTGGCATTGTTATTGCAAGAGTGATAGCAGTAAGGATACACTTTGTGGGTGGAGGTATTTATAATAAGCTCAATATACTAGCTGATGCATTAAATATATTAACTGTGTTTACAAACTTCATCTTTCAATACAAGTATGTTTATGCAATACAGATACAACAATGTTAAAAATAAGAGAATTGATAATAACATATATTAAGTTAAATGGAATCCTTAACTGGATATTCACAATTAACAGTACCCATCAGCACTTGACTAAGTGTCAAGATTTCTGTTTGCATTTATTCTAAAAGTTCCTAATGGATGTCAAACGGATATTTATTTTTAAATATTAAAAAATGGCCAAACAGGCTGCAAATACATAGCTAACCGAGCATTCCATACTTTAGATTTCAGCTGTTGTTCTATTTAAATTACAATTAGCCTGTTATGAAATTAGGAGGGTGACCTTCCAACATGGAAAAATTAGTGATTATCTGATAATTTGTAACACTTCAGTTGAAATTTTACTTTTCTGAACATATGTCAATATAAATCAATTCATAAACATTCAGCTTCTGTGCCATGTAGTCAAAATGTTCTGCCTCTTCTAGCTCCTTAAGCCAGACATCAGCATTTTTCTTACCTGAAAAAAATTGGACAAAAGAGGAAGCCATTTGCCCAAAGTTATGCAGACTAGGTTCACAAAGCTGTGAAGAAAACTGTCTTCTGAATCACCACTGAAAATTTCATCTACTACAATGCACAGAATCCATACCTTAAATTTGTGTAGGACTAACACTGGGATGTTTCTTTCTGAAAAGTTCAAAGTGTCTCCCTTTACATATAGGCAGGTCTTTGTTTATACAGAAATTTATTTTAAAAATGGAAATAATTATTTTAGATGCATCCCGTAGATGTATCTCCGTAGATGCATCAATGGGTTAGGAACCAGATGTTCATTTTTCATTTTAAGCAATAGATAGTCAATATTTATATATAAACACAGAAATGTGACTTGTACAAGATGACTTCAGAACACTTTTGAAGACGAGAATAATTTCAAAATTAAAAGTTTAGTTACTGAAGTGATAGTTACTGTGGTCTTAAGCAAGATAAAATGCCTCAATAAACCACTGGAAGGCTTTTAGAATGTTTTTCCTATAGTCAGTACAGATGCGTTTATAGCATATATAGTACATAGATAATACATATTTTTGACAGTATTTGATAAAGTTTAATATTGAAGCCAATGTAAAAGCTGCAAACTTAGAAAAAGTGGAAAATGGAAAGATGGCCTTTGGGAATGCAACCTTGTTACAATACAAGAAGCAGAAAAAAAAAATGAACGTTGGGGGGAGGGGTTATTATTATTATTATTATTTTAAAATAGGAGAAGGAAACGAAATAAATACAGAAGGCATGGCTCTGCATTTTATGAACAGGGAAAGTAATCATTTAACATTGTTTAACTCCCCTTTGCATGTTTCCTACACATTTTACTTCCGGCATTTACAGTTAGTGGATTCAGACTTAAATGAAATACACAGTTTTGCTTCCCTACTTTTACAAGAGCTGTACGTGGCTCCCCCATTTATTAAAAATATTCTACGATTCCGAAGTTGGAAAGAAAGCATTTATTATTTAGATTTTGTAAATTATTACATTAAAAGTTAAGAGAACATGAAACAATACAATTTTCTCACATATACATTAAAAATTTATATTAGAGTAAGAAACTACCATCAAAAACCTCCAACTAGTATCAAAAATTTCCAGTGTGCTTCTTTCACAAGATATTTGTGAAAACTTTGAGAAATGTGTTGTTAAATTGAAATAAATATACATAATTAATTTGGCAGAGCTTTTGGGGAAAAGGATAGCAGATAGAGATCTTGGGTGGATATATGAAGGAACCGGTTTCTTAAATAATTAGAATAATGAACACGACAATATTCACAGACTTGCATGTATCACCATGGCAATGAGATAGTAAATGGAAAGAATGATAAAGTCAGCTGCTTTAATCAGCATTCAGCCCTCCGTTGAAGAAAGGTGTCCAGCATTACTTCTAGTACTTCAGACATGCCATCGTTTCCTTTACAATGACCATATTTATCACATACTCTTCTTGGGATGAAAGGTTCCACAGGCATAGAGCCTGTAGAATTTGTGGATCATCAGCTTTTCTGATACTCCACTATGCCATCTTTAAAATATGAGTAAATTTTTTCCCCTCTAATTTATTTTTTTTTCATCAACAGTTATAGCAGCAACCAAGATAGGCAAAGTCTATCTTGACTGATATCTGTAAATTCTACAGTAATACAAATAGTAATTTATAGAGATAAGTAACACACTGTCCTACAGGACCATATAATGTTAAATCTTGTGGTAAAATAAGATGGTGCATAATTTATAGTATTAGTCTATTGGAACTAGCTATTCTCATTGAATTTTCAGAGGGCAGAAAATAATAACTCTTATATCACAATATTTTTATACCACACTGAATTTCATGTATATCTCAAAAGCCTAGCCTGAAAAATGGGCAGAATGGCATGATACAGTACTACAGAAATTAGTAAAATCCATTTTGTATCTTTAATAGCAACTAATGTTGTATAAAACATCCATTTGTTATATTTCCTCCTGACAAATTTCTACTAACCCACTGATCCTTTTTTGTTTGTTAGGATATCTAAGATTTTCTTGAAGAAATGCCTGTAATATTCCTTTATTTAGCATACCATTGTAATGTAGACTATGTACAAGCTATTAATGAAAATTAAACAAAAAAAAATCTTTTTTTTTTTCAATTTTCTATGGGAACCTCTACTCTGCAACTGACAGCTGTCATAGTCGGGAATTGATGCAGAACCTGTAAATCCTGCATGTATATTTTTTACATATGTCTGTGTGCACATCATTTAAATGTTATTTTGTTGTTCACTACAATAGCAGTGATTTATAATTTAGAGTGGAGCACTGTAGGCTAATTATTTTGCAATTGTGCAGTGATTTGCTACAAGATGCTTCTATGCCTGACTTATCATGTGTGCCTACAAAAGCTTCGAGCTCAGCATATATTAAGAAGGAGGTTTTCTTGTATTTCACTGATAACAGAACATACGATTATGAATATGCTGCTACAGATGTAATTCATATTCTAACAAAATGGTTGAAGTTCTCCAAGTGGACTATCTCACAAATACAGATGGCAATACTTGGCTTTCCAGATTTTTTTTCCCCTAAGGGGCAATTAATAACTGCAGAAAATCCTGGAATCTCAACAAGCACCAAAAACTGCTTGTTATTAGGGAACTTTGTTCTTATTCAAAAAGATTACCAACCCTAGCAAATGCCAACTACTTGGGTTAAATCTCATTCTAAATGTATGTGTTTTGCATGTAAAAAATTTTAGTACCTCTGAGAAAGACTTTCCAGGAACCTAGCTAAAAAGACACCCTTGGTAAAATTATTAGTATAAAAAACTAAGCATTGTAAAATATATTTTTTTTAACTTTAAAGGATGTTTTTTTCAAAGTGAAAAAAAATATGATTAAAGAAAGACTAAATCTCAAACGCCACACCATCAACTCTTTCGTGATTTCCTACCAAGGTAACAAATGCATTTTAGAAGTATTTTTGTGTTAAATACGCATTAGATACTATTTGTGTTTTAGTTTCATGGGCATATATAGTATCAAAACATCATTACGCCATATATAATATTGTGTCTGTTGAATAGGGTTTTTTTTAATGTTTTGTTGTAACTATGTTGTACTTTATCTGATACTATAAAATGGATTTGAATTTATTGTTTTATAAAACATAATGCCCTATCCAGAAATGTTCAGGAAAAAAAAAAACAGGATTTAAAACAAGTCCTTGATAAACACATGTGAATATCTCACTGATCTACAGATTTATAGCCAGAAAACACATACAGAATCTATGTCCTCAGATCTAATTGGCAGTGCTGATGAACAGTAAAGCCAGTAGCAAAAAGAGCTGCCATTTTCATGTGTGTGTGAGGGGAGATGGTGCTAGCAAGGGAATGCAACACGGCTCTTTGAATTTGGCTTGCTGCTGTGTTGTGCATTAGCAGGTATGAGCTAAGAAAGTCCCTGATGTACTTGAAGACAGACGGCTAATTTCAAAATGCGCAGAATAGCAGCAGCAACTCCTGGCCCAGCACAGAAGGAGATGAGCTCACTAGGGGATCACAGCATGGAAGCGCAGCAAATTAGAACAAATTCTAATTGTCTTTACCTGATGGAGCAAAAAGTCTGTCCTAAGCTCTCCAGGCATCAGAAGTGGCAATAGTAGGGCACCACATGAATTGCCCAGAAGGTTCCAGTTTTTTATTCCCCGGCAGATTTTTTCCTTGGCCCAGTGGTGAGAACCTTCACATGAAAGTTCACTGGCACCAAACACTGATTCATAAATTACAAGAGTAAACACAATGTTACTTTGTCTGTGTCTCATTAGCATTCCAAAAATTCTTCCTAATGCTTCTGCGTACATGCTCAGAAAAAAACTTACCCTGGAAAGCATCCATATTTAGATGTAGATGTAGCATTTTTTTTTATGTAAAATACTTAACTGTTTTGTAATATTTATTTTAGATGTAGAATATTCCCAAATTACACATATTCAAACAGAAAATATATAACAAAACTGAGTTTTATCTTTATTTGTGTTAAATGATTCTCTCCTAAGCCTTGCTTAGGAATAATTGCCAGCTCACTCCTAACGAAAAAAAAAAAAAAATGCTGACAACAATAAAAAGTGAAGAACTCTGTAAAACCATTGTCCTACAGAATTATGTTTTTAATAGAAATGCAGAAACAACTAACTGTTTTGGAGATACCAAATAGTGTAGAATATTTTATTTCACTGTTTTAGAAATTAGAATACTAAAAACTGCCAAACATCATTCAGCCTGAACCCAGATCCATTTCATCAGTCCTTCCCTCCATCAACAGATTTCAACAACTATTTTGACTCAAGCACTATGGAAATCAAAACTATTTTGAAACTACTCATATTAGTACAGTAATTATACAAAATTCTTAACAGAACAATGATTTACAAGACAAATAAACTGTTGAACTCATACACAGTTGAGTGAATGTCAGTTTCTCTTCATAAGTGCTCACAGGAAAAAGTTATTATGGTTTCCTATAAAATTCACAATTTTGGTGAGAAAAGATGTCAAGAAATGTCATTTTTTCCTACTATCCAAGGTTGCAGACATCCGTAGGTAAAGTGTATCCTTTTATCTATGTCAGGGCACAAAGTAGTCATTTGAAGGAGAAAGTCTGAAGTAAACTGGGACCATTTTCCATCACAGTCAGAAACCTGGTTATTCTCAGGTTCACTGTCACAGCAGCTGATAGAGTTACCAAAATGCATAAGAATAAGAATAGGAAACATTAGGAATAAATTTATAGGCAGAAGGTAATTACTGAAACTCTTTGCTCTCTGCTAGCTTAATGAAAGACACTAATATAATTATGTGAAGACGAGCAATATAAACGTGAAATAAAGTAATTTTTTAAAGCCTGAACTGACAAAGCCACATGTCCAGAAACATTTTAAATTACTAAAGAGAGCTTCCAAAACCACAGTAAAACAGAATATGCTGTTAAAATAATGTCTAATATAAGTTGCATTCATTCACCCTGTTGACTTGTTTTTTTGTTATCAGGCTACTTTTCTCTCATTATAAGTTTTCTGAAATGTTTTATTTATTTACTACTATTTATTGGCTTTTCAAAATATATATGCAATTCATATCTTACACTAAAGTGGAGAAATGTTCTGGGAAAAAAAATGACTTTCTTAGTTGATCTTTTGAAAAATGATCTATTTTATCTTATTATGATAATTTTCCCAATAATATATATATATTACAGCCTGGCCATATTTCAAATACCTTATTTCTCCTGCTGCTACATTTCAAGGAACTTTCATGAGCTCAATAGTTCCAACAAGTCATCTCTCAGACACAGATTACTTATTCCATTTTTTTTTCTGCTTTAACACAAAGTTAGAGCTTTGATAATTGCTTCGTATGAAAAATAACCCTTTATTTAATACAACATGAATGCATATTTTCATTTCTTCCTTCAAAGTTACCAGTAAGCAACGGCAAAACAACAGGAAAACTTTAATGATGCATTTATAAGAAAACATGCACTTAATTCGTAGGAATGTTATGAATCTGTAACTGATTTTAACGTGGGGTAAGATATGTCAGCTATACTTCAAACACCATTTAGTTTTTTTCAAATGTCATAATAAAGTATATTTTCTATTTCATATTTTTTCCCAAGTGTCAGAACAGTCCTACACCCCCCTCAGTCAATGAGCATCAGGTTCAAGAAAACATCTTATGTATTTGCAGAAAAAATAGATGCATTTTTGAGAGTCATAAAAATGTTTAAGAGGATTAAGAAACTATTTTGTGTTGAAGGCCTAGGGGATTTAGGTGCCTAGACACATATGCATATATATACATATGTATATGTATATAAAGATTTAATTACATGTCTATTAACTTTTCTTCCATAGGTCTGTTTTTACAGACAAATTTTAAGAACTTTATACAACAGTTATCACATAATAGTCATGCTACAAAGACAATGTGATTATGAAATTTACTAGCTGGGTTTAAAAATATTAAATCTTATAGTCCTTTAAACAGCATGGTATTTGTAATAACTGTTGTATATTGTACCTGAAACGAGAAAAATGGTAAGTAATTTGGGTATAGTTCAGGTTACATTAGTGTGATTGGACACAGTGTACATGATTTGGAATCACTTCTTGTAATTATGAAATATTTTAAGCACTTTGTCTTTTCTCCAATCGCCACAAGAGGACCTGCAGCTATTGAAGAAATCTGAGACTGTTACAATTAAAATAGACATACAAACAAACAAACAAAAAAAAAGGAAAAAGAAAAAAAAAAAAAAGCTTTAGTTAGTGGATATGGATGGACTCTCAGAAACTTCCAAAGCAACTCTTCCTCTCTTCAGATGGTCTTCACATTCCTGTTTTGCCTTAAAGTTGCCGTGGAGAATTACACACCTGTTATTCAGCACATTTCCAATTATAACATATTGAATAGCAAATTGCAGGAGGGTAGAAATGAAACATTCTACAGTAGAAACCATAGTAGCAACAAAGTGAGTTAAATCCATATAAAAGAACAACCTATTAAAAAGCCATGTACATTTTTAAAGCATTTGAAAAAGTACAGTATATTCTTCTAAATGATACATCTAAAAATAATCCTTAGTAGATAAAACACAGAAATTTCAGCTGTTAAATAATTATAGAAAAATTAATACATATAAAACTCTAGTAAGTTTGCTCATAATATTTAAGCTTTCTTTAGATTCAAATTGGCATTTATAGTGTAGAGTTTGTCTTTTCAGTGCTGAATGTTAGAGATATTATCATCTCATTGAATATTTCAGTGGTATTTCTGAATATCTTCTCCCAAAAATCAGCTGTTACCCTAAATGGCAGACAGACTGCCTGGCACTGAAATAAGTTTGGAAAGATTGTGCTGGCATGTCAGCTAAACTAGTACACATCTAAAAATACATGAATAAGGAGGTGATAAGATTTCTCACCTTCCTCTGTACTCACTTCTGTTTCATAATTATAATCACTTGAGAAAGTTCCTAAATTGCCAAAATCAGTTAGAACTCAGTACTGCACTTCAGATTACCTCATACTACTTGATTTTGAAAATAATCCCCAAATTTCGGCTTCTAATATTGTGCATAGAATATTACAATTTTGTTAATATTACAGGACTTTGTATAAAAGCTCTTTACTCCATAATGAAAGACACTAAGACACTAAAGGCAGTGATGTTGTGATTGAGGTCTAGACAAAAGGCTTATTTAGGCTTGACACATTACTTACTCTTCAGCATCAACTTCAAATGCAGGAGACTTTCCATTTCATTCATGCTAGTGAATACAAGTTCTTCACTACAACGGTAGACTTTCTAAAAAACAAGTCTGAATTTAAAAAGGGGGAAGAGGGGAGAGAAATGCTTTCCCATTACATGTGTTGAGGGTGGGCAGTGAGAGTAGGGCTGCTGCAGGAAGGAAAGCAAGCTAAAGGTGACCCCAAACATGGCCTGGGGGTAGCTGTGTCCTCACCAGGGCAAGTACTCACAGCACTCCTGGGCAGAGCAGCTCCCACAGCAGCAATAGACTCTGCCAGCTCTCTGGTAACCATCAGGCAAATACAAGGTGAAGAGTCCACGCAAAAAGTCCAGTCAACAAGATAAGAGCAGCTAGGGACAATGCACAGGGGGCACAGACCTCCTAAAACATAGCTTAGAGCAGGACTAGGTGTCTGGGTCTGAGCTGAAACAGAGTGTCTAGACCCATGGCGGGGAGTCGGGGTGAGGCTGCTCAGGGACGTTATGGTCTGTTGCTACACTCAGACCCCTGACAGCAAAGCTCCTGCCACTATCTGGAGGTTAATACTTCTTTTAAAGGTAATGGTTTCAAGGAAAGATCTCTTAAACATTAGAATGGTTGCACAAAATCAGCAACAAAAGCATTTGTCTGGGGAAGTGCATATTAGAATAAGTACACGTAACACTTCCTCAAATGCTCCAGCCCCCAGGGAGTTCAGATTTCATAAGCTAAATGTGGCTTTTATGTATTTAGAACAGTCAGTGGATTTCACTTTCATTAACTTGTCCAGCTTCCTCTGGCTCCTTATAAGTTTAGTATCCATGACATCCTACACAAAAGAATTTCAAAGCTTATCTATAGGTTCCCAGAGGATACAGCTGTAATTGTTAAATCTAGCTCCTACGTTTTTGAATGAGACAGAGCCTATTCTTCATTAAGAAGTGTTGGGATTGTAGAAAATACTGGGTGCTAGGCATACAACATCTAATTTATATATTGTTTGAGGTTTTGCTTCAAGCTATCTCTAGTCAGGAATGAACACTAATTAGAACCTAGCTTACCTAGATGGGCTCCTGAAGCAGATATTTTGGTCTGCTTTCACCTGAAATATATCTTGTTTAAATATATTCTGATACAATGTTAAAATTTTTTTGTGGAGACAATATTAATGTCAAATAGGACCCTCCAATACCATCTAAAATATTATTGCAGCCACACTCAGTGAGAAATAGATCTCAGTTTATCTCCTGCAAGAATATAATGATATTACAGACTTCTAAAATGTGCTCCTATTGCTCTCCCTTCCTCAAGTATTATTCCTGGTGAAAACTCATGAATTACTCAGTAATTTTTCATTTTTCACAGCACATGTTCCATACTTGTTCATCTTTGTGTCCTTACTTGTACTTTTTCAGTTGCATTATACCTAGGAAACAAAACTAGACACAGTATTTAAGATGTAATCAAATCAAAGATTTCTGGTTGGAAGCATATACTGATGTTTATTTTAAATACAGAATAACAACATCCAATATAGCCATGCCTTTCTATAATAGTTGTCAATTGCTTTATATGAGGAAGAATTCATAATTTGTTCAATACTGATTTTCATCATTAAATTATTTTAAGAATTGATGAAATAATTTTTAATGTGTCTTTTGCCCTATGCTAGTTATTCTTCTGGGTACGTTTTGCAATATTTTGCAATATTTTGATTACTAAAAAGAGATCATCAACAAGCTGGAGATATCACTGACCATGCCTACAAATGTATTTCTAGTACTATTCCTCTTATATTGTTGTTGGAAAATTCTTTAATTTTACGATATTAATAGCAGTTTAGTTTATATATTCTTTAATTAACAGAGCTAATATTTTTTATTTTTTAAAAATATCTTCAGTCTTAGATGAGAATAAATTCTGTGGATTTCTTTATCTTTTCCGTTTTCCATTTCTATTTAAGAAAATTACTTATGCCCTGATATAATGTCTAGAGAACAACTGAACAATTTGCAACAATAATAAAATCACAGAATCATAGAATGCTTAAGGGTGGAAGGGTCATCTAGGACTAGAGGTCATCCAGTCCAACCCCCTTGCACACATAGGGTCACCTAGAGTATGTGACACAGGACTGTGTCCAAGCGGGTTTGGAAGATCTCCAGAGAAGGAGACTCCACAACCTCTCTGGGCAACCTGTTCCAGTGCTCTGTCACCCTCACTGCAAAGAAATTTTTCCTTAAATTCCTGTGGAACTTTTGATGCTTTAGTTTGGGGCCATTTCCTCTAGTTCTGTCAGTGGCCGCCACTGAAAAGAGGCCAGCACCATCCTCCTCACTCCCTCCCTTGAGGTACTTATAGACACTGACCAGGTCCCCTCTCAGCCTTCTCTTCTCCAGGCTGAATAGGCCCAACTCTTTCAGTCTTTCCTCACAGGGTTGATGTTCCAGGCCCCTGATCATCCTTGTAGCCCTACGCTGGACTCTATCCAGCAGCTCCACATCCCTCTTCTGTGGGGCCCAGAACTGGACCCAGGATCCCATTGGCCCCCTTGGCCATGAGGGCACTGATGCCTCATGGTCAACTTGTCATCCACCATGACACCCAGGTCTTTCTCTGCAGAGCTGCTCTTCAGAAGGTCAGTCCCCAGCCTGTACTGGTGTCTGGGGTTATTCCTCCACAGGTGCAGGACCTTGCACTTATCTTTGTTGAATTTCAATGTTATCTTTAAACTGAAAAATAACTGAAATTTAATTTGCATCGGAAATCTTGTTCAACCCGCACTTCACTTTTATCATCAGTGAACAGAAGGCAATGAATTCTTTGCATCAGCTGCTAATCAAACCAATAAAAGAAATCACTGACTACATCAGTATGTTTACTGTTGAAAATAAGATATTTAAATAACATCTTCTGATCCACAAGATTAGGATTCCTTTTGTTTGTTTGTTCATTGTTAAAGCTCAGTCTATAATCATTGCAACATTGCAGAAATATATTTTTTGGCACCTAGTCATTAGTACTGTTAAGATCTAATTGGATATTAAGCCAATGTTCATGAAAGTGGAAGTGCTATAGATTTACAGAACATATAGCTACAGTCATTTAAGAATTCAGCAAGCTTCATTGTCCTTAAGAAACAATTTATTTCTCCTTTTCCAATATTTTGCCTAACAACAATGCTGTAAATTACATTAAAACTAAAATAAAAAAGTCTAATCAGTAGTTCATGAACATGATTTAACTTGTACTGCTATTGAGTTAAAAAATCAGCTGAAGAAATAACTCTATTTAACAAAGTGTAGATTTTTTCTTTTTAAGATCTCTAGTTAGAATAGAATACTAATAATTAAGAACAAAAACAAAGAAGTTTGCTCCACAAATGTGTTTCCTAATCCCATGAATAACTTAAAGGACAATACAAGGCATTTAGGTCTTTTCTATCTCTGGCAATTGCCCTAACTATAAGATTGCTTGTAGATTTTGTTTCTTTTTTTCTTCAATAACAATTATGTAAAGAAGGAGAAATAGATATGTTAACTTCCCCTCTTGCATAGGTAGGACAAGCCTCTAGCTGCCCAAACAAGCTGTGCATACCAATTTGCTTGCTATTCTAATACTGAGCTTTTCTTGTAAGTTTTACTACATAATCACAAAGATTATTGCTGTGGGAACCAGTATGTTTTGAGGTACTGCAATTTCAGTTAATTCACTTCTGCAGTTGCAAATTATTTTATCAAATATGAGATAATAAAGTCTGATCTGATCCTCAATATCACCCCAGTTTTAAAGGTGGGAAAATGAAGATGGGAATTAACTAGGTGCCTTGAATTAAAATTATACTAAAATATGACAGAACTTCTGTTATTCTGCTTGTTTGTTTTTGTTTTTGTTTTATTATTATTAATATAAATGCATGAAACCAAAAGAATCAAGAACAAAACATGCATATATGTTTGGAAAGAAAAAGAAGTGGTAAAAATTAGATTTATAGAGTTTTCAAATTGTTGCATACAGTATTAGTTGACATTTTATATTTTTTTCTTTTTTTTTTTTAACTTAAACATCTGTCACAGCAGAGGAAATAGCCTTTATTAATAACCAACTAGAGATTTGCAGTATGATTTATTTTATATAAAGCTCAATACAAGATTTTCCATTTTCAGCAGAAACACATATGGGTGCTTCATCTGAAGGCTCTCTATAGAGATCTAAGATTGGATGAAACAAAATATATTGGGATTTCTGATTACACTGTGTGGAGTACTTCAGAGTGCAGTGTTAAAATTTAATATGGGAATTTGATAAATATTTCAGAACAGATGCTGAAAGGCCAACTCATTTTACATGTATTAAGCACTGTAGATGCTCATTTTTAAAATGTTAAAATGGCTTATTTCAAATTGAATAAAACTATTCAAATAAACTTTTCATCCATAAGATCGTATATTGCTAGAATTCAATGTATATTAAGCTTGCATTCACAATTCTGTCTCCTGTCTGGACCATTTATTTCAAACTTAAAAGACTGAATATTTGCTTCTCCAGAGATTCTTTTGCTCTTTTATACTTCTTGGATTGCAATTCTAAGCAACAGATTATTACCAATCTACACAGACGAAGGTTAACTTTGAGAGATACTGTATAAATTTAAATAATTTTTTTTTCTACACAGTTTGAACTTATTCTGCTGGGAGAAGTTGGCCCCGTAACTATCAGCAATAATTTCATTTTCTAAAATCTTTGTATTACAGTTAGGAATAAATAAATAAAGGTAGACTATTCCAATGAACCGGCAACTTGCCTGCTGTAGTTACAGCTGGCTGGGATTCGTGTGTGCCTTGTATTCCCACAGGTGGTTTGTCATTACTTGAGCAGAGGCTGACTCAGATTAATAAGCATGTAGCTAGCACCTTGGTTAGAATAAGAAAAAAATACTGCGCAAAAGTTTGTGCAGTAAATGCCCAGGGCACTCAAAATCAGCAATGCCGTTTTAGGAATCCATTCATGTAGATATTATTCTGATATATTTTTCATTATTTTAGGAAAACAAAAATGCCACGGAATGAGTAGAAATATTGCAAATGTTTTATGAAAACACCCCAGCAGTCAATTCCAAATTTTCAATTTCTACTTTTCTTTCCTTTTTGCCTTCATGCAGCAATTAATTGTGCGTTTGTCCTATCCATAACCGGTTTTTATCATTCACGTACCTTTAATATTCATTCAGTGTCTACATTAGTACTGGTTTACTTCAACAGATTACTCCAATACCTAGAATTAGTTAGCTTCTGAATTAATACATCAACAGTAATCTGATACAGTTAAAATCCAGGATTTATTTAGGGAAGTGGTCCTGGACACATTAATAGCTCAGCCAGATAGAATCTGAAGAAAAGAGGATCATTTTAAACAGGCTACTCAGAAGAAGGCTGTGATTTTATCAGATGGCTTACTGAATTGGACCAAGCAACCTCTAGCGCAGTTCTGCTTATACACTAGTTCCTTCTATTCGATCTTTATTTCATTTTGTGTGTTTGTCTGTTGTTTGACTTAAAAAGGGAAACACTTCATTTTGAAACTCTTCGTTTTGTGAATTGGTGGTATTTTAGGATAGGAAATGAAAATATGATATTTCCCTGTGCACACTGAGGTTTTATTTTATCTTGAAGAAACCTTATATGTAAAAAGAGTAAAAAAGACATGGTATGCTGTAGGGGTTCAGCTGGTCCACTGGTGAGAGACTCAAGGCAAAGGAGTGAACAACAGGACACATAATCTCTAGCAGCAGTGATTTAATTTTTTTTTCCCAATATTGAGAGTGCTGCACACTTCATATAAAACATAACTCTACAATTTAGGAAACTCAGGATTAATTTACCACTTCACTAGCTATCCAGTCACTTTAAGTGACAGAGAACAGGATCTGGGGATATGTGCCGTCTTAAAATTTATTAAGAAAAATTGGAACCAAAAGAAAGAACAGAGACTGAGCCATCATAACTTTCATGCTATTGTTACTGTTATTGTGAAAATAAGATAATTAAAAGTAAAACAGGCCAAAAAAATGCTTGTGGAAAGAGTCTTTTTCTCTGTGAGAAAATAAAGTATGAACTATTTGGCATCAATCTCCATAGTAGCAATATGTTAAAATGGAATAATGGGAGGAAATAAGAAAGTAACCTGTCTATTTGTTTTTCATTTAAGTTCATTTTTCATTTGTTTTTCATTTTCACAAAAAGGAAAAAAAAATCTGTAGTCTGCTTCCCTAGAAACAGGGAAAATTTTCAAGGAAAAGTTATAGATATTGCTGTGAAATAAATTATCAATGTAGCATGGAAATGACAGAGAAAGGGAAGAAAAACACAAGACAGTACTTACAGCCTTGACATGATATACTACATTTTGATAAGACTTCACCAAGCTACTTCAAGACAGATATCAAGCATTCAATTGGATATTCCATTCCTATTTGAAGCATTGTAAATCCATGATTGATTTGTGCTCTACTTGCATCTTTGAGCATAGAGCAAGTGAAGCTACAATATAACTGGATTCCTCTTCATCTTGGAAAAATCACATACTTTGTATATGTGAAGATGTGGCATTTTCACTCCCAGGAATCAATATTTTTTGTAGTCTTTTCTATCACTTTGCATGCTGGTCCTGTTATGTAAGCTCTCTCTTTTAAATCCTACTTTATTCTCCCATATGTATCTTTTCTTTTAAATTATTCTGGTAGTTCTATTATGAAAGATGTAAATCAAAGTTAGAATAATAAAAATTACTAAGGAAGAACAATAGGAAAACTTATGTTCAATTTAGATGCAGATACCAGATTACTGCAATGCTTGAAAAGTCATGTTTTCAAGCCTCTTCTAGCAGTACTTTTTACTGATGACAAAATAGTATTTTAATTACATTTCCAGAAAATATAACTTCTAACAGCAACAAGCACTTGTGGGGTGAAAAAAAATTCAAACAATTTATATGCTTTACTCAGTGTTAAGTAAAAGAGATTTTTTTTCCTCTCTCACATCAGACCACTTACAAATTTTAAGGGGAAATTCATTCCTTCAGAACTAAAGGAAGGAATGTTTAACAAATCTTAGAATATTGAACTCAGAAGAACCTGATCTGATCAGAGAAGATGTTTTGAGGGAGAGTAGTGATCAAATCCTGTAATCCTGTAAACTATTATATAGAAACTGGCTGAGAAGAAGGTTCAAGAGAACAAATTTAAAGTTCCAGAGAACAACAGACTCAAAAATACAGAATCATATAATGGATGAGGTGGAAAAAGACCTCTGGGTATTACGTGGTCCAACCCCAAGCAGGGTCATCTAGAACACGTTCCACAGGATTGCGTCCAGGCCAGTTTTGAATATCTCCAGAGAAGAAGACTCCACAATCTTTCTGGGCAACCCGTTCCAGTACTCCATTACCCTCACAGTAAAGAAGTTTTCCCTCCTGCTCAGATAAAACTTGCTCTGTTTCCATTTGTGCACGTTGTCTCTCACCATATCACTGAATACCACTGAAAAGAGCCAGGCCCCATCCTCTTTATATCTTCTCTTCAGACGCATTAGTAAGATCCACTCCCAAGCCTTTTCTTCTCCAGACTGAACAGGCCTCGCTTTCTCAGCCTTTCCACATATGAGAGATGCTCCAAATCCTTGATCCTATCAGCCCTTAGCTACTCACTCCAGTAGCTCCATATCCCTTTGGTTCTGAGGTGCGCAGTACAAGACACAGTACTTCAGATGTTGCCTCGCCATCACTGAGTAGGAGAAATAATCTCCTCCAACCTGTTATCAACACTTTGCTTAACACAGCCCAGGATACCATTCCGAGTAAATGTAGAGCTGCTTTTCAGCAGTGCTGACCCCAGCCTGTACTGGTGCATAGGGTTATTCCTTCCAAGGTGCAGGATTGAACCAGGATTGGACCCAGTGTTGTCGCCTGGAGATCACCGTTAGCTATAGGCCTCCAACTAGATTTAGTATCAATGATCCCAACCTTCTGAACTCTGCCATTCAGACAGTTCTCAGTTGATTGCTCATCTAGCCAGTCCTTCCTGATCTTGCCTATGGAGAATTTCATTTTCCTTCAAACTGAAGGAAATTTACTGCACTGAATATAGAAATAAAATAGATAAGCAGAGAGTTGACTCAAAGTGATTGCACCAAGATTACAAACAAAGAGTCCACTCATTTAACTATGAAACGTACTACACTTCCTCTTTAACTATGTCAATATTTCAGATGAATTAGGAGAAAAAGCAATCACAGATTTTGCGGGAAAGAGCTTATTCAGTACATTTAAAGATTACTTGTGGTTTAAGCTGTTTGATCACAAATGATTTGGGACTGCAACTGCCCCATAAAAAGATTGCATTTGCTGGGATTGTAATTTTTACACAGACTATACTTCCCATAATCAGCTTATTGCAGTTTGAACAAGATATTTTCTTCCTCAGTAACTGAATTCAACCCTTATAACCTTCATGCATCTGTGCACTGATGTGTAGGTGTAGGCATCATCTGCTGTTCTTTCCCCAAAGGCAGAATGAAGTTAAAGTGGTTAAGGGGTTTCTTTTCCCCCCACAAAGATTATCACTATAAAGAATAATTCAATTTCAAAAAAATCTTAATTGGTAGACTAGAGTGCTAAATAAAAACAAACAGGATTCCTATATACATCAGATATTGTGTGGATATATACACACTCTACAGAAATATATTAATTTACCAAGGATTAATTTGGTGCTGAAAGTACAGGTGCAATATCAGCTTTTTATACTAAATCTCTTCTGCACACATAAGCAAGGAGACATTTATGGTCACTCACATATCTTCCCCCGTCAAATTATCAGATTTTAACTTCACAAAAAAAGTGACCAAAAATCATTATTAATTTATCTGTCTTATGCAGGAAGGTATAGAAGCTGTTGCTTCATTTATTAGATGAATTTAACCAGAGAACCTCCAGCAGCCTAAAGAAAAAGTAGAAGATTATTATATCCTTCAGTAATATTTTATATAAAAGAAGGGTGGGAAACAGATTGTGAAAGTGATAGTCAAAAGATAAAGCATGCCAAAACTCTGCCTACATATGGTACAGAAAACATGGGTGACAGCTCCCCAGACTTCAATCCTACTGCATTGGGTGCAGGGCACAATCACCAGGAAAATCCGTCTAGTCTTCTCAGTTGCAGGAAAGAATTGTAGCTATAAATCTTTGAGGATGATAGAGACATAATACCTACTTGCTAAGGAGCTAAATTTGGAAAGATGAACAAATGCCCTTCCTTGCATTGATGGTAAAACTTCTTCTCTTTCATCCTCCAGCAATGTTTACAACCTGTTATAAAACAGATATTACAATTTCTTCACAAAATGAGACTAATTTAATAAAAATATATATAAAAAATTCTCAATCTAATTCTCGTAAAGAGTTGAATGACATCAACCACAATTAAACAAAGAAAAATCAAATAAAACATAAATTAGGTTTAACTTGGAAAGTTTTCATAAAAACGATTACATGATACAATCTGTAAAATGTTCTTAATTTGGGAAAGCAAGCTATAATCTTAACAGGAAGGACAAGTACTTTTGCTAATTCTATCATAAGAGGGGAGAATATTCACGATTAAAAAAACAACCAATGAAAGAAAAACAGACTAATAGAAGGAGGAAGGGAATTTAAAAGTTGTTAAATAAAACTTAGATTAACTTAATTCTAATTAACTTAAATTTTATATAAAGATACAAAATTTAACCCAGGGAAAGTTAATGAGTAATATGGATGGCTAAGGAAGGAATTAAATGTTTGAAGCTTGCTGCAGCTTGCTTTCATGTCTATTTTCACTCTGTGCCAGTACACAATTGAATTCATTAAGCAAATATATCTGGAAAATAAGAAAGTCTTATTGACATCTTGTTATAAACAATGAATATTTGATTTTCTAGCATAGTAACTTCTTGCCTAAAATTGCTAATACAATTATATTAAATAATCTGCCAGGTACTAAAGCATAACCTCTTTTCTGTTTAGTGAAGTCAAATTACAATTTGACATACTTAACTGAAGAGTAGAGATGTTGAATCCCTATTTGTTGGTAAGTATCTGAACAAAAACATCTTGCCTATACTTCATCTAAATTGTGTACATCAATTATCCACAATTTGAATCTGCAGTTGCAGAAGGTGATTGTTCTGTGAGAGAATTCCTTAAGTAAAGGCCTTTAGCTAGCATTTCATATGCATATACAGATTCAATTCCTGAATACCTCAGTTCTGGCACTATGTTCAATACTTTCATATAACTATATGCTTTAGCTTCCATAGATTAAGAAAAAAAATAAAAATAATAATAAAAATTCTTCTCTCACTCACAGGTTTTCTGTGATGGTTTAAACCATTGAATCTGATTAAGTAATATCAGTTGGTATTTTTTGATTGCTAATTTGTCTTTATGTCCTTGGGAGTCTTATACAGAGGTCAGATGAGAGGTTCTTCTTCTCATTAGAATATATTTTAATATTTTCATAATTTTGTATGATTTATAGGTATAGTGGTGATGGGCTTATGGTTGGGCTTGATGATCTTAAAGGTCTTTTCCAACCATAATGTTTCTATGATTAAGAAATACCAGCTTTCACCTGTCTAAATCATTTTTGATAAAGAAGTAAAACTCCATTTTAGAACAAATAGGCTTTGAACATGTATCTGTGAGTACTCACAACCAATAAAGTTTCCACAGATCAAAATGTCATCTCTATTTGACTGTGCCTAACTTTAAGAAAATTAGTATTTCTTATTCATCTCTCCTCTTCTCCAATAAAAATGAATTGTCCTTTATCATCAGTCTATTATGATATGATACAAATATCCCTGATTATAGAACCTATGGTCTGTGTGGATAAAGCAGTATTTAATTCTACAGGTTAACATGAAATACTGTAAGAGTGAACACTAAATGCTCTGACATCAGAAGCAGCAAGGCATCATCCTAAAGAAATGGATTACCAAAATCAATTTTAGAGTTAAGCCTGAGGGACAGAAGGTGTCACAACATACGACTTCCTGCTAGAAGTAAATGTAAATGTAGAAGTAAATGCACTCAGAGAAAACACAGAAATTCTAGGTTTCAGAAAGGTTACTGGAAGCATTTTGGTTTATAAGTTCTGCATGACAAAACTTAATATTCTTACACTATTAAGTAAATCAAGTAACTCCTTTCAAACAATTGCATAATTTGAGTATTACAGAATGGAATGAGTCAGAATCAGTGCCACTGCAGCACTTTGCTTGTCAATCTTGAATTGAAAAGGGAAAAGGATTTTAAACTCTGCTAACTAACTATTTCCATCTTCCTATATGGCCTGATGAGGATGTATGAAGTGAGAAAAATGTTCAGGATACACTACAGAATCACATCTTTCTTGTACATCTTTAACATCAGTGGAGCTCCATGAATTTGCATAAACTTTGTCATAAAAGCATACCATCTAACCCACTTGCATTATTTGCACATGTATACATGATCATTATGACTCATGTGCAAATTCCCTAATGCATAAAATGTCAGTAATTGACTTGTGAACTGTTTAATGTTTTAAAGACTAAGTATATTTATCACTAGACTGAAATAAGTACTGAAAACCTGAATGTTGAAATACTTTGATGGGACCAAGGAAATATCAGGATCTTCTTTGAATGTTCTGAACATAAGTCATCCCAAGGGCTATAAAAAAGATGCTTACTACTGTTTATTTGTAAAGCCTTTATCTCCAGATGTGGATAGAACCAAAAGCTCTAACTGAGCCTAACATCACTTTTCTTATTCATGAAAATTGTAATGTTGATGTCACATTATGATGATTCTTCAAGTTAGTAGTATGAAAATCATTAGAACAAGAAATAAGATAATAAAATATAAGAAATAGTAAATATTTCTTCTAAAAATAAGAAATATATTTGAAACTCACTAATGTCAACAGTATAAAGTCTGTGTTAACTATATACCTTCAGCCACAATCTATTATCTAGACTATGAGAATGGAAAGATGCATTACTTGCCTTGAAGGTCTAGGCAGCAATTTTATTTAATTCATTCTCCCTAAATCAGGCAAATTTTGACTCAGCCTCTCTGAGACAATAGCACAATCTCTGAGACAACAGAGCAATGTTTGTCATCCCCTCAGCTGTCCTTATGACAGATGGACTTGCAACTATGCTGCAATGCAGTGACTGCTATCCACAGTAATCTACTGCACAGAAGAGTACAACAGCATTTTATCCTGAAAACACGATGTCTTGAGTTTTGACTTCAGGATATAAAAAGCCTAAGATCTTGGTGTCAGTTACAGTTCATTTCTTGGGGTTATACACTCAAGAAATGGTATCGCCCAACTAAAAAAGTCAGTGATCAGTGGACTGATGGACTCAACACAAAGCAAAAATTCTAAAGGACTTAATACTGTATGTTTACTTCTCCAGAGTGACATTCAAGCAATATGACAAGGCCAACAAATAAAATTATGATACGGTACTACACGACATGACATACGCAAACCCAGAAGGGAATCTCCTGCACTCTCACGTGATGTTTGCTAACATAAAAAACATAACATTTATGTGAAAAAAGCTTTTACTGGATTTGCTTTGATGCCTTATTAATCAGAGAATAGGCAAATGCACTATTTTTTTTCTTATTAAGGTCTACCATCTGATTCTCTCTGAATTTAGTCCTCTAAGATTCTACCCTCTGGAAAACACTTAAAAATAAACTTTAGAAGATCTTTGCGTGCTCCAGACTCAGCAATACTTACATCCAGCAGTTCTACTTGCTCTATATATCCAATCCATGATATAAATGGTTGTTCACTGATCAATACTCAATATAAATGGAAATCATACGAAGGAAACACAGGAAATCATTCATATGTCACTTTAATGTAACTAATACATTACACAAAACACTTCTGAAGGCTAAGAATCAGGAGAGATTACTATCCTAACTTCTAACAGGATTATAAGAAGATTATTTCAATGAAATACCTAACAAGAAGATTGTGGCATGTTTGTTGTTTTTTATTTTGTTTTGTTTCAAAGTGGTGGCTGATACAGTTATAGTAGCATGCATCTTTCCTCTGTCAGACTGAATTAGTAGAATTTATATCTGAATCACATGTAACTTTTCCTGAAGGCTCAGAGGAACACAAGGAGCAGTTCCAACCTCACTACGTTTTTAAGGATGTAGCATATACTAAAACGGAAGCAAAAAAAGAGTACCATATATAGTAAGAGGAAGAAGAATTTTGACAGAGTAAGGCAGCCTGAAATATACTCACAGCACCTAACTCTGTCTTGCTAGCATGAGTAGACATTATTCTGCTGTGTCCCACTCACCAAGGGCATACTGTGTAGGTACCTCCTGTTTGAGCGATAGCCAGGGTTATTGTGTCCCATTCACCTGCAAGTCTAGAGATACATATACTTTTACATTTATGTAAACATTCTGCACATGTATAAGGCTTGTTGCAGCAGATACTCTTTGTAACATTCACAATAAAAAATATGAGTGATAGAAGTGATTTAATGAGGTTGACCAAGGATGAGCAGAGCATACACAGGATATTGAATGATTCTGTTCTGTATTGCTGAAATACACTGCCATATTTGCTAAGAATTTTAAATTTAATACCTTTGGGCTTTCTATCACAGTCTCAGACTCCTCTGCCAGTAGAAGACTTTTCATCTAGCCACAGGCAGCCAAATAAATCCCCCCAACTTGAAAATGTTTTGCCCTTGACACTGTAAGTAAACCATCTGCACCTAACCAAGTCTTTTTCCTTGCCCACTCTGTTAAAGACAGCTTGGCCGATATTTATATACATTCCCAGACAGTCACAGCTTTCAGCCACTCTACATCGCTCTTCCAGTTTCCATTCTCACCTGTCATCCTGCATATAGTGTCTCCCTTTCATTCTCCTGATATAATCCATACCTTACAGTCAAAACTTTTGTGTAATCTTCTACTTCCTCCTTAATAGGAAAGTATAGAAAAGGGAGAACAGGGCACAGAGACTGAAGAAGTCAACTCTTTTCCGCTGTCTAGATCCAGCCTAACACTGTTTCAGTATTCCAGATTAGCATTTGCTAAGGAAACGTTCTCAGAGTATGGACAATGGAAGGAGAATCTTTAAAGAATTAAGCAACAAAGATCTAAAAAATCTATACCAAGCATCTGCAAGCTATTTTAAATAATTTTTTTAGGGTTCCACTTCCACATTATGAAGATATAGGGTTGTTTCAAATAATTTGAAAGGTTTTGAGTGGAGGGAGGAGGTTGAAAGAAGGGGATTGCCATTTTCTTAAAAAGACATTAGATTACATCTAATTAGAACATTTACTAAAATATCTGATAGAAAAATTTAGTTAAAAAGTTTTAGTGGTTAAAATTTGGGGGAGTTAGAAGCTAGAGTAAATACAGCATGTAGCAGTTCATAAGAAGTATTATAATCTCAGTAATAAGTTGCACACCTGTTCAACCTGTTCAAGTTTCACACCTGAGTTCGCACGTCAAATATCCATTATGATAAAATATAGCAGAACATTACTTTTTGCAGCAATGGAAAAAAATACATCTTGCCTAACTGCAGAAAGCAAAGCAAGCTCAATGCCAGCTCACTGATTTATACCTGTTGCCCACGCTACTTGGTGTAGTGTTGTGTCCGTACTAGAAGTTTTCACATTACTTTCAAGATTCCAGAGAGCCTTGCCATGAGAAGCTAGGCTTGTTTCCTTACATAAGTTACATCATATACTTATTTCAAAATGTAATTATGTTTTTAAGGTCATATAATTACTTTCTAACAATTCTAACAGTATATGCAAATCTTCTTCGCTACAAAGCTATTACCTGTAAGTTGTACAAAGCTTACATTCTTTAACTTACAGTCATATTTCTAATTTTCCATATTGCAAGAGCAGGAATTCCAAGCCACAGTTTAGGAGTTCAGTATAGGTTAATACACCATGCATTATTTTATTGTTACTACATTAAGCTTTATAAATCAATATGTAATAATAGTGCATGTAATAACAGAGCTGTTATTCATTCTCAGTTTTAATATTTTCTGGAGTTAGTAGACTGTTGTAGTCTTTTTGAGGTAGACCTTCCTCAATTTTAGTAATAATAGAAATGGCTCATTGTCATAATTTGGTGAGAGGAACATTGACAAACATAAGAATGTCTCAGAGGTCTTCTAATTAATCTGTTTTTTTTTTTCTCTCTCTCTCTCTTTATTAGAGGTTTTCAATTGATTTTCAATAACCTTCAACCTGAGTACTCTTATTTGCAACACATTTTACAGCAGCTGATATCTCAAGAACTATTCCTTGTGTGTGTATTTCCTTGTGTGGAGTGGGGAAAAGTAGTTCCCTTTTAGTGTACAAGATTATCAATTTTATCTTAAAGAGCTATCAAACTTCTTCCATATTGAAAAGCTCTTAGACTTTTTCCGTGTTTTTTTCAAAATGAAGACTTGGAAATGAAATTATGTTGAAAAAATCAAAGATCTTAAGAAGAAGAATAAAAGAACTTCCTTTCTAGACTGTTGTTAGGAGACTTCTTGTTGGATGCTTGAGAACTGAAATATAAGCTGAAATATAACAGCTGAAAAAATGGTTCAGTAGCAGATTCATGCAGATAGGGAGGTACTATATCAACCACTAGCCCGCCACTCAGTTAATGCTTACATGGCAAACCCTCTCATATGGATTTAAAAGGAGGAAATCAATTATAACTCTGGATAATAAATATTTCTGTATGAACATCTGCAAAGAATAGAAGTACAGAGCCCAGTTCTCGTGTCAATTCTACTTTGGTAAATGACTCTGCTTATTTGAAAAATTATGGTTTTATCCATTACAGCTGATAAAGATTTGCCGAATAGTAATAACAGTCTTTTAATTATTGCATACTTCCCATTGAAAAATTGCCCATGACTGGAGAGGAACACACATTCCAAAATCCCCACACAGCAAAGTTTGTCAAAGAAGAACCCCTGCAATTAAGGGACCTATGTAGAAAACAAAACTCGCTGAAGCCACACATTGGTCAAAGGATTTATAATATGACTCGTAAAAGTTGGAAGACAAACATACATTTGAAATGTGATTAATTTAATACAGTGCAAGTTATCATTTAACTATTGACCTGGCAAAATAATATACACACAGATGAGGTATATTATGTATCTGTTGCAGATGATAGAAAAACAAAAAGATTGAACACAGCTCATGAATAAGTACTGTGCGGAAATTTTATTTATATTCTATTTTAAAAACACAGGCTTTCTGTTTCCTTGCCTTCAAAAGGTCATTTTTGGGATGTGAGTTTGCAGCAGAGTTTCTTAAATGTAGCATTATTTTACTATTTTTAAGAAGCGTACTGGAAACTGTGCTTTATTTTAAAATCAATGTTCAGTTACCTCATTTACTAAAACTTCAAAGTAGTGTTACAGATGATGCATTGGCATATTTAACCTGAATTATAGTTCCCTTCGTTTTTTGCAACTTTTCAACTAATTATAAGAGAATGGGATTAACCTTTTACAATGTCTTCCTTTCTGTTAGAGCTTTAAAGAAGTTCTGAAATTATTAATATAAAAGAAAATAAGTAAGATAGGATTTGTAAATTTGAAGGAATGGAAGATTTGAAGATTGAAGTTCAGTTTATGCTCACAAAAGGGCAATTCTGTTTTCTTTAGCTAGTTTACATTGCTAAGATATACTATGATTTTCAAAACATTTCAGAAGAAAATAATGGTCCTTATGTTTCATTTGCAGCCAAATTATGATTGCTTTAGCAGGGATTTTTTTTCTGAATGTTGACTTAAACATACATACATATATATATATGTATATATAAAATACATTGTACATTTTTGCATATTGTATATTATGTTATATCTTACATATTTTAGGGAGGGAGAGTGAGTAAGTGGGTATAACAGAAAAAAAGACAATGACTATATTCTGTTACTAAAAGCCAACCAAAGTGGATCTTTGGAATGTAAGCATGCTCTTGCTTGCATCCTTACAAGTCATATAGAATATTTAAAATGTAGCTAGAATGGTTCTTTCTTTAAGATATAGGTGTGCATGTATTATTTCTCATATAACTACATTATCCCTTGCAAAGGACGCTTCAAGAATCATAGCCTTTTCTATAGAAAAAAAATGAGGTCTTAACAACAGGAATTCATATGAATGAAGCAGAAGTGGAAATGGAGTAAAGATTACTAGAAATTATTTTCTGAAGATCACAGGGTTTTCATCATTCATTTTTTTTATGAGTAATGAATATTTTGCTGAACTTTTTACCGAGTAAAAGTTGGTAGAAAGAAAAATCTTTGCAGGAAATGAAAAAAATATTCAGGCTCATCTTTCAAAAGATCTTCCAACTTCCAAAAAAAAAACAAAAAAGAAGAATCTTAGATTTGTGTCGGAAAAATTTCACTGCCATGACTTGAACTAAGAGCATTAGATAAACATGTAAAACTTGTAAAAGACATGTAAAAACATGTAAAAATATAAAACTTCTTATAAAAGAAACATTTGATAAAAGACAGTATAGTCAAGATGAGGATGGAAGAAATAAGCTTTAGAACAGAGAACTGGCCCAACAGCATCAGAGAAAAAAGAATGTTGGATGAAAAGGATACTGCTTGGAGATGATGGTAGATATTTATAGTATGATAACACAGTACTTTGACTACGTTATATAAATTCTTGAATATCTTTAGCAGAGGAATACTAGTTTTTATTAGGAAGCTGTGGGACCTTGCTATGCTCTTAACTTTTTTACTATTTATTTGACTATGAAAGGAGAAAATGAAAAAGGAAAAAGTAATCAACAAACTTCAGATGAAGAATATCTTGATACTCTTCGGCAGCCATTCCTACAGTGCCCTCCTGTGATAAATGAGCTGTGGATTCTTGAAAACATCGTAAGGGTAACACTTAAAGTAATAAGAATTGCCAAGATTGATCAGAGTTGTCAGGTGTTCATTCTCCCACACCAACTAGTCCCGTTGCTTCGGAAGACCACAAAAAGAACTGTGATGTATTCTATATGAGCAATTTCTTAAACTTTGCCAAAGTTCCTGTTAATGTGGAAATTACTTCTTCAAGTCATTGCTGTATTTAACTTTGAACCCAGTAACTTGCCACATAGATTCTAAATTCATTTTTAAATGCTGCTATTCTTTAATCTCAGGAATATAATCTGTCCAACAATGTACCATTTGTTTCTTAGTTGTTAATTTATTATCTTTTAATTTCGTTGATGTCTCTATTTTTTTTTTGTAATAAAAGAAAGATGATATATAGGATGATACAATTTAATATCCAAAGACATTAATCAGTTTACTAAACTGATTTCCAACCCTTTTTGGACCCTCTTGCCCCTGTCTTCATTTCATTGCAGCTGTGAGTCTACCAGCTTTTCAGAAATAGAGTGATAAGTAGATTTGACACTATTTCATATGAAAAGATTCTTTTATGTTTCTCATGCTGTTGGATATTTGAAATTTCATTTTTATAATATTATTGGCATATCTCATTGCCCTTAGGTAGCTGAGAAGGACATTTCATTGTTACTAGATTATAATTTTGATATGTATTTCAGCTCTTAGTGTTGCATAGGAATTTATCAAGCATCTTCCGGCATGACATCATGTACTTCATTTGTTTTAATAGAAAATAAAGCAATAAGACCATGAAGGAGTTGATTATGTATCTGTCAACAAATGATTGATAAACGCTTTGATAAACACTTGATTGATAAATACTTTCATTACTAAAATGACCAGATTAATTCTGGGAAGCAAACATTAATTTCTATGTTTTCTTTTAAAGGCCTTGAAAACATTATAAATATTCTTCTTCTTTTTTTTTTTTTTTAACACGGATCTGCATAAAAATGAATGAAATCAAAGAAATTTGGAAACCAGGCTTGTAATGTTAGTTGTAATGTTAATGTCCTCAGTATATCTATTTTGCTAGTGAATTGTAGTGAGGGAAAATAGGCCCAAAGATTTGACCACACCATGTCTACCCCTATTTGCCATTCTCTACATTTTCCAACCTTTCTAGTAGCACACTGGGTCATGTTAATGCTTGAAATGAGCAAGGAGATCAGGAATTCTACATCACAACTATGCATGCAGTATGTCAAATGCTGCTTACATCTCCTATAAGACACAAATGTAAATACAGAATTGCCTATACTGTTATCCTGTTATGCTTGTATGAAATGTGAATTTACTACACAATCTAATTCTTCTGAAACAGGAACCTTAGCTGTTATCATGGTTTTAATTACAAGGAATCCAAAATAAACAGAGATGTTTCCTAAACAATATCCTTCCACCATGCCCTCAAAGGTCCTTGGATTTCTTTATGGCTTGATTTTATTACCTCTGTCTTTATTTCTTGCGTGTTTCTTCGTTTGACTCTGCCTCTTGTGGTTAATAGAATTGTTGTGAAATATTATCAAAAAGGTCTCTGATATTCTTCATAATATGGAAACTTCTCCCCTATAGATGAACATACAATTATCTACATGGATTCAGAAATACAGTTTTTAATATTCCAGGGATACAAAAGAATGCCTTTGCTTATTCTGCTGTCCAAGAGGGCAATACAAGTCACAACCTGCCTCTTATTGTGCAAGGTAATGTCTCTGACAATAAAATAATGATCTGTGTATTACATCGACTTTGACTGATAAAAATTGTCTGTTGCTTTGTAGCACGCTCCTTTTTTGGAACATTCTGCTATCTGACATCTGCAAACTAAACAGGAAATAGCAATTTTTCTGTGAATTTTTTCCCTGTAATTCTCAGATTGAAAACTTTCATCTGTCACTTAGCTAAAGCGAGGAAGCTGAAGCTGGGATTTCAGGGAATGTTTCTCTGTAAGGAAAAAATTTGCAAGTGATAAGAAGTGGAGATATCTGTATCCAATGAACAACTCAAAGCATTAAGATCATAATAGGCAGGACGTTTTTGCAGCAAGTCATTGCTGAGTGGTCTTATTAGGGAGAGAGGTTTGCTGCTTGACAAGATACAGATACACGTGGAAAGTGAAGAAATAGAACCAAAATCATACATATGACAACCTTCTATGCTATATGTTGTGTAGTGTTGCATGTAGATGCTTTGGGAATTTCTTTTTATATTTAAAAATACATGCACACAAAATTAAAAAAAAAAAAACACAAACAAACAACAACAAAAACAAAACCTGTACTAAAGCAGAGAAAGTGAAATAACTGATTAAAGCTAGAACTGGATTAATTTATTAGATATTTCACTTCAAAGGACCAGTGAATTTTAGGTAATAGAAACCTCGCTCCAAAATTGCAGAGTTCCATCGTTATGACAGCAGAATGATCTCACAGATGAAATAAGGTCTCTGGTGATTTAAAAATAAATATGGAATGTTTTACAAACTATTGAAGTGACACACCAAAGTAGCTCACATGCAATTAAGCAACTTCCCTAGATTTGTAAATAATTTGGCCAGTATGTTAGCAGTTTCTAGTAACAGTGTGCTTAAAAAAAAAAAAAAATGCTCACTATATATGAATACTGCATTATGTCACTATGGCATAATGAGCATGTAGGCCAACCTAAATGATTCTCAGCAGTATTTGTCACTGGCTTCCATGGACTTCAGTGAAATTATTATAGAATATGAGAAAAAAAAATAAGTCCTGCATCTTAAAACTCAGTGTCCTTATAGGGTTAGAAAAACCCTTTATTCCAGTGATAAAATTGATTTGGAACTTCACTATACTTGGAGAGGTCAGGAAATTATTTTTCACTGCTAACCAGAAGAATTATAGAGAAAGCGATATTTAGTAAGCCCAGGTTTTACAGGCAGGAAAATAGGGAAAAGGTCCTATATCCTCAAGAATGTTCTGAAAGAGAGTTTTATCAAATGTTTTGTCAGTGTGTTATTATGCTACATATGTACTTAAAATATTATTTTCTTTGCCAGCTATCCAAAAAAATATAGGTTGACCATCTTTCACACTTTTGAAGAGTCTTTGGTTGATTGTACTTATTTGCCAGCATTGTATTTTTTAAATGGATCAGTCCTATTCATTCTTATTATTTGTAACACTCATTTGACTAAAATGAGATTTTTGATTGAATCTGTGGGGCGGGGAAATGTTTCCATCACCTGAACAGTAATAATTATTTATTATAATACTAACATATCCGTAGGTGCCTATGCATCACTCTCAGAACATCTGACAAATATAAAAAATATATTATGCATACTCATTTTATGCATGCAACATATATTCATTAAGGTCCAGCCAAGATACTGAGAATTTACATAAGATTTAAATTAATCATCTTCTTCCCCTAATTCCCCCATTAATCAAAGCTAAGTCTAGAAATTTGAGGGCCAAATTGCTTCTAGAAAAATAAGAGTTTGGAGGTTGAAAAGTGGTAAAAGAAAATATGATGATTTTTCAAAATCTGAGTTAAGAAAAAGAATTCAATAAATTTGTAGTAGAAATTGTGTTTAAAGCAGAAAAATTTTCCTTTAGACACAGTCTAGACCTGCTCTTGGTTCAAGCATGTCTCCATCTTCCCTAACTATGACAAACCCCTTTACAAAACAGGAGAAAAATCTACTCCAAAGTCCAGACAATAGGGAAGCTTTATACAGTCTGAGCAGGGAAAATGAATATTTGGAACATTAAGTGTTTGGTTGAGGACCACATCATGACTTTCCTGACATATGAAGAGTTAGGCAAGCCTCACAAACCATTGAACAGGTGCCTTATAGATCCCCAGAAGGTACCCAGAGTTTTGTGCATTAACCTGATAATAGAGATGAGAGATAGTAAAAAACACAATGGAGTAGCCACAGCCAACAGCCAGAACCTCCTATATAAAACTCCTAGGGCCTTGTTGCAAGCTGGGCTTGAAGAAGGAGAGAATCCAGTCTTGAACTTACCACTGACAAATTATTATAGGAAATTAGGCTTACTAATTCTCAAAAGTACTGATATTTTGGGCTGAGACATTTCTTCAATACTTTTTTTTTCATAAAAATGGCTATTTTTGACTACGCTGTAGTGAGCGTAGGTCTAAACTATTTCTTTTGCTGTTCTGTTCTGTTACTCTTCTTCATGTATGAAAAGTAATTCCTTTAAGACAGACTAGAGGGAGATAAGGTATATTAAGTTACAGATAGAAGACAGACAATATTTAGGGAATTATTGTTCCTTTTTCATGATAGCAATCCAAGCACTTGGGGGTATTATGAGTTTAAAAACAGAAAAGTCTTTTTTCTCTTAGCACAATTAAAATCCTTCAGGGGATTTTATAGAACTAGCAAAATAATATGGGTTGAAAAAATTTTTAGAAAAAAAAAAAGAAAACTTAGTAAATGCAATAACCTATAAGACTCTTTATCAGATTAGTGTTGGAAATGAGAAGGATAAAGAGTATTTGCCTAGTTTTTGTTCTACTTTCCCTCAGCTCCAAGCCATTATATAAAATCAAAAATAGCTAGTTTTCTGTAGAGGAAGCTGATCAACTGTCAGAGCGCAAGTTACCCCCTTTCAATCTAGACTTCAGCTAATTTAGCTAAACCAGATCAATTAAGAACGTTGTGTGAAAGAAAATTTCTTTATCTATGTAAAGCACATCCTAATCATATAGAGGCTTTCTGTTGACTTTGAAGGACTGCAGCATCTTAACCACAGAGAGAAAAAAAGGCATTTTAGAAACAACAGTTTATGCATTCAACTCCATTCCAGGGTTCCTGCTGTTTCCTTAAAAACAGTTTCTTCAGGCTTTAAGAAATCTTTCCTTGGTGGAAAACAGAAATTACTCAGTATATTAAAATGTATATTCATGGAACTTTAAAGAGAGCAAACATGAAAAGGACATAGTGGTTGGCCTAATTTTGTAATATGCTCTACTCACCGTATGGTACTTCATGATGCCTTCAGTGTGAAAGATATTCTCTAAAGTATCAATTCACTTGAGGAAGCAAATTTCACTCCTTCTCAAGGTAGAGATCATTGGAAGGACATTCTAATAAATACAAAGTGCAGCCATGCCATCATTCTCCTGTTCACCCTCATCCTCCCATGCCTAATTACTGAGTAGAATAGCATCAATGCCCTCTATTTATCAAGTCTTTAAATTCTCTGCTCTTTAATTCTATGACATAGTCATAAATGCCATTTGGTAGAAAGCTGCATTCTCTCCTCAATTCACTGTTGAAATCACTCTTGGAATAAGCCTCAAGGTGGGCAAAATTCAATTCTGCTTCTGTCACAGCTTTATAATAAATGTCATGACTTTGAATTCCAGTATCTCATTATCAAAATAACAAATGAAGCACCATCATCTTATTTGTAGAAAATTCTGGTAAACCACTCTGCCTTAACGTTACATAATTTCTTTATATTACTCTCATACTCCCACTTTTCATGTTCTTAAACAGACCAACAGATGAAATTTTTTAGTGAAAGCAAAGAATTTGGAAACACGTTATCAAAGTCAGTAAGTTGCTTTCTGGAAAAAAAAAAAAAAAAGAAAAAAAAAGCATATTCCAGGCTCCAAGCTGAACAATAGCTGGAAAACTGCTCTCATCTTTAAAATAAAGGTAATTGGAAAAATCTGTTCTTGTCTTTAAAATAAATTCAAAGAAAAAATGGTGTGGGGATGAAACATGGGGTCCAGGTATATGCTTTTAAGCATACATCAAATGTTTCATATATATGCATGCATAACATAATGCATGCATATATATGGATATATTTTTATATTAACTGCATAAAAACTGTATCATTGCTATAGAAAAAATAAAAAATGAACTAGAAGAAAATAAATTGTTTAGTCTCTCTCTCTTCCCAAAGAACTGATCAGCTACATTTAACCCTTAAACCAGTGTTAAAAAAATTTCTATTAATGAAGTCTTAGATAACACGTTCTTGAGCATTATAGTTTTGACAAGAAGGCAGGTTTTGACCACAGACCCTGAACAGAATTTTTATCTGTAAATTGTATTTTTGTTGTAATTTAAGCTTAATGCTTAACAGCACTGTAGACAGATTGACTAAAAATGACAGATAAATGGGATTCAAATAAAGTAATGAAATTGAACACAGATATTCTATTTAGATCAGCAGAATGAATAAATAAGCAAGTACTGAAGGAAAAGAACAGAAAAGTATGTCTCCTAATACTGCAGTTACACTTGTGTCTGCATTGATACAGTTACTGCTACTGCTACCCAGAAACTAGGGATGTTTATTTTTTAGTCTTTTTCAGAACAATAAAACAAAAAGAATAAGAATTGGAAAAATGAATGGACAAAATTTAAAACATGCTTAATGTCAATATACCTTCTGCAAAGGAGGTGCATCCATACCCGGGGCTTTGGTGAGAGGATATAGAATAATCCTGATTAGTAGTAATAAGAAAATCATCTGCTAGACAATGTCAAATATGTTTGATGAAAAATACTTTTAAGATGGTTCTGAAACATGATAGTTGTGAAAAGTTCCAAGATACCTTAAATTCAGTACATGGATTTTATGTTACTTTCCCACAACTGACATAATATTGACACATATCATACAAAAATCTAGGTTTTGCTTTTATTTTGCTTCTTCGCTGAATTAATATATATACATATATCAGCAAGCTTGTCTTTTTTTAAGCTCTTAGTACATTCATGTTCTGTAAAATGAGGGTTTTTTTTCCCATCCTATCATCCTTTTAACAAAATAAACTAGTAATTGCCCAAATTATTTTGGAAAAATAATACAAAACAGGTTTGGATGCTAAAACAGCTGTTTACTAGTCTCCATTTGTTAGTGGAAAATACTGTTTTTTCTTGTAATCACACCGTCCTTACAAGGGCAAAAAAGTACTTAGATATGTAGTATTGGCATGTATTCATGATCAACATATGAGAGCACTGCTATATAATCTGTCCTCAGTCATCATCCTACTGCATCTTCTTTCCAAGAGATTCATTTGTCAAAATAAGTTACCGCGCAATGAAAATGCATGGTTATACAAATCAAATACTGTGTGTCATACACATATGAAAACAAGACTTTCTGTATCAATCTTTTGCAGAACTGGTGACATCTATGTGATCATCTGACAGACAGTAGAAAGGCAGATGTTGGTCTATACTGTCAGGATAGAATAGGAAAATGGAGCAGTAAGGGAAGAAAGCTAACACTTTATTCCCCTTTTTCTTTCCTTTCTAGTTTTTTTTTTTTCCCATTTCAGTGCTTCCTTTTTTACCATACACTAGGAGTACTAATGCTATTAAGGCAGTTTTGACAGTAACTCAGGGAGTAATTTTTATACCCTGGCTGGGAGTCCAGTCATTTATGTTACCTCCTCAATACAGGTTCAAGACTTCGGCATTCGTGGACTTTAGAGTGAAGATTATATTTTCTATCTTCCTTTCTTCCCACTCTTTTATAAAGTGAACAGCAGGGAGACAATTATTCCAGAAGTCCACAAACTTCCTATGAATTCTAAAACCAGTCATCTCCCTGGCAGCTGCAGTGACACCAATTATTATAGGCATAATATCCTTCTGGTGTTAATTTAGTGAAAAATGTAGCTCTTAGTAGTGTTGAAATAGAATCAATTGATTTACCCCCATCATAATTTTGTTAATTGGAACAATTTGTGCAATCTAATTATTCATATTGTTTCTAATTTGATTTTAAATAATTTTAAATTCCTAACAAAATTTTAATGCTCTTGGAATATAGGCTATAAAAACAAGCGGGGAAACCAAGACAGTCATCCAACTATTTCACCTTTTAGAACCTGTTATAGCTCTTAGAAAAAAAAAATCTATTTTACATGATAATTTTCCAATGATTTTCTATATTTCAACCTGTTGAGACTTTTATCACTGCAAAATCAAATTTTTTGACTCTACTCAAAGTACAGTCTTTGTTACTTTTGAAGGACAGAGGGAAGGTGAACTGCAGTGGTAAAAGGTATGAAGTAAGATATGACTCTGCATCTCAGTCTTAGTACCTCACTACAGCAATTGAAAAATCTAGCATTTATTTTAATTTAGTGGTGCACTGTATTGGATCTGTTATCACTACTGGCAGTGGCAGTAGCATTTGTCAAGTTAACCTACACAAGACATTGCCCAGCAAAGAATCATCGTATTACTATATGCTCATCTTCTCCCAAGGTTTTCTTACTCTGAGTAGGAACATTGTTAGGAAAACACCTTCTACCTTATCAATAAAATAAAAATTTATTTATACAAGGGAGTGTTTTTTTAAAAAAGAACAGTCATTTATCTGTGTGTTTACAATGGTAAATATCACCTCCTACTGAGATGTGAAGAACTAAGAATTTCCAAAATAGCTGACCTCCGTATTGAGGAAATCAGAAACAAAGATCTTCAATCAGAGCTCTCGATGCATATAGATTAGAAACCTATTTAATACCTGCAATGATCAGTATGTTTTATTTTTCTTGTATTCTTTAGAGGGAAGATTGCCATATGTTCAGTCATTGGGGTTCCTGCATGATTTTCATGGTTACTCCCAAGTAGAATGCTTTGATGAAGAATACGCACTATCCATTATTATACATATCTTTGCAAGCAGAAAGAAATTAATCTCCTAACAGTAGAAGACTATAAAAGGTATTTCCTGATCATAATGCACAGCTGCTGTTTAAAAAACTTTTGTATTAAGTAAACTGAGAGAAAAAGCACACAGGACTCAAGAGAGCAACTGATGCATACTGGTGTAGCAGCCATCATTTATCTAAGTACTTGCCCTGTCTCTCCACCATTGTTTTAGTATGTTTTTTTCAGAGAAGCTTGAGTTCCCAAAACCTCATGACAGTGACCAAA